>JAWNNQ010000236.1:0-35788 GCA_035044765.1 Leucophenga montana
TTTGGCTGCGTTTGTTTTTACAGAACAAATGAGAAAAAAATTTCCGCAGACTGGCGACTAATAGGCATCTCGTAGTTTACTACGACACACACCTTGTTGTCCGTTTATAACCAAATTAATTGCACGTCTGACCTTAGCTTAAGAAACTCTTTAGTCTTTGAGCTTAGTTTGTAAACCGGTGCAATTATACTCTTCACATGTTGTATGAACAGTTTTATAATTTTGCGTCGTTATTTGCAGCTAGGTTCCTTAGCACGACAAGAGGTTTTCTACAATATTTAAAAACGTATAACAAATTTCTCTTTTGTACAGTCTGCTTCTACCTTTTGAACCCAATGAAATGTCCGATTTGGTCAAAGCTTACCCCTTTCAGATTTTGATCACTGAAATATTCACACCAAAAGAGCATATAGCATGCAACAGTATTCCGTCGTGCATAGACTGACCGGTCAGGTTTTTCATCAATATAATTTGATACCAGTTGGATGATTTTATTGTCATACCACCAACATGCAAGTCCTTTTTAGTTTTTAGCACATAATTTGTAGCGAGAATACATATTTCCTTAAATGCAATTAATTCGCTTATGGATCTGAACCGGTAAGCAAAAAATTATTTGAAGTTCTTATTTTCAGGAACATGTGCAGCCAGTTAAAGAACAATGTCTGAAGACATTCCTAGTTTTGACTTTTCCATCAACTTGAAACGCATATAACATCCTGCATTAACTCTTCAATACAAATTTTTAAAGGGTAGCATTCCACTCCATTTTGACCATTATTTTCATATCCAGAGTCCTTCCAATCGGTTTGGCGAAATTATTCAATTTCCAATAGTGTTAAACCTTTCACCCGTATGTCTGATATTTGAAATTATGTTTGAAATTGTGTTGCCACTCAGGGTCAATGTTGCCCATAGGCTTTGGAAATTTACTGAGACACAACTAAACAATTTTCGTTCACAAATTTACATTTTACCTACTAACCTACTTTTTTTCAACTGATTCGAGTATTTTCTATATAAATCTGAATGATAGTTAGTTAACAAATTAATTAAATGCACATTTGGTGAAAATTTGTGTGGTCATGTGTGGTCACGTGTGAAAGCAATACTAGTAATATGTCATTGTGTCACGCCTACATCGGATTGCATAAAAGAGAATAGCATTTTTTTCCATGTGAAGAGAATGTTGTCTACAGGTAACAGTGGCCCTGAAAGAGGATTAATTAAGGTAGAAATGCAAAATTTGGTGTACCTTAGCTCAATCTTATTTAAATATCACACATAGGCCCATATCGCACCACAATATGGTGTAGCTTGCATAAAATTTAAGTATTGAAGCTTCTGTTATATCTAAATTAATGAGACACAGACTTAACATACAGCCATCGTTTTTTATAATAACAAATTACATTTCCATACAATTTTTGTTCGCTCAATTATTTCGTGCGGTTACAATTTGTTTTACATTTGATTTACTTTGTATTTATTTTTTCCGTTGACTTTTTCATAATATAGATTTATACATAGAAAGGTAAGTCAAGTGAGATAATTAGTAAATTTTACAACGTCAAACACACCTCGGGCGCACTACGCCAAAATGAGCGAAATGAAGGGTTCAAAACCAAAACAAAAATTATAGAGTCAAAAAGGAGAAAAAAATTTAATAAAGAATAAATAAAATTACAAGTTTTATTTTCACGAGCAAACAAAGTTGAAGAAAATAAACCTTTTAATTATGCAAAGTGTACAAAGGTGAAAAAAAGCATCGAAATGAAACAACGCTAATTTTAATGTTAAAAGCGAAGAAAACCAACAGCGAAGAAGAAAAAAATCACAAAAAAATAACAAAAAAACAAAAAAATAACCATAACTTCTCTGGAAACGATGTTTTAATACGCTTCACACAATCGATCGTCAAATTATGGTATCAGCATCATCTACACATTTTTATAAACTATCTGCTTGTTCAAGAAGAAAAAGTTTCCATACACAGTTTTAACTTGAATTCTGTGAATCTGATAAAGCCTCTATACCCAGTTTCAACTCGATCTGTAAATCGAAGCAAATCTATCGCATAGCGGTACCTAAACCAGACGGACATGCTTGGATCGAAACGTCTCGCCGAGCTCTTTAGTAAATACTTCGTGGGAACTATTTCATGCCCTCTTAAATGCGTCAAAAACTTTGTAAGAAACTAATAGTACCTACAGTTTTCACATTTATGTACATAGTGTAGGGTATACAAAAAAAAAAAAATTTCCCAACGGTAAGAGAAACACTTTATAAGCATTGCGCCTTAATCCTTTGTCTGTGTGATGTACGCTTCATCTTAAACCTTTCCACCAATATTCTGGATCGTGGGTTGGGTGTGCGGGGCACAGTGCTGCTACTGCAAGTACATTAAAATTTCATTCGCACACTTATTCTTTCGTTTATTTCGTTTCGTTATATTAATTACAGGCCACTAAGTATGCAATGTTATTTTACTGACAAATTTACAGCACTCCTCTGACCCTATGTACCTATTGTACAGTTGAGTTAAAGTGCCTCGGACACTTGGAGCGTGTCCTGGTAAGCATGACAGCAAACATCATTTTGAATTGCAGTAGGCGAAGAGCATGACGCTATTTGATTTTTTTATGTTTTACGAGGTTTGTTTAAAGCAGATTTGTCACTTTTATATTTACGTGGAATGTATGAATTTTTGGTATAATAATATTATGAGAATAGAGAGGGGGGCAACAGTGAGTGGCGGTGCCCACTCTACACACCAACCACTATAGACTAGTGCAAGCTAGTCTTTCAAACGCATTGATTAGCCAGCGTGATGCTATGCATGTTGTTCATGCCGACGATGTAATTGCTGGTTGTATCTATTCCCAGGTACAAGATTTCTACAATATTGAAATTGAAATTCTCCGTCCTCACAGAACATCCAAAACGCAACGATGCGTTTTGAGTAGACACGTAGTACTTCGTCTTGTCCAGATGAAAAACTTCAATAAAATAAAAGGCTGATAGCTATCGTAAATGTCGTTGCACTTCATCTATACTAATATTATAAAGAGGTAAAGTTTGTGAGCTTGTGAGGTTGTAGGGGGTAATCTCTGGATCCACTGAACCGATTTTGAAAATTCTTTTACCAATAGAAATCCACGTTATTTGTGAGTGTAATGGGCTATATATTAACCCGACAAATGAAAAGACTTTTTCGTAGTAGTCGGATTTGCAAAGTAAATCGAAGAAAAAACAGTCGAACGAAAACGTTTCTTACGAACGCTGTCTTAACGATGAGAGATATATGATTGAGATCTAGAGAAAAGTTGTAGAAGTGGGCAGGGGAATGGGGGGCAGCGTAAGAGGAGGTTGGAAAAGGGGTGGAAGGGACAAAAGAAGAGGGGTAGTAGAGTTGAAGGTAGAGTAAAGGGGCATGGGTAAGGTGTGGCAGGGGAGAGGGATGACAGGGGAAGGGCATCAACCCGCCGGGTACCAACTAGTTCTATATAATAGAAGAGGGTTTCCAAAATCCGGTTATGCAAACTTCAAAGTGGGTAGTGCAGGTTTTCATTTACTTTTATCTTAATTTTATCAAAGTGAGTTGATTTTGAAAGAAAAACTATGCCTAAATTACATATGGAATCCATATAAATAAAAATCTAAATGCTGATCGTTTGAGAATGGCTGAACTGAATTTTTTTGCCCAATATTTGTAATAGGCCGAACAAGGTTTTTGGGGAAAGAAACAAGCTACTCGAAAAATTTGAAAATTCGTGGAAAACTGAAAGTGCTTTTTCTTTGGGATTTAAGTTTAAGTCTCAAAAGGAAAACGAGTGTGAACGATTATGTGGACCAATTTTCCATCCGATTGGTCAGATAGGGGTTTCTATGAAGGTTGGACGGAATCTATACAGCAGTAAAGTGGGCGGGAGCATTATATATAGATAATCTTTCGTGCGTATGTTAGAGATCGTGTAACTTCTGTACAACTTTAATTTGAGGCCATTGTGGGCTGGATGCCTCTCACCATAAGAAAACTAGCTAAGCCCAAGGTGTCTTAGTTTGTTTGAAAATAGAGTCAAAATCTAGTCGGTTTAATACTCGTGCATACTTGAGTGACGTTTGTTATATTAGAATGTATAGAACTTCGTGTATCCTTTTGTCTTCTACCTAGAACATTGGACATCTTATTTATGTATGTAAGGGAGGAAAACAAAAAAAATAATAAAGAGGAGTCAGAATAAAGCATGGCAGACACTATAAAGTATACAAACAAATTCCTGATCAGCACCAAAAGTTGAGTCGTTTATGAAATTTTGTGAGTATACCGTCATTACGCCACCACCAAATATAAGGATGCGCCAATACAAGTAAATATCGATATCGTATTGATACTTTTCATACCCGACAAAGGTAAAAGTACTTATTTATTCAACTGAATAACAACTGCGCACTCACATACATGTTAAATCGGTTAAAGCTTGACTATACGAATATTATGAGTAACTAAAGGCCCGAGCAAATACTACGTAACATAAATTTTGTGCATTTCTGACCAACTACAATTGGCATTAAACTAAACTGCGCAGAGTTTAGTAAAGTAGAATACAATGATTTTACTCTCTAATTATACACAGAAAAAGATGCCATTCTAAAAATGGATTTGAAAAACTTGTTTTAATCCGAAAGCTTCCTTTAAAATGTTTTAGTACGATTCGTATTCAATTTGCTGGAATCAAGTACAAACTGGAATCCATTTATAAATCAAGCGCGTAAATACTTAGAATAACTTTAAAATTCTTGAAATTAGTATAAAAATCTAATTCTAACAAATCTATACTCAAGTCAAGCACAAAAGTCTCAAAATGTCAAAAAACCCCTTTTTAACTTGAAGTAAGTATAAAATACACAGTTCAAACGTTGAAAGGAGAAAAAAAAAGCTGAGAGGAAAATGCAATTTACTCTCTCAGCTATTCCAAATTCTTTGAAATTTTTTTTTTTTTTTTGTGAGCCCTTTTGTTTTCTAATTAATAAATTTTTTTCTTAAATCTAGCTCAGTAGAGCTTGAAGATGGCTACATTTACTAATTTCGGGTTTGAAACCAAATTCTTGAACCATGAATATTCAAGTATGGAAATCCTGATTTTTTTATCAGTCTATTTACTCATAGCATCGATGCTTTATGCCGATATATGCTTGTCAAGTCAAATATCGATACCCCAGTTTTTGTTATGAGTAAAAATATCGATACCTACTGGTATCAGCGCATCCCTAAGTACGTACAAACAATACAAGCACACAACAGCACATTATTAAATACTTGTAAAACCAACCTCGCTTATTGCAGCACATAAAAAATCTTATTAAACATTAAGCATTAAATTCTGGCTAAATGCTACTGAAGTACTCTAAGCAGCTCAAATGCACGTAATATTAAAAATTAGTGCTAATTGAAGAACATATTAGCGCGCCAAATTGAATACATTCTAAGTATATACGAGTACATAAGTAGCCTGAAAATAGCTACAAGCTACGATATATAAATAATTATGAGTACATACCTATTTATAGTACACCTAACAGAGTATTAGTTCCTTCAGAAGCAACCTACTTCAAAGAATTAAATTTTCTCGTATTAAACTTGTAATTGAAGCTACAAAAATGTATCGTATCAGTTCACTTTTCAGAGTTCGTAGAAAATTTAGGTACGTATTATCATGAACGTGTTATCATGAACAAGGCTAAAGTTTTGATTAAAGCCATTTAAGGTTTGTTCTATTATTCTCTGACATATTAATGTTTTAAAGAAATCATCACCATCATCATCACTCAGTTGGCATTAAAAGTCATTGCTTAAATAGGATTGTGTTTCTTCGTGTATATTGTACTGAATACTCGTACATACTAAACAATGCCTACTTACATTCATGAATCCCAACAATTTATCGCCTTCGTTCAACATTTCAGTTAAGCATATGCGGCGCAATTCAAATGGATTTGCATACCCTCGACGATACACGCAAACACACTTTCAGAATGAGTAGCTGTAAGAGGGCCGACTACAATACACGCTATAAAATGTTAAGCCTATTTGCTATTGCTGTGTTTTTAATATAGTGAAAAATGATCTTACTTTTGTTTTTCTACTGCTAATTTATTCATAGTAGTCCTGGATTTGCGTCCAAATTTGGTTTCTACTATATTACAAAGTGGGATAAGCAAATATGCTAAAACAGTTGTGGAGACAAGTAAAGGCATACTATAATATGAATAAGCAGAACCACCGATCGCCAACGTACTTCACAGGAGTCATTTTCTGACCTAACTGAAGTTTGTCTAGACATTTTGTGCTCAATCGTTTTGACGGTTTGGATGTTTACAAGTATAGCTAGCATACATCACTCGAACATTTTAAATACTCCGGCTGAGAGTCTAAGTATACGAGTTTGATGATGGTAATTAATAATAAGAGTTGAAATTAGTTTAAAGAATTTGATACTGATGAAGTTCCGGCAGGTTACCGTGACACAGTTCGAATTATTCGAATCATTCGAATAATTCAAATCATTCGAATCATTCAAATCGTTCGAATAGTTCGTATCATTCGAATTATGCGAATCATTCGATTTATTCGAATGATTATTAAAATCATTCAAATTATTCGAATCATACCAATCATTTGAATTATTCGAATTAATAGAATCATTCGAATTATTCGAATCATTTGTGTCGTTCGTATCATTCAAATCATTCGATTCATTTGCATTATTCAAATCATTCGAACCATTTGAATCATTCGAAACAATTGAATCATTCGAAATACTCGAAGTAATTTTCTGTTTTTTATCCATTTCCAAAATTTAAATTCATTTTATGTAGCTATCAGGGTACGGACAGATGGACATGGCAATATCGACTAGGTCTTCAAGTGATCAAGATTATATTCAGCTAGATAGTTATAAGGTGGGAAGCTAGACGGACGGTGAGAAGTTCCTCTTGCGAGCTTCCATAGTTGTTAAAGTTGCGTCCATAGTGAACAGCTATATAATAAAGTAGGTGCAGAGTTTGATGTTATAGAGATGAATTATTAAGAAAGAAATGGTTCGTCCACGTCCCATAAGAAGGGCAAATATCCAGCCATCGAGAGAGTGAGAGATAAAGAGAGAGAGAGAGAGGAAGAGGAAGAGGGAACTGCATCCATGCACATTGTACCAGACCCGAACGAATGCCATCTGGTTGTGGAGAATCCAGGGTATTTAGAGACCAAGTGTACGGTTGTGTCCTCTTCCTCAGGTTTTGTTTAGGGCATGTAGGGTCTTTATTGTCAACACTTTTCCTTGCAGAAGTTATCCACGTAATTTACTACCGTGCTCACTAATCCTACAATATAATCGACTCTGGGAAGTTGGGCAAAGCAGCCGATACCCCTTAGCAGTTCATCCGCAATTCAAATTTCCTCAGAACGTTAATGTGGTTATATAGAAATTCATATGATATAGAGCGCGATTTCCTAAGAAGCGTGATATAAGTGGCAAAAATTTGTAGTGTGCATACGGAAGAGAGCTTGTGACTATGTTGCGGTGAAACATTTTTCTGAGTAATTAAAAGTTTTTTTTATTATTATTCTCTATTCGCATTAAGAAAAAATATGTCCAAAAACATTTCGTAATGTAAATTTCATATAGTATGAGTTCAATATATTACGATAGAAGAAGAAGATATCTAGAAGGCGATATCTCAAAAAAAAATATTTGATATAATTTCTAAAATGCTCAAATGTTCACAGTGTTTGATTTCCATTAGGATTTCATTTATGTTCTGGCTTCTCTAAACATTTCTCCAGCCGCTGAAAACTGGTTTCGCATATTCCACTCTCTGCACAGCATTATAAATTCGGCAATAATTTCATATTACCCATTGGAGAATGAGATGCGTGTCTGTAGGATATAATTAAAAAAGAAAAACAAAAAAAATCAGCGCATTGAGCCTGTTGCTTCGTTCTGCTGCAAGGATATAATTGAAATCATTAAAACACGCACGTGCGTCATATCAAAATACTGAGCAACTCCTTCTCAGAAATGGCAAAGGCGATGATGATGATGATAGGAAAGGCTGCGATGCAATTTAACGATATGAACATGAATTCTTTAATTTGCACACTCAAACATTCACAACTCATTTCCTCCATATGCCTCCATTCCAAGAGCTCCTTGTTCACTTGAAGATTGTCTGTATGGAATTTATATCGGAATGTATTTTTCCTTTTCTCAGAAATATCTTTTGACAATTGTTTCTTTGATTTTTGTCAGATGCGCCGCTGCTGCTTTTAATAGATGGATGATACTTATAAATATATTTTATGTATACATTTACAAAGGAGTTTTATCCTTAATTTCACTTACTTGTACACACATTTTTATTGTAGCATATGAAAAACGTTAACAAGGCTTAAACGCTCTTAATGATGCAAACTGCTTAAAGAGGCGGTTCGAAATGGGGTTTTAGTGCTGCTTTAGAATATATGTATATGCGAGTATATATTCGATCGTGTATACACAATTATGAAGTCTGCTACGACTACTTTTATATAACGTTTTGGCCTATGGATATAGGATACAGACATGCGACACTACAACATTATTTCGGTCATGGCAGCACGGACACGTATGGACCTCTCTTGGTATGAAAGGACTCGGAGAGTCTTACCGGCATGTTGAAAGCGTGTTTTTAATCGACAAATAGATGGTGTGTAGCTTTCTTGTACTTACGAGTCTTTTTCAGGATTTGTCGTAGCGTGAAAATTTGGTCGCTGTTCAAACTTTTTGGTCTGAAACCACATTGATACTGTCCTATCAGTGCATCCGTGCATGGCGCCAGCCATTTACACAGTACGTTGGACAGAATTTTATATCCAATGAAAAGGCAGCATATTCCATGGTAGTCTTTCTCTGCAGTGGCTTGGCGATACTCCTCGTTATACCATGAGTCCGTCAAAAATTCTTGATCATTTCAACAATTTGAGTCGTTTTATCATCATGTCCATCCGTACGATCGTCTGCCCGTGTGGCTGTCCTTGAATCGTTACAATAATCGGTTAAGAGACACACTCGGATATTTTGGATACCACGCCCGATATAAAGTGTAGGCCCCATATAATTCAAGCGCCCAATTTTGATTTTTGTTGGAAAATTCTTTTATTTTGGATGAATCCAAAACCTTGAATCCAAGCTTCATATTTGACTAACTGGTTGTGTTCACCATCTTAGGCACTTAGATGACATTCTTCACATACAGTTCTAGCTGAGTGTTATATTGTAAGTACAAATTATTTCGGTCCATTTTTTTGTAGTCATAATTGCATTTATTTCAGAACAAAATGAAGAAAAAGATTATTTAAAGTATATTCCATCGTTGATTACTACTTTTGCTCACCTCTCAGGCAATTTTCAAATTCCATCTCAGGAAAATGTCTCGTCTTGAGAGTAGATCCAAGTTAGGAGCAAATTTTCAATTTCTGCGAAAGAAATGAAACGATGAACTTCCAAATCGTCGGAACATTCAGTAATCAGAAGGAGTAATATCCGAAGAAAATTTGAACGTTTCCAGTATTTGTTATGACTTTTGCGACATGAGGCCGAGCGTTAACATACAGAAGAATAACTTTGTCACGTCTTTGCTCGTATTCCAGCCGTTTTCTTGTAATGCACGGTTCAAACGAATCAATTTTAGCGTATTCCGATCGCCAGTAATGGCATTGCCAGGTTGTAGCAGCTCATAGTACACAATACCCTTTTTAACCCACCAGATACACAACATGACCTTCGAACCATTAATATTCGCCTTTGGTGTTAATGTTGAGGATGATGGCAACGATTGACCGGGCACAGCGTAGTATTTTTTTTTTTTGTTATTGAGGTTATGGTAAAATATCCATTACTTATTTCCAGTCACAATTCGATTTGAGAAAAGCTTTCTTTGTTGCATTGGAATCAGTTGCTCAATTGTCTTACTTTTGAAGTATTCCCATAGATTTCAATTCGTACAGAAACTGCTTGTTGAGTCACTCCCAATAATTCCTCAAGCTTCTCTTGCATTTGACTCGGATCTACATTTAGTAATGCTTCCAATTCTGTGTCTTCGAATTTTGTAGGCTGTCCAGAGCATGGCTGAAATCACCATTCTTGAAACGTCGAAACCATTCCCGACATGATATATCAGTTGGAGCATTGTAACCATAAACTTCACAGTAGCATTCGATGCGCTTCAGCTGCACTTTTCTTCTTCTAATTAAAGAACTAAACTAAAACATCTCGCAATTTTTGTAGATTGTTTTTCTCATTTATTTGAGATGTCAACTACTCCCTCTAATCGCTTTGACATACATACCTATGTAAGGTATTAGAATATCTTACGCTACGTTAAAGATTCCGTCTACTCAGCGGCTACTAATGGCTAAACTGATATAATATTCCTTATGTAGTTACTTAGTTAGTTATTAATTAAAAGCATACTCGTATAATTCAAATACAAAATTCAGATATATAATTGCGTTAGACAGTAAGCCATGCTTGAATGGATGAATGCGCCAAACTTCAATGGGTGGTCAATGTCACCATCGTTCTTATGATTGCTTACACATTTCGTCGATTAGATGTTCGTCATCAACTAAGCTCGCCATTTGGCACGTGTTCTGTTTGTACTCAATCAAAACTTTTGTTTAATGCAGCTCGAGCTTAACCTGGAAACGATAAATGGAATGCACCACGTTGGAGGCCAGAAATGGTGGAGTAAGAGTAAGCTAAGGTAAATCGTAAACTAGTGCTAAAGCGATTCAAAGTTGAGCTACTGCATTCATCATAGTCATCATCATTCAGATACACCGGATTTGCGCCATCTTTAACACGCTCAGCAATGACTGCTAGTTTGCTGTTGCTGCTGTGCACGTGGGGCACTAAAAAAGTTTCGAAAGCTGGCAAGAGTAACGTTGTCAACTAGAGTCTCGACCCAGAAATGAAGATGAAAAGTTTCGTGCTATGATTTACTACGGCTTTTGACTATCAACAAGAGAGCATTAATCAAGTTACTTTCAACTACAAACGTGGTCGCCGTTCGCTTATAATCGGAGTTTGTTCAAAAACAGCTTTTGTCCCAGCCAAGACCATAAGGTCATCTGATTACCTTTATGCAATTCTCACATGTTTTTTTGGAACTTTGAGTGGAACATCAGAATTCTATACTTAATTCCCGCCTTTTTTTTATAGAGCTTTTGTACAAAGTGAGTAAATCCCGCCTTAATTTGTAGAATATTTTTTTTTTTGAAATGCGTGCTTTTCGCTAGTTAACTACATATTTTGTTGAATGTATTTGAGATGAATGAGTATCAATAACCGCATTACTTATTGAAGAACAAGACCATGTCATGTGAAATTCCGAATTAGTCTACAATTTGGTGCCACAAAGAATTCAATACGTAGAAATCTTACAATTACACCCACATATGGGGACATATTTTGAATGAATAGTCAACTTGGCGACTAGTTACAATTGAATTCCTATCTGATAAGTAACAGTTTAGATGGATACATCAGTAGTCTAAGGAAATCCGCAATATGACATAAGAATATAAATAGATAACACCGTGCTAGTATCTCACGGACGGAATACAACAACAGTTAACTTCTTAACCACAGTTGATCTAGCACCAGCAATATTAAAGATAAACATCGCATTGGTGAGCACAGTGAGAAGTAATAAGAGATGGAATTTACGGCACTAAAAAAGAATCAATCAAATAAATTAGTTTCGAAAAAACTATAAGATGTTTAAGGTATCACGTTCGTAACATCATGAGATTATGATTATTGATGATCATCCAAAAAAATTACCAGAAATTATTGACTTCTATAATATGGAGTTGACACATTTGATTAGATGGTCGAAACGTTCACATGCAAGAGACAAACAAACCATTGAACAGACGCGCTTCATTCTAATATAAATATTTCGGATCTTCCAGTCCAGAATATAGACTTAGACAAGTTGAACATTTGTCAAGAATTAATTATTCTGCTATAATTGTCCGATTAGTGCGGAGAGAAGACAGGTGACGAGTCTGGGATCTAGCGAAGACAAACCAAAACAAAACTTGTTCGTTGGCGGAACATTGCAAAGCAATTGGTCGTTTGATTTTACGGAAGAATGGGACATGTGACATGACAGTAGCATTAGGGAATCGAAAAATGGTTACTTCTGAGTGGTTTACAACCATTTGTTAGCCAAAATTTCTAAGTGAATGGTTTAAAAATGATAGCTCGCATCGAGTCATACTTTGAAGAAGAATAAACTTAAATTAATCGGCCACGCGCCATACAGGTCTAATTTAGCGCCCTGTGACTTTTTCTTAATTCCGTATGTGAAAGATAAGTTGCATAGTCAACGATTTACATTACCAAAAGAAGCGGTTGAGATGTTCAAATTACATATTTCGGAGATACCAACCTGCTTTTCAGACTGGTTTGTGCGCATTAATGTTTCTGAAGAAATCAAAATATGTCACCATATGAAGAATATTTTGAAGGACAATCAAATCATTTTCAGCGAAAACTTTTAGTTTTTTCTTAGTTTAGTTGTTTCCAGAAACCTGTTTAGTGCCCCACGTAGTTTATGCTGCGTCCTTTGACTTGACTGACTCTTGGGATATTAAATTTTTGCTAAACTGCGTTTTCACTTCGGCGCAAATACAGTTTTCAGCATCTAATTTTCTGCAGCGGCAATGGAATGCAAGGTTTTATCGGAAAAACAACTCCAAAGTGCAAGGCCTTGCACAGAAATTTGGAATTTATTTTTTCTGTGGAAAAATTTAAAGGATCCACTTAATTTTTATACCATTCACACACAGTGTGAAATGGTATTATCAGTTTGTCTGAAAGTTTGTAACGCATTAAAGGAGCCATCGTAGACCACATAAAGTATATATATTCTTGATCAGCTCGACGAGACGAATCGATCTAGCCATATCCGTCTGTCTGTATGTTGTTGCTCATTTTTTGGGGACCAATTTTTATATTATCCGGTTGAAATTATGCACTGATACTTCTTTTTATTTCAGTTTTGGGGTAGCCCCCATACAAACTCACCGCCCCCTTTTGACTTTTTGTATGAAAAACATTTTTATTGTAGTCAATATCAACTTAATAATTGATATAGCAACTTAAAGTAGACGGATGCTTGACATATACATTAATGGGTGCAAACCGCCCATTATTTGGACTAGCTCCCATACAAACCTACTGCCCACTTTCGACTTTTTGTAAAAAAAACTTCTTTATTAAAGTCAATATTAGGTTGAAATGCAATATGGTGCCTTTGAAGAGACAGCCGCTTAACATACATAGACAATTGGGCGTGGCCCGTCTACTTTTTGAGGTAGTCCCACAGTTCACTTTTATGCATTTGTATGGAAAATGTCATTATCAACTTAAAATTCGATATGGCGCCATCTTATACATCTGCTACATCGCTTCATACTACATCTAATGAGCGTGTACCAACCACTTTTTGGGGTAGCCTCTATTTAAGCCCCCACTTTTATGTATTACAATACTGCTTAAAGTTTCGTGTGAATGGTATTAGAGCTTCGGTTCAACCGAAGTTAACGTTTTTTCTTGTTTTATTTGAATTTGTGCGTACTTTTTTACATTCCATTTTCATTTGCTCTTTGACTCACTTTTCCGTGAGTTATTTCCACAACTTTTCAGTGTTGTAAAGAACTCTTTTGGCTTTCAGTTTTTTTCTTTTTCTTTTGGTTTTTTTTTAATGTTGGAACGCATAAAAAACATTGTTAAAAAGTGAAATAAAGTTGTCAGTGAGTCCAGCGCGAAAACATTTTTCCGACTTTTGGTTTTGGTGTGTTTTCTTTTTTCTTTTTTTTAAATGTTTATTTCCTTTTTTATGCATTCTGCAACAAAAAAGAAGATACCAAAGCTGCAACAAAAAGATACAAATAAAAGCACTTCCCAAATGGCGTCAAACGAATATTTCACACCTTTATTTTAGAAAGGTTTTTTTATTTTTTGTTTTATTTTTATAGCCCTTACACAGTGCGTTGAAGTGGTTGTAAGCAATTTTCCAAATAGTTTGCAACATCGAAATCGAATCAATTAAATAAACCTATACCAACTAGCATATATTTTTGTATGGCTGTGTATAGTCGTACATAATTTTTTTATATTGCTATTGGTATAGTTCGATATCCCAGTATTATATAGGGAACAAGATGGAAGAGGTGGCAACCTGCAAGTCAACGAAGGTGGCAACCTGCATTTGACACCATTTTGGAATATACATGAAAAATAATTGGTAATTAATAATATGTTTGGAGTTCTGTGGGGATAGCCCAAATATTTACCTTAAATTGTAGTTCAAATTATTGAATTTTAAGAACAAGACAAAAACTTCAAGTGTGATATATTGTTAAATTTTGAAGAAGTAATATTTAACACTTTCAGCAGCAAACACTTTGACTGTGTACGCCTCAGAAGTGGATTAAAACTGACAACTGCCTTTTGACGTCGATCTCAGTCGGAGTATAGGTTAGAACGTCGAAATACAGCAATGGTGCAAACTGCAGACAGTGGCAACCTGCAAGCATATGCTCTAAAAAATAAAAAAAGCTTTCTAGGCCCCACTTTTGACAGATGAAGTTCTATTTAAGCAAACGTATGCAACATTAAGCTGAGCTATATACACTTATATTTTCCTATTACCGGAGTAGTTACGCTAGAAAGTGTTTCTGGTTCCGTCTGCTACACGTCATGCTCCTCCTCAGTTAATGTAAGCGATGACACAGAAATTACTGCAACCAGTAGCTGTCCTTGGTTTCCTTGTTTAATAGTGAAATTTATTACTAATTGGAAAATAAAAGTTAACTCTAAAAAATCGGTACAAAAAACATTTACGACGAAAAACGGAAATGCCTCACCGATTTGACAAATTAACTCTGAAATAACTCAAAGCGACTTGAAGAAATACATACATTGGCATGCATCCAGACTGAAGAGATACTTGGAAACCACACAATGAAACGAAATTAAAGCTGCTCAACGTAAAGACGAAGAGTGTGGTATTGGCTCCTTTTTGCAAAATTCTCAACTCTGGAACTTTTTTCTATAGCTCTGGTAGAATTCTTGGTATTGTTTGTGGTTTATTAAATTTGATTACAAAGATTTCACAAATAGCAAACAATTGTAGAATTCTGGCGATTTATATTCTGGTTTTCTAATTTTAGGACACTGAAGTTTTATTTTTATTGTTATCAGGAACTTTCTGTAGATTTGCGTGCGAATAAGTTGGATGCTGAGATGATGCTGGGTAATGCACTTGTAAAGTTCTCAACCTTTGGGATTAATAAGACTCGAGCCCCACCAAGAATGCTTTGCATAAAAATCTTCTCCAGCGATAAACTTTTGAAGAAATCTGTCGAAGAAGTTTTTGAAATCTTCTTTAAGTAATCTGTGTGGCATGGGGAAAGGTAGACAGCAATAATTATACTATGTTCTGTAACGTATTAAGTCGATTCGCGACGAAGTGGGTATAATGGTTTGGTTTGGAAGACGCTCATCTCTATCAATCTATAAAAAAACTAATCATATACTGTGTAAACAAATTATTCCAGAAATTCTTAACGTATGGGGTCAGCTATGTGGTTTTACATTAAATAGCAATATTTCTATCATACAAAGATTTCAAAATTTGGTACTAAGAAGCATTCTTGATGCCCCATGGTACATCCGCAATAGTGCCCTTCACCATAACCTAGGTGTGGATATGGTTGCAGCCAAAATATGAAAATGTGCTCAGGCGTATAAAGAACGATTAAATCCTCATGTCAACTCAGAAGTTTCATCTCTCATGCGAAATGTAGGTCTTCGACGACGTCTAAAAATGTTGAAATCCAATTATAAAGACTTAACCTATAATGTTAGGGTATATTTCTTATGAATCTGTCCACGAGAAACTGCTAATGGATTGTTTTAAATTAGGTGCAGTAATCAAGTCATTATTTATTATATATATATATATATATATATATATATATATATATATATATATATATATATATATATATATATATATATATATATATATATATATATATATATATATATTCTATATATATATATATATATATATATATATATATATATATATATATATATATATATATATATATATATATATATATATATATATATATAAATCATTCACACACTATTTAACCCCCTCAAATACAACTTATTCGCTTGATTTTCTTTTTTCTTTTTTTTTTTTGTTGGGAAGAACGTTAAGAGGAGGTAAAAACCAGGCAACGTCCTTGGTTAATCATAACGACAGTGTATGTCTCTTACAAAGCTTTCTCTCTCCTCCGTTCCTCAGCTCTCTTAATTTGATATAGTTAATGTCTGTTTCTGTTTCTTTCGGTTCGTTTAGTTTCAGTTGGAAGAATAGAGAAAAAAAAGACTTCTGTAACTTCCGTCGTGCTGTAAAGGGCGTTTCACATTGTAAAGCATGTCGATCGAACAGCCCGAGGCTCGAAGGTGTTGTGGCCGCACGGGCAAACATGTTGGCGAGCATCAGTTGGTTGTGTTTTTGATAGAGTTTATGTTCATAAAAATTTATAAGAATTGGAATCAAATAAATATTTAGAACAAAAAAGAAAAAGAATTGATACACCAACATATGTTGTTAGCGTTTTGTATAGCCAAACAGTAGAATGCCTAAGACCACACTTCACGCAGTGGAAAAGTTTTTTCCAATATCGTTTCGTATGACCGCATTGCTGGCAGTTTCGTTGGACTTCATAGATGGTTTAAAAATGCATTATTCAGATTTCTTAAGTCATAGACTTTCTCCTTGTTATAATTAAAAAGGAGACGTTTAACGTCGGAGAAATATGTCTTTGATTTTCTATGTTTTCAAGTTTCTGTTTCAATGCCACGAATGTACGATCAGAATATTGAAAGACAATAATAATTAGTTCCTATACAAACCAATAATTGAAATAGTGTGCTTTTTACTGGCAACTTTTTGTTATTCAAGTAATACTAGCTCGAATCATTCACACGAAACGCGTCTGAAGCGTATAAAAACTACGGCTATACCGAAATAAACACGATAATTTTTTATTTAAATTTTTTATTTTTTTATTTTTTGACCCTTGACGTTAAGAACAAAAAGAATAAGAAGAAGAAAACCGTAAAAAATTCGGCCGTATACTCTTGGCTGTGGTGTTTAAACCAACAGCCTTAAGAAAAAAACACTGTCGGGGAAATATGTCAGTAAAAAATGCGTTTCACGCTCGGTTTGATGCATCCCAGTGTGAGATATGTGCCCAACACGTTCCGACCCAATTTCTAACTTGTATATACATTTTATATATCATGTCATATGTCCGCTCTCGACTTACAGCTGTGCAAATATTTATGCAGAGAGTGCGTGATTCAGTATCTGTGGACAGTAACTGTGTGAAATGAAGCCAGAAGCCGCATCACCATCAATGTCATCATCATAGAAAAATGAACAAAAAAAATATATATATATATAAAAAAACATCAACAGCAGTTCCTGACATTGTATCTAACAAGGAGTAACAGCAAGGTATACTTTGTTGTTGGTATGCGTATCTCAACTTCAAACATCCAAATTGCCAGCGTTCTATAGAAGATGTGGCTTTCATATTGTTGCACATTTGATGGCTGACGCTTCCTGTCATAAACATTTATATCAAAAAGTTTTTTTTTTATATTTCATTTAAGTTTTCTTAGAATAGTTTTTTTTTCATCTTTTTTTTTTGTTGCATAAATGGCTTCGTAGTATTTGTAAAATGTAAATAAAGCTAAACTAAGTACTTACTTTCAGTGGTAGTTTAGTTTAGCAACACAGATTAAAGTATTTACAAAAAAGAAAATGAGTTCGTATAACCTTTAAGCGCGATTGAGGTAAATCTTCTTTGACTGTTGAGGAAAGTATTACTGAAAAGATTGAACTCAAAAGAAATGTGTCATATTTAAGTTTAGAGTAGCATTTATTAGTAATATAATTTACAGCATGTGTAATAAAAATATATATTACAGTACGAGCAACTCCTATTTATAAACAGCTTAAAGAGGACTTGCAGAACCTGTAAATTATATTATCAATAAATGCTACTTAAAGCTTTGATATGACATATAATATCTATTTTAAGTTAATTTTTTTTTTATTAACACCTGCCACGATAATCAAAGAAGTTTTACTTCAACCGTGGGTAGAGGTTACACGCACGGTTGAAGTTAATTATTTTTTGATTGCTTAAAAGGCACAACACAAATTTTATTCTGTCCTCTTCACTATTTACCGTTAAATGTATTATCTACACAGCTGATGACCATTAACTCATGACCACATGACTGCATGCATTTTTTTTACAGAACGTTATTTCCCCGTGGAAAAGTTACTTCCGTTATAAAAAGATTTGAGTTACATGTCATATTGTGCATAAAGAAGTTTTACTTAAAATAAAAGATTCACTTAAAATATGAGAGTAATTAGAAGAAATATCAGTGCTTTTACTCTCGGCGATTGGCATATGTCCCTACAGATTTATCGAAAATATCAACTACGCCTTTAACCTTGTTGCCATTCATAATGATTTCTGATGTTTTGGTCTGGGCTATAAATATTTCTCATATCATCATATAGTACCTGCGATTATTTTAAGCAGATATTAAGGAGAACGGGTATCGTTACTTGAAGTTGCAAAGCTTGTATTGCTGGTAGTCATCACATGATGTTTTCTTTTTAACCCGTTTGGCAATAAAGGGACAAGTGGTGCTAAAAAGTCACTTTTTTGTGAATCGCAAACGACTGTTCTTCAACATTTAACCAAAATTCGTGTATATTATGTTAATTATAGTGAAGTATCCCACAAAGGCGCAGATCAGACCACTAAAGAACATAGCCCCCATACAAATCTATGTTTCGAATAACCAGTCTTGCCCATCATACAGCTATTTGTATGCTATACGCAACCTTTATAATATTGGCGCCATCTAGGTTGCGCACCATTGAACTAATTCGATGGCGTTGGTTGCGTCCTCTAATGGCCAATAGATGGCGCTTTTGTTTGTCACAAAATGCAGTGCCTTCAATTGGCCGTTAGAGGTCGCTACCAGGGTTTTAGCATTCTTATTTGTTGTCTAATGTATGTTTTTGGCTTAGAGCAGGAGTACTTCTTGATTTTTTAATGTTTTATACAATTTGCTCCATAGTAAGAGCAACTAGAGTATATCATCTCAAAAATTTGGAGCGAGTGGAAAGTAATTTCTAAAACCATTATTGAAGAACTGCGAGCTGTTTAAGATATGTCAATGTGGCCTACTTCATACGACTATGTGCAATTTGGGATACGAATGACAGCTGTCAAACGCTTGCTGTTTTGTTATTAATAACAATATATCCACATACAAATCTTTTAAATAAAAAATTAAATATTAAAGTTTATTCTACAACAACGTGCAGAAGGGTATTTTTTCTTTTTTTTTATTATTATTATTGCCCGAAATCAATTGGCTTTTTGGAGCAGAGACAGTCGATGGGTATGACAGCTACGGATTTAATATAGTTAACCATGCCAGCTGATTTATATCGTATTGTCTGTCATTTATTATACGTGAAAGCATTTAGATAGGTTCATCTGGTCATATGACTGACTGTATATACTGAGTATGTATAAAGACTCAAAGAGCTTAATTTCGATAAGATTATAACTTCTTCCAAATTGTACATTAAAAAAGTCATGACATGCTCTCTATGGAACTATAGAATCCAGGCACCACCACATCAAATTATTCTTGCTATCAATTTTCTTCTTACAAATTGAGTCAGAAAATTTAAACTTAGTACGGCCTCGTGTACGAAGTTCTGGTTCTTGAACCACAACTAACAGCACAGTGGTACCATCTTAGCTACTTCGCCTAACAAGCACCCAATACAACGAATAACATACAACTGCTTTATCGTTTACTGTTGCCGCCATGACAAAAATGTTGAATAATCGTCCGTAACAAGTGGTAGTCGGAAGGAGCAATGTCGGATGAATAAGGGGGATGGAGTAGGAATGTCATTGTAGCACCTTTGAAGTTTTCTTAAAGACTTTCGCAACATGTGGCTCAGCGTTAACGTGCTAAATGAGCACATTGTCATATCTTTTGGCATATTTTGGCAACGAAGTTGATGAATGACCGGGCTTACTCAACGATTTTCTGTGTTTTGGATTGTCGTAGTGGATCCACTTTCGTTCGCCGTGATTTTGACTTCGGATACTTGCTTGCTGATACGATTTGCCAAAAACCTTTTTCATTTTAATACATAGACAATAGCTGGTGTCTGCAGAGCACAAAGAAGGAGTTCGCAATCCCTTCGTATCCAGTTTACTGGACACGATTAAAGTTCAGCACAATTTCAAAAGTGCTGTCAAACTATTAGTTATATATAATTGTATATATATATATATATATATATATATATATATATATATATATATATATATATATATATATATATATATATATATATATATATATATATATATATATATATATATATATATATATATATATATATATATATATATATATATATATATATATATATATATATATATATATATATATATATATATATATATATATATATATATATATATATATATATATATATATATATATATATATATATATATATATATATATATATAGAGAGAGAGAGAGAGAGAGAGAGAGAGAGAGAGAGAGAGAGAGAGAGAGAGAGAGAGAGAGAGAGAGTATATATATATATATATATATATATATATATATATATATATATATATATATATATATATATATATATATATATATATATATATATATATATATATATATATATATATATATATATATATATATATATATATATATATATATATATATATATATATATATATATATATATATATATATATATATATATATATATCAAATAAAAAAACCTCTTCAACGAGGTTCAACGTACGAATTATGCAGATATGATTTGGTTGTTGTTATTACTACTTTCGGTGCTGCGGCGCTGCAAACCTTTTCCCTAACGAACTAACTAACGAACAGTAGCTAGCGAATCTTTAGTGCCCGATCCACCGGCCGAACAACAGCAAGTAGATACAAATGTTAGTTTGAATGTAGTGTATAAAAGCTTTGATTTAACCGAAGTAAGCGCAATTTTTCGTATGTCATTTCGCAAAAAATAATTTTTTTTTTCCTTTATTTCATGGAAAGTATATCATCATTAAGTAAAATGAAACGAAACTTTTCGAAATGACACTACAAACGAAATATCTTACGCAGTCTTGAGCTGTCAGTGTTGTTTTGATAGCTGTGAGTGAGATAGCTGACACAAATAAGCAAAGACAGACAAATAGATAGTCAGATGTCACACTGACACATGATGATGATGAAGATAAATGCCACCTTTAAAATGGCGGGCATTGCTTCGATTCGAAAAGTCACACATGTACGCATATATATAGAATGTTTTTTAGAGATGCAGAACTTTGAATTGAATTAAAACACTGAGATTTCTTAATTTCTTAACTGAAAATTTACTTAAGTTGATGATAAAGAAAACAATCCAACAGACGATGAGAGTTCACATGAAAAATTTGAAATGTTGGATTATATAAAAATAATTATTAACTATTTTCTAATCAAGCAGATCTTGATGAACACTATCAGTCTCATTTTCAATTCATATCGAAAGACCAAAAACTTGCCTGGTACGTCAAACTTGACCGACCATTGGTGTGTAGTAAACGTGCGGGAACCTATCCTCTTTACGCAGTTTCTCACGGTAAAAACATCAAGTCTTGTTGTTTATGTTGTTTATTTCTTAAAGTTGTTTATGACAAGCGATATGGAAACACTGGTTATAAATATGATTAACTTTGAAGGCACTTTGTGTAACCAGTTCCACATAGGTTTCATATATTTGTATATGTACGAGTATAAGTGCATTACATCTTCAGGAATTAAAGTGTTTAAGGAAGACTGTAAAGAAACGACGCGTCGTGCTGGCGACAAGCTGGCCCCAATTAGAGTTTTATTGGGACAAATTTGCTAATAACTTAAAGAGAATTTACAATCCAAACAAATGCGTGTAAGAGAGGATGAGCAGCTTATGCCTTTTCGTGGAGGATGTCCATTTAGACAATATATTCCTAAACTTAAGCCGGTAAAGTACGGTATGAAAATTTGGATAATTTGCAATTCTATACGGGAAGAAAACGAAATTGCGCACCACAAAATAGTACTGCGATTAGTACTGGAATGACAAAATGCTTCTCACAATTATAAGTTATAGTTTTTGGCAATAATGGAGCGTTACGAGAAAGAAACCTCTTTATTTCTCAGTAACTTTCGTGGTGGGTCAGTAATGACTTCCGATGTGTAAGTCCGATATTCTGGAAGTCTAGTTTTCGACAAACTTTTTTTTTAATTTAGAGTATACGTGGTGTGAAAACAATGAATGGTAAATCGAATTAATCGGCTCGGTTTGACGATTATGTTCGACCATAAAATGAAAGTATCGTACGGTAAAATTCCCGAACTGTACGATGGAAAATTAAACCGCTAAAATAAACACCCTATACAAATGCAATATAAATATTCATGCACAATGCTAAAATGAAGTTTGTATGTTTAATTAAAACTAATAAGTCTAATAAGTCTAATTTGTTGAATTTGTCTTTGGCATTTGTGTGTTTAGTTTGGTTTTTCGTTTACTTTGGTTTGGTTTGGTTTGGTTTCGTGTGCTTAGCAAAGCGTGCAAAGCCAAATGTCAATAAGCGACAACTTAAAGATCTAAGCTTAGCACGAAGCTACAGATACAATACATATGCATATACAAATACGATGTATCTTGTACATAAGACGGCTTAAGAGTTATAGGCACAGGTTAAGATTTGCTATATCAAACATGTGTCAAGTCAATTACATATGGCGTCGCACACTGTTTGTCTGCATAAATGAATAAATGTTTGAATGAAAAAATGAGTCAGTGATTGAATGCGTGAATGAATGAAGGCTTGAAATCATGAACTGTTCGTGGTGTTGGGCAACTAACTCATGAATGAATGTACCGCCATCCCCACCCAACTGTGCAGCCATTCATATAACTAAATTAAACCAAAGCAAAGCAAAGCAAAGCAAACCATTTCATGCTACTTCGTCTAAGAATGTCCTAAATGAAATCGCTTTGTCATCCTTGTCGTTCTTGTCGTCCTTGTCGTCGCCATTGTTGTTGATGATTTTACAAGTGTAATTAAATCAGTATGCGGATTATTTGGCTTCTGCGAAATAAAAGCGATGCTTAGTGTCTGTTGCAAGATGAGAACAACAAAAAACAACAACAATAACAGTGATAAGCTACAGCTTTTGCTATATGTATTTGAAAATGGCACACATTCGCAAGTCAACGAATGGCCTCAGGTTCAGATTGGAATTTAGATTCAAGTTCAATATACGCTTAACAATTCTGTACGTAGCCTTCGTCGATAACATCTACCCTACTTTCGTTCCAAATGGCGTCACCTACATAAGTCCCAGTGAGTTTTTCCCCTGTCTCTATATATATATATATATATATATATATATATATATATATATATATATATATATATATATATATATATATATATATATATATAGTGAATCGCATCGCTGAAGGCAACGACATATTTTCTTCCATTTTCTTCTTTTTTGACGCTGTTGCTGTTTTATTATATATATATATATATATATATATATATATATATATATATATATATATTTTTTTTTTTTTTTGTTGCCCCTGTTTAATGATGCCGAAGTATTTCACAAATGGTGAAACAAGAACAAATGAATATGCATCACTTCGCAATACCCTGTTGCAATAAACAATATTGATAACAACTCGCATTGTAAAACAATTTAAATAAAATTTGTTTAAATAAATCCATATTTCCAGCTCAGTTCTGATCTGAAAAGTTATGCTAAAGCACAGAAATGCACATATGCACAGTCAAAAAACTTAGCAGATCAACTTGAGGAAACCCAATGTTTGCAAATGGGAGAATTTTCTACTAGTTCTTTGCTAATTTAATGCTCCATTTAAACATTTTGTGCTCGACTCTAAAATACTGAAACGCTTGGAATGCTAACTTTAGAAAAAGTTAGCAGATCAATATTATCAGTATGACGAACAACATCGATGTTGAAATGTAATTTTGTAAAGCTACTTTCGTGCTGCAATTAAACATTTTGTGATTGTCTCTTAATAAAACAAAAAAAATTGTCTTGTTCCGCCAACTTTAGAATAAAGTTAGCTGAGCAATATATAATTTAAAAGTAAAAACATGAATGTTCTTATAGCAAATTTTCTACTCAACTTTAAATACTAAAAACGGCTTAATTTTTAGAAGAAACTTTAAAATATGAAGAAAAATATAAATGCTTCAATGCAATTCTGCATTTTAATTAAAAATTTTGTGCTCGATCTTAAATAGGTTACTGCTATTTAGGGTCGAGCACAAAATTAATATAATTGCATTTTAATATTCATGTTTTTTGTTAGATTTATATGTTGGTCTGCTAACTTTATTATTAAGTTAGCAGACCGAACCAGAAGATTTTTAATTTTAACACAAAATTAGCACAAAAGTAGTTTTACGAAATTATATTCCAATACATTGGTCTGCTAACTTTTTTTTAAGTTAGCGGACCAAGCTGTTTCAATGATTTGAGTCGAGCACAAAATTTTTAAATAAACCAAAAAAATGAGCACAAAATTTTCACATTTACAAACAGTTGGTTTGCTCAACTTAATCTGCCAACTTTATTGACCTTGTTATATTAGGGAGACACATAAATGTCTTTCGCCTAAAAATCTCCAAGATTCATTTATAAAAACTAGTTTTATGAATGAAATTTTAAGATTTTTAAGCGAAAGAGATTTCTGTGGCACCCCCTCCATAATTCTCATTTGTTTTATATGAAGATTATCTGTACTTGTGCACTAGGCTTAAGCGTCCATTTGTATAGAGGTCATATGTGAAATGAATTAATTAACCGACAAATAGCTTTTTCACACAAAACTCAAAAATGAGCTATAGGTTTTTATGTTTGTTTTATACATGTACATTATCTGAAGAGAGCCTGGGGGCGTCAAAGTGTACCCGGTTTCGATTTTCACTTTTACGAAATAGTAAACAAGTTTAATTGCTCTACATTTTATATATAAATATCGCTGTTCATACCGAAGGTGGAACAGATGGTCGGACGGACGGACGGACAGATAAACGGACATTATTATATTGGCACGACTTTTGTTGTAGACTTAGACTACTCGTATAGGTAATAATTATATACATAATGGACTTCTATATGCCTACTTACATATAACGGTTACATGCATTTGCATAAACATAATATACCCTTTTACATTTTGTTCATAGGGTATACAATTTGTTATTCGGACAACGACGTGAGAAGAGATAAATATGATGTGTATGTAATAAACTTGTTTTTATATCCTTAACATTTAACTTTTAAAAATTATTAAAAGTTTGTCTGAAGGTTTGTAACACATTGACGAAGGTATCGGAGACCACACAGAGTATATATATATATATATATATATATATATATATATATATATATATATATATATATATATATATATATATATATATATATATATATATATATATATATATATATTCATTCTGGATCAGGTGGACTAGACGAGTTCATCTAATTATATTAAGCTGACTGTCTATGTGTTGTTAAGGTCTTGAACCTCACGGAAATTGGAATTTTTTCTATATATATGTGACATTCGTAGATTTCATGCTTTTCGTTACTTTCAGATTAAACTTCATGGCATTTTGTCTATTGTAAACGGATATATCGCACTCAAAGACAGTGGGTTTGTGGAATTGGTCGGAAAATGATCCAGGAACAAAGCAAAATATTAAGTTCTGTTGTAAACTGTGTAAAACTTTTACCGAAACGTTTAATTTGATGAAAGAAGTTGTTTGTCCCACACCAGAGTGTATGTGTGGTTTAAGAGGTTCAAGAAAGTTCAAGCAACACATATACATTACATCCAGGTTTTATAAAAACTTGGTTAGTGATAAAAACGTTGAAAAAGAACATGAATTCATTAAAAATGATCCAAAATCTTTATTGAAATACATGCTAATTTGACCGTTAAATTAAATACATGAAAGAAGGTTTGGGCATGGTTTTTTCCAATATATCCCAAAGTAAACAGAGATTTTTTAAGGCAAGTTTAGTTTTGTTTTTTTTTTTTTTTACAAAAATTCTAGTAAAATATGCCACATTTGTGCAGAACGGTCTACTATAGAATACACATATCTATGTTTTAAATAAAGTGCGTAGGCAATGTACAGGGTATCTCGAAGTCGAACACACTCGACTGCAGTGTTCTATCTTCTTTTTATTGTCACCGTAATTTTCCCGGAACATCGAAGTAAGTGGGTGTGCTTCGATTTGCTCTTTTGATTGTTTTTGCATACGTCGATTTAATTTAATTTTTTCCATAGTTTAATCATAGATCGTAATGAAAACGAAACTTTCGAAAAGTACTTTAAATAAATATAATAGATTATGCAATTGCTTCAATTGAGTTATATAAATAGTACCTTCTAAATTTGTTATTTTTTTTATAAGTATTACATTGGAACTGTTTGCAGTGTGATTTACAATTATATATAGTAAGTATACATTCACAGTTTGTATTAACGCCTACGAGAAGATTTGCATTTCGTCGAATCGCTTCAGCACACTACTTAATTATCAAATCTTCTGTAGAGACTTGTGCATGTTCCAATTAGAGCCCTGCATTCACACTTCTTTCAAACGTTTGCTGTCGACAATCGAACAAACGAATCGATAATCGATTAATAAGTCGCTCGCTAGAGGCCAGCTTGTTTAATTCAATCATTTCTTTCTGTCTAAAGGCCTGTTGTCGCATACAACAGAAACTGAAACTAAAACAGAATTTTAGAATTCTGTCGTACGCAGCAACAGAAAATGAATTCAGTACATCAGCAACTGAAACTGAAATAAGTACTTTTGACTTCTTTCTGTTACTGAATGGCAGAAAATCAGCTGTTTTGCCATTCACTATTTGCAACTCTTGCATTAGCAACACAAGTTTTTCGAGTTGTTGTTGTTTTTTGTTAGTTTTAGTTCAGTTTATGCGGCAACCCCCCACTGAAACTGCAACTGAATAAATGTACAACAGAAACTGAAAATCAGTTTCAGTTTCGTTTCAGTTTCAGTTTCTGTTGTATGCGACAACAGGCCTTAAACGATTTTCAAATCACAACAAATGAATGTCAACTGCGCCAAACAGTGAATAACTTGCAAACCGCTCAATTGAATGCGTTGTTGAAAGGGACGCAAGACGGACATGCACATACATAGGCCTGTATAAATGTACCTCCTTGAAATTTCGACAACAAAATATTGATTTGATTTTATTTGCAGTAATTTAGTTGGTCGCAGCGTTGTTGAGGACATTCTTTGCAACAAGTAACGAAATCAATTCACTGACTCACTTGGAGCCATAAACAGAATTCGATTGAGCAAGATACAGATTTCAATCAATTTGCAAGTTAGTCATGCAGCGCTCTAGTTCCAACACTCAAATACTGAGTTTAGGCGAACGAGAGAGACATTTGCCAATGCATGCTTCAACAAGAGCGTTGCATTCCAAACATGTATAGTCCGATTGTACGTGAAAAATACTGATGTCTTTTGGTCTGTGCCGGAAAAAATTTATAGTTCCATACTAAAGCATAAATGATCTCTGGGGGGAAAAAGTATATATCAATTACCAAATACGTAAATTTACAAAAACTCGCATATTTTAAGACTGTTTTGGTAAAGAAAACTTTTTTTGGTACACTTCATCCAATCATCATCCAGTAACTTAGCAATAGTCAGCAAATTACATCATTTTTAAATCTTTCTTCTTTTTGCGCACCATTTAATGCAAACTTTTATTCAGCATAAAATTTTCTTTCGCGGAATTTTCGGTCGTGTAAGTGCACCTAATGTGTCAACAATTCGAAGTGTGATCAATAAATTAGAAGAAACTGGCTTGATTATGAACAGTAAGTTTTCTGTGCGTCCATGCATACCGTACGGTCGGTCTCTCGAAAACATTGCTGCTGTAAACGAGAGTGTCGGTGAAAACCATAGAACATCATTTCGGCATCGTTCGCAAAAACTTGAATATAGCGAAGCACCACACAGCGAATTTTGACGACAGAGCTCAACTAGCAGACATTGCACAGCGCCGGAAATTCGTTCAATGGGTGACGGAGCCAAATGAATTGAATGCCGAGTTTTCGAAACAAATGAGGCACATTTTCATCTGAATGGGTTCGTCAACAAACAAAATTATCGAATTTAGGGCTTAGATAATCCAATCCGCACGTGATCCATGAGAAACAAATTTATCCATAACGCGCGACTATCAGGTTTGGGTTTTGGTCAGGCGGCGTAATTGGGCCTTACTTCTTTGAAAATCAGTAAAATTATCTATGGTTACAAAAACATGAGCACGTAGTTCTTGTGTGCTCAACTGAACGCTATGAAACCATTCCTGAGCTCAACGCCGAGTGACAATGCGTCATCGGTGAGATAGAGCCACATCTTTGTTAAAATTTCATCGAAAATTTCATGAAAAGAAGCATGGGTCTGTGTTCGGAGCTGTGTGGGCGATTTGTCAGATATTTGGAACATGTCTACTCGTACTTTACAATGCATTAAAAATATCACCACTCGCTATATTTTTAAATTAAATCGTGCACTCTTTTTGGGACACCCTATAGATATTGGTCTGCTGAACTCAAAAATAGTCGCAACAAATTTTTGAATGTTTATGTTTTCGCGGTTTGTAATTGTCGATTTTTTTTTAGAAACTAGGTCCACTATTTGAGTTATATCTCTAATTGGATACGTCCAACCTAATCGTTACTAATGTCAAAATAAAAATAGTACAATGCAGAAAAAACATGTTTTCACTTGTTTAAAAACAGTTGAATAGTTTGGAAGTTATAAGCGGAAATATTTAGAATACGACAAACTTTTTACTTTTTGTACGAACAACATTTTATTGCATTTTATATTTATGGACGGATATTTCACATATACATATATCAGTAGGATATACCCCTAATTTTTGGTATAGCCACCATACAAATTTATCATCTACTTTTGTGTTTTTGTTTTGAAAAAACTTTTTCGTTACAGGCAACATGAACTTGAAGTTTGATAAGGTAGCCACCTTATGGACGGCCTATTCAAATTAGTGGTATTAAGGGGTAGCTCTCATACAAACTTGCCACTCACGTTCAAATTCTTGGGTTCTATAACTTTGTCCTTACTTATATTACCAGCTTTACACAATTTAATATTAGAGCTTGGTTATTTATCAAAAATTCTAGCAAGATAGTTAATCTAACTATTTAATTATTCAATTTTTTCATGTAATAATAAATACGATTATGTGAAACAAGAATTCACAAATTGTTTGCGAAATAGTTCTTCTTATTATATAGCAGATTTCTGCTCGTTTATATTTAATATTCATTGTATGTGTATCTTTCAATGAAATAATCTGTAATAAATGCACTACTGGGCTACGGCAGCACATAATTGTCTCATTACCAACACATGGCTCACTGAACAGTGAAACAAAAAAGCCAAAAAAAAATTATTCTAATAAAAAAGATAATGGTGAAATGACATTTTTAATATCAAATGCGTCTATCTAATAAGTTCATAAAAACAAAAAACGAAACAAAAAAATTAAATAGACAAAGCAGAGAAATTATGAAAATGATAAAAAGTCGAGAACATAAATGTTCTTTGAGTAGCATTTGTGTTCAAAGTATTTTCTGTAGGTGTATGTTTGTTTAGGGAGCAAAATGATGACAGCAACAGCGGCTCTGTACCTACACAATTTTTTATACTTCACACAAAGTGTGCGAAGGTTATTATTAGTTTTTTGTGAACTTTTGCTACGGATAAAACGAAAAATTCTTATGTAAAATTCTTGACCAACTCGAAGCAATACGATGCGTGAAGTAATAATATTTCGTGCTCTAAGCAATGCCAGAGGATGTCAGAGTGAAAGCGACAAACAAATTTATGCAAATACGAAACGATAACAACAAATCAGAAACCAATTTGAAGCGAGAAAGCCGCTTCGAAGCTGCTTTCTCGCTTCGTTCTCGCTTTGCTCTCGTTTTATCGCTTGCACTCGCTTTCGGTTTCGTTTAAAGTTTGACACCTTTTGAGCGATCACATAAGAGAGTACAAGTGTCGCTTCTAGCGCGCACTCTGACGTCAGCCCATAGCTTTGAATTGTCTATCTACCTTTCAGTAATCAATTTTCGATTCAAGCCCGAATCTCACCCAATCTCCACGATATTAAAATATCAATTCGCTCACAGCATCGAAGTTTTCTGGTACTACAACCGATTTTTGATGACTCTAAATAAATTCAATCTGGAGTGAACTAACGTCGATATCTAAAACTTTGTAATACAGTATTTTTATATATAAAAGGCAACCCTCGTGACGCAAGAAATATTCCAAATTCCATATTCACTTACTCACTAACACTTTTTATCCAGCTGCAACCAATCTCTAAGACTTATTTTTCTGCAATAAAGTACAGTAACCAAATTGACATGCCACGCGCAATTTTTAAGGTAGGCCCACCTCCCCCTAGACAAACCATACGCCCACTTTTGGCTTTTTGTATGAAAAACTTTTTTTTATTCTAGTCAAAATTATCTTGAAATTTAACATGGTGGCTTCTTATGAACGGACGCTTCACGTAAATATAAAAGGGCGTGTCCAGCCCTCTTGAACGTGGAGCCTTCATGTTTAGATATTCTGGTTTTACAAAGTATTTGCTATTAATCCGATCAGGAAGTTTCAATTGAAGTTGCTAGTAACTTATAAATTAAAAATATAAACGAGGAACATGGTTATGTTCGTTCTGTCATTTGGAACAAGTGGTAAGTTGAATGTCATGCCACATTTAAGAATGCTACTAACTTCACAGACAAAAGTTTTTGTAAAGGTGCATGGTCAGACGAATTATAAGTCAAATGACATAACACGTAAATATAAGACCATCTGACAAGGCAGTGAATAAACAGTTTAAACTTCGAAATGCTAAAAGCTGTTCATCAATCGTCATATATTTGAAAGTATGAAAGTAAGCTTTACCATCGAAACATAAGTTTGCTAATACAATTTTAAATCACTTATGGCACATAACTGCAGAATATCCTAAACCTGATTAAGATGTGTCGAAAATTTCATCAATTTAAGCAAGTTAGTATTAACCTGATAGCATATGCGGATATATACTAGTATGTATGTTATTAAGACAGATAAATAAGTAAGTCAGTGAGAATGTATTAGAGCAATCAAGCGACGCAGCGACAAAACATTCGTCAGAGCATGTTTTTGTCGCTGCGTCGCTTGATTGCTCTAATACATTCTAGGCAACTGAAATAAGTTTTTGTGCTCTTGCGCTCAATTGAAATCAACTTCGGCAGTGTATACCTGCATACTTAAGACAACTAACTTTATTGCAATACAGTTATCAAACAAAAGTGATTTCTGCTTTTGACAATAGTTCGTGTAAAGCATATTTTAAATTCGGTATCGCCGATGTTTGTGATTTTGCTCTATGTTCCATGTACAATTTTTTTTGTTTGCGCCTTTGTGGCAACAGTTGTGCACAAAATATGAACAGCAGCAGCAAATTGAATCCTATTTTGCGCTTTCATTTTATTTATTTATTTTTTTTTTGTATTTTTAATGAAATGACATTGCTTATTTGCGTACAAAAAAATGTTAATTAATTCCTTATTTCTTTTCTTTTCCCCAAAATAAGTAGCTTTTTAACCTACGAATAAGAAAAATGCAATATATGAGCAGACATTATGCATATAGGCAGACAGACGGACAGATAGACAGCTGAATTTTGGCATTTAGAAAAACCAAGAAGAGCGCAGTAAATCAAATATATTGCTTTATAGATGGTTTAATAAATATTTATTATTGCGCTTCATTTTCGGATTTAATACTCAGATTCAGAAATAATAACAAATGTCAATATAAATTCAATATAATAATCTATTTACTCACTAAATGCAACCGATTTTGACAAAAATAATTTGTATATTTTGGGTTCAAACAATCTCCACTCTCACAACAAATCAAACACACATACAAAAATATTAAACGGTAGCATGCGTGCAGCCAGTTATAAGTTGATAAGACTCTGTGGGTGCGAAAGAGATAGAAGATTGCGAGTTTTACTTTGAATGTGCTTAGCTATTTTTTTGGTGACAAACAATCGGTTTTTAGTCGATTATCAATTACCAAAGGAAGGACAGAAAAATATTTGGTAAGATACATTTTTTTCTGTGTACACATATATGGAAAAATTTAACAATGAAAAATCGATTTATCGATTTATCGATTGTATTCGACGCTAGTGGAAACACTCTTTCAATATCCGAAAATTTCATATCGACATAAAGCATATCTGTGGAAACCTAGCATAACATGATACGATTTGCGAAAAACCTTTTTCATTGTAGTGCAATGATACTGTTACGTCAGGTGTCTGAAAGGCACTAAGAATCAAGTCCAGAAGTCTCTATTAAACCAAGTGCGAATTGTTTAGGACAAAAAAGATTAAAGTTTAAAGTGCAGCACAACTTCAAAAGTGTTGTCTAACTATAATTAATATATAATTGTATATTTGTATATGTACTTTGGTATTTTGGACTGTCCCAAAAAAAAAAAAAAAAAAAAAAATGCAAATTTTACACAAATTTCAATTTAAATGTGTTGATATTTAATTTTTTCCACGACATTTTCATTGACAGGCGATTTTCGGCGACATTTTTTCGCCGAATCTTCTTAATTCCATTCGTTCAATGTCTGAAAACCGCAACAGGCTGCCAGGACTCAACTAATGTACCGCGTTCAATAGTCTCTAAATTGACGGAGCATTGCTCTACGTGTTGAATGTCCTGTGGCCATAATTAAGCCATAAGCAAACAATTAGTTCAGTGAACTTGAGGCTTAAATTTGAACCTAAATAGTTTAAACACTTTCTAGAGCAAAAAATAGTCGCGCCAGGCTGAGACACTTAAACCAATTACAATTCTATGAGGCACGTTTTACTGCATATTTACTCTTACTGAGAAATTTAACATATTTTGTTTTTGTGAAAAAATGGTCGGTGCTGAAAATTTTGTTACTAGTTAACTTGGCTGTTGTTTCAGCATTTCAATTTTGAATCCAAACCGATTTGATTTTCGTTTTGCAATTCAAATTTAGTTTATTTTCACTTTCTGTTACCATTTTTCTTCTATTTTTTATTTTGTATATAAAGATATACACTTTACACATTGTGTGGGTAGCGTATATACAGTTTGACAGACAGTTTGTAACGTACTGAAGAAAATACATCGATGCAGCCTTGTCCGTCCGTCTGGGTCTTCATTCGTTTCGTTTCAAAGACTTCTTTTAACTGTCGTGCTCACTATGACATATATCCATCATTAAACTCACAGCATATTTTAGAGTTTTTGAAGGAAACCTTTTTGTTTCAGAATTTTATTATTAACCTGGTGTGCGGTACAGCTATTTTTCTATTATATGTGGGCTTAGATTAAACTACTCTTCCTGTGACTATCACAGTTTTCGGTACGCGAGTGCGACAACATACATTTAATCGTCTACAACGCATTTTTATAAACAGCACACATAGTCTGAAATGATAATATCAGTTTGTCTGAAAGTTTGTAACTCGTATATATAGTCGTATATATATTCTTGATCAGCTCAACGAAACGAGTCCATCTAGCCATGTCCGTCTGTCTGTCTGTCTGTCTGGATGTGGTTTCGCATTTTTTAGGCACCAATTTTTAAGGGATCCAGTTGAAAATTGGCACATATACCTTTTTTTGTTGCAGTTTAATAGAGTATCATGATTGACCCGCCACGCCGATTTTTTTTGAAGTAGCCCCCATACAAACCCACCGCCCACTTGTAACTTTTTGTAAGAAAATTATTTTATTGTAGTCAATATTAACTAAATAATTAATATGTTAGCGTCTAACGGTCGGACGCTTCATATATACATTAATGGGTGGGACTTGCCCACTTTTTGGGGTAGCTGCCATACAAACGTACTGCCCACTTTTGTGTTTCTGTAAGAAAAACTTTTTTATTAAAGTCAATATTTGGTTGAAATTGGATGTGGTATTATCTTATATATGATTGCTTCATACACATCTACTAGTGGACGTGTACCACTTTTGGGGCAGCCCCTATCCCTCTGTCAAGTACAAACTTAATTATGGAAATACATTGATCAAAATTAGAGAGTAGTCTATTAACAGATAGTAGTCAACGGGAGAGTCTTACATGTGAAGTTACAACGCGGGAAATTATAAGAAAAAATGTAACTTTTTAATCCACCTTCGCATCAAATTAAATAGCTGCAAAAAATAAACAAATACTCACTCACCTCACCACACCAAACCAAATTCTGCGAGAGCAAGAAAGCAACTTGCAGCTTATTGCACTCCGTTTTTGTTTCACTCTTTAATATTTTTTTTCGAACATATATGTATGTATGTACATATGTGATTCGCACTTGACCAAATTCAAAATAAATTTGTATATCGAAAAAAAAAAAAATATAGCACAAAAAAAAATTTACTTGAAACAATTTATGTCGCACACGATTTTAACGATTACTATTTTAAGTAACTTTCACACAATTTGTAATATATTTCGCAATTATATAGCTTTGAAATAGAATCACTATCATCTGCGACCATAATTGAATGCAATAAATAACATTTTTATTTCACTTTTCTTTTTCACACACGCACTTCACTTAACTCACTGCGCTGCGCCAGCGATCAGAACTAAACTAACTGTTAACTTCTTCGAATTCTGCTTACGTTTCTCAACCTACTCAAAGAACTTCACTCAATGTGTTTCAGTTGGGTTGTTGGAAGGAAGAGAAAGACTCAAAAGAGACTCATAGAGCGGTTGAGAGATAGCTAAAAAAAACTATCAACCAAATATTTGCAGCAGCAACAACAACAACAACAACAACAAGTAGAAAGGTTTACATGTAAAATTACTATAGAAAAAAAGAAGGATTAATATGAATAACGAATCTAATGATACCTCACATATTATCGTATCTAAAGAAAAAGAGTCCAACAAGAGGTGAATTATAGAGTTGCTTCAACTGTTTTCATTATTTAATGTAGCGATGCCCAAATGTGCTAATGCGAGCACACAGCTTGCTCGTATTAGATGGGTGAGGAGTGTGCCCTGGGTAGGGGCAAAGGGGAAACAAAGATTGTGTTTGATAGTGTGCGTAGCAAATGATTGTGAGAAGAGAGCGGTAGCAAAAGTGACGTGCTTCGGTTCGTGTCTGTGTGAAAAGCCTACTGACTTCGGGCCTCCGGCGCTGACCAAACTATGGAAGAAACAGGGGTGTAGTGGCTGCTTGCCGGTTAGCTTGAATTAAATTGTTTTGAATAAACCTAATAAAAATGTGTGCAGAAAAGCAAAAG
>JAWNNQ010000237.1:0-11262 GCA_035044765.1 Leucophenga montana
CACGATATTAAAATATCAATTCGCTCACAGCATCGAAGTTTTCTGGTACTACAACCGATTTTTGATGACTCTAAATAAATTCAATCTGGAGTGAACGTAAAACTGTCGATATCTAAAACTTTGTAATACAGTATTTTTATATATAAAAGGCAACCCTCGTGACGCAAGAAATATTCCAAATTCCATATTCACTTACTCACTAACACTTTTTATCCAGCTGCAACCAATCTCTAAGACTTATTTTTCTGCAATAAAGTACAGTAACCAAATTGACATGCCACGCGCAATTTTTAAGGTAGGCCCACCTCCCCCTAGACAAACCATACGCCCACTTTTGGCTTTTTGTATGAAAAACTTTTTTTTATTCTAGTCAAAATTATCTTGAAATTTAACATGGTGGCTTCTTATGAACGGACGCTTCACGTAAATATAAAAGGGCGTGTCCAGCCCTCTTGAACGTGGAGCCTTCATGTTTAGATATTCTGGTTTTACAAAGTATTTGCTATTAATCCGATCAGGAAGTTTCAATTGAAGTTGCTAGTAACTTATAAATTAAAAATATAAACGAGGAACATGGTTATGTTCGTTCTGTCATTTGGAACAAGTGGTAAGTTGAATGTCATGCCACATTTAAGAATGCTACTAACTTCACAGACAAAAGTTTTTGTAAAGGTGCATGGTCAGACGAATTATAAGTCAAATGACATAACACGTAAATATAAGACCATCTGACAAGGCAGTGAATAAACAGTTTAAACTTCGAAATGCTAAAAGCTGTTCATCAATCGTCATATATTTGAAAGTATGAAAGTAAGCTTTACCATCGAAACATAAGTTTGCTAATACAATTTTAAATCACTTATGGCACATAACTGCAGAATATCCTAAACCTGATTAAGATGTGTCGAAAATTTCATCAATTTAAGCAAGTTAGTATTAACCTGATAGCATATGCGGATATATACTAGTATGTATGTTATTAAGACAGATAAATAAGTAAGTCAGTGAGAATGTATTAGAGCAATCAAAGCGTGACGCAGCGACAAAAACATTCGTCAGAGCATGTTTTTGTCGCTGCGTCGCTTGATTGCTCTAATACATTCTAGGCAACTGAAATAAGTTTTTGTGCTCTTGCGCTCAATTGAAATCAACTTCGGCAGTGTATACCTGCATACTTAAGACAACTAACTTTATTGCAATACAGTTATCAAACAAAAGTGATTTCTGCTTTTGACAATAGTTCGTGTAAAGCATATTTTAAATTCGGTATCGCCGATGTTTGTGATTTTGCTCTATGTTCCATGTACAATTTTTTTTGTTTGCGCCTTTGTGGCAACAGTTGTGCACAAAATATGAACAGCAGCAGCAAATTGAATCCTATTTTGCGCTTTCATTTTATTTATTTTTTTTTTTTTGTATTTTTAATGAAATGACATTGCTTATTTGCGTACAAAAAAATGTTAATTAATTCCTTATTTCTTTTCTTTTCCCCAAAATAAGTAGCTTTTTAACCTACGAATAAGAAAAATGCAATATATGAGCAGACATTATGCATATAGGCAGACAGACGGACAGATAGACAGCTGAATTTTGGCATTTAGAAAAACCAAGAAGAGCGCAGTAAATCAAATATATTACTTTATAGATGGTTTAATAAATATTTATTATTGCGCTTCATTTTCGGATTTAATACTCAGATTCAGAAATAATAACAAATGTCAATATAAATTCAATATAATAATCTATTTACTCACTAAATGCAACCGATTTTGACAAAAATAATTTGTATATTTTGGGTTCAAACAATCTCCACTCTCACAACAAATCAAACACACATACAAAAATATTAAACGGTAGCATGCGTGCAGCCAGTTATAAGTTGATAAGACTCTGTGGGTGCGAAAGAGATAGAAGATTGCGAGTTTTACTTTGAATGTGCTTAGCTATTTTTTTGGTGACAAACAATCGGTTTTTAGTCGATTATCAATTACCAAAGGAAGGACAGAAAAATATTTGGTAAGATACATTTTTTTCTGTGTACACATATATGGAAAAATTTAACAATGAAAAATCGATTTATCGATTTATCGATTGTATTCGACGCTAGTGGAAACACTCTTTCAATATCCGAAAATTTCATATCGACATAAAGCATATCTGTGGAAACCTAGCATAACATGATACGATTTGCGAAAAACCTTTTTCATTGTAGTGCAATGATACTGTTACGTCAGGTGTCTGAAAGGCACTAAGAATCAAGTCCAGAAGTCTCTATTAAACCAAGTGCGAATTGTTTAGGACAAAAAAGATTAAAGTTTAAAGTGCAGCACAACTTCAAAAGTGTTGTCTAACTATAATTAATATATAATTGTATATTTGTATATGTACTTTGGTATTTTGGACTGTCCCAAAAAAAAAAAAAAAAAAAAAAAATGCAAATTTGACACAAATTTCAATTTAAATGTGTTGATATTTAATTTTTTCCACGACATTTTCATTGACAGGCGATTTTCGGCGACATTTTTTCGCCGAATCTTCTTAATTCCATTCGTTCAATGTCTGAAAACCGCAACAGGCTGCCAGGACTCAACTAATGTACCGCGTTCAATAGTCTCTAAATTGACGGAGCATTGCTCTACGTGTTGAATGTCCTGTGGCCATAATTAAGCCATAAGCAAACAATTAGTTCAGTGAACTTGAGGCTTAAATTTGAACCTAAATAGTTTAAACACTTTCTAGAGCAAAAAATAGTCGCGCCAGGCTGAGACACTTAAACCAATTACAATTCTATGAGGCACGTTTTACTGCATATTTACTCTTACTGAGAAATTTAACATATTTTGTTTTTGTGAAAAAATGGTCGGTGCTGAAAATTTTGTTACTAGTTAACTTGGCTGTTGTTTCAGCATTTCAATTTTGAATCCAAACCGATTTGATTTTCGTTTTGCAATTCAAATTTAGTTTATTTTCACTTTCTGTTACCATTTTTCTTCTATTTTTTATTTTGTATATAAAGATATACACTTTACACATTGTGTGGGTAGCGTATATACAGTTTGACAGACAGTTTGTAACGTACTGAAGAAAATACATCGATGCAGCCTTGTCCGTCCATCTGGGTCTTCATTCGTTTCGTTTCAAAGACTTCTTTTAACTGTCGTGCTCACTGTGACATATATCCATCATTAAACTCACAGCATATTTTAGAGTTTTTGAAGGAAACCTTTTTGTTTCAGAATTTTATTATTAACCTGGTGTGCGGTACAGCTATTTTTCTATTATATGTGGGCTTAGATTAAACTACTCTTCCTGTGACTATCACAGTTTTCGGTACGCGAGTGCGACAACATACATTTAATCGTCTACAACGCATTTTTATAAACAGCACACATAGTCTGAAATGATAATATCAGTTTGTCTGAAAGTTTGTAACTCGTATATATACTCGTATATATATTCTTGATCAGCTCAACGAAACGAGTCCATCTAGCCATGTCCGTCTGTCTGTCTGTCTGTCTGGATGTGGTTTCGCATTTTTTAGGCACCAATTTTTAAGGGATCCAGTTGAAAATTGGCACATATACCTTTTTTTGTTGCAGTTTAATAGAGTATCATGATTGACCCGCCACGCCGATTTTTTTTGAAGTAGCCCCCATACAAACCCACCGCCCACTTGTAACTTTTTGTAAGAAAATTATTTTATTGTAGTCAATATTAACTAAATAATTAATATGTTAGCGTCTAATGGTCGGACGCTTCATATATACATTAATGGGTGGGACTTGCCCACTTTTTGGGGTAGCTGCCATACAAACGTACTGCCCACTTTTGTGTTTCTGTAAGAAAAACTTTTTTATTAAAGTCAATATTTGGTTGAAATTGGATGTGGTATTATCTTATATATGATTGCTTCATACACATCTACTAGTGGACGTGTACCACTTTTGGGGCAGCCCCTATCCCTCTGTCAAGTACAAACTTAATTATGGAAATACATTGATCAAAATTAGAGAGTAGTCTATTAACAGATAGTAGTCAACGGGAGAGTCTTACATGTGAAGTTACAACGCGGGAAATTATAAGAAAAAATGTAACTTTTTAATCCACCTTCGCATCAAATTAAATAGCTGCAAAAAATAAACAAATACTCACTCACCTCACCACACCAAACCAAATTCTGCGAGAGCAAGAAAGCAACTTGCAGCTTATTGCACTCCGTTTTTGTTTCACTCTTTAATATTTTTTTTCGAACATATATGTATGTATGTACATATGTGATTCGCACTTGACCAAATTCAAAATAAATTTGTATATCGAAAAAAAAAAAAAATATAGCACAAAAAAAAATTTACTTGAAACAATTTATGTCGCACACGATTTTAACGATTACTATTTTAAGTAACTTTCACACAATTTGTAATATATTTCGCAATTATATAGCTTTGAAATAGAATCACTATCATCTGCGACCATAATTGAATGCAATAAATAACATTTTTATTTCACTTTTCTTTTTCACACACGCACTTCACTTAACTCACTGCGCTGCGCCAGCGATCAGAACTAAACTAACTGTTAACTTCTTCGAATTCTGCTTACGTTTCTCAACCTACTCAAAGAACTTCACTCAATGTGTTTCAGTTGGGTTGTTGGAAGGAAGAGAAAGACTCAAAAGAGACTCATAGAGCGGTTGAGATATAGCTAAAAAAACTATCAACCAAATATTTGCAGCAGCAACAACAACAACAACAACAAGTAGAAAGGTTTACATGCAAATTACTATAGAAAAAAAGAAGGATTAATATGAATAACGAATCTAATGATACCTCACATATTATCGTATCTAAAGAAAAAGAGTCCAACAAGAGGTGAATTATAGAGTTGCTTCAACTGTTTTCATTATTTAATGTAGCGATGCCCAAATGTGCTAATGCGAGCACACAGCTTGCTCGTATTAGATGGGTGAGGAGTGTGCCCTGGGTAGGGGCAAAGGGGAAACAAAGATTGTGTTTGATAGTGTGCGTAGCAAATGATTGTGAGAAGAGAGCGGTAGCAAAAGTGACGTGCTTCGGTTCGTGTCTGTGTGAAAAGCCTACTGACTTCGGGCCCCCGGCGCTGACCAAACTATGGAAGAAACAGGGGTGTAGTGGCTGCTTGCCGGTTAGCTTGAATTAAATTGTTTTGAATAAACCTAATAAAAATGTGTGCAGAAAAGCAAAAGCTGTGCAATTTTAATATTGAATGGGAAATGAAATATTTATGCCGTGAACATGGTGGCGAGTCGCAATGCGTTATATGCAAAAATCATTGCAGGACATCATTTGCAGGACATTTAATGAATGCACCCCATGATATACAAATAGAATGTGAATGGGAATGGGAATGGGAATGTGTGCAATGTGATTCTGCCTTGAAATATGATTGCAAGGAGTCAGAGTGCATTGTTGATTTTTATAAACGGCTTTGCCCCATAAAATATTCTAACATATGTACGTGCATTTGGAGCCAACATTGTTGCAATGTGTGGCAGCACATACTCATGTGAGCAATTCTTTTCAACGCTAAAATTAAATAAATCGCGCCTGCGAAAGCCGCATTAACGATGTTAACCTCGCAGCAGTGCCACACCCTACGCATTTGAATGGCTAAGGATGCGGAAAACTGAGAGAGGAGTGGTTGGTGGAGTGAAACGACTTACTGTGTATGCAGGAAATGTCCGAAATGGAGAGAAAACTTTACAAATAGAAACTAAGAAGCGCGATGAAATCGAAAAGGTAAGATATTGTAACGAAACGCTTCTGTAGACAGATCTTAAACATAACGATACTTTTCTGTAGGCTGCCACGATGCAGCATGATTCCAAGGCAACTCCCGCATATAGGGCAAAATCGCTGAGAGTTCTACGAAACTCATTGAACAAGAAACGACGTAAAAACGCAGAGTGAGCGCCAAATAATATTACATACTAGCAATTACCAAAAGTAACAGCGAAAAGTTCGGCAGAACTGTCGATAATCCGGTCTCTAGAATTCAATAAATGCGACAGCGGCGAATAATTTTGAGAACACTTTGTCAAAATTATCAAATTTTCTTCTAAATTTAATTTTTTAAATACTTCAAATCACAAACCAAAATTGGTTACATTTTTCATGCATATTCATATTGTCAAACTCATTTTAGTTTTTTCTTCAAATTTTCTGTTGTTTTCGGTTGTCTAAACCGATTTTGGTCAAAATTATATTAATCAAATGAGAGTCATTTGCAGATGTGCACTTATAGTTGAATATTTTATGCCTAGAAAGCTGCAAAAATCGTCACTCACACAACGAAACACATAGGCTTTACATGAAATTCAATCGCACGCACACAAATATTAAACGGTAGCATTCGATCAGGCAGTTACATGTTGATAAAATAGGAGCTTGTGAGTTTTATTTTGTATGTGCTTCGTTATTATAAGAAAGCAAATATCTGGCGCAGTATCAGCATAAATGTATTGAATTACTGAGTCCTTTCGGACTCTTTCCAAGAATTAGTACAGGGCTGAAGCAATTACTCCCAAGTACAAAGTAAAGTATTCGAAAGATCTAAGCAGGTCATTACTGACACATAAAATGTTTGCGAATTATGACTCATTTCACTTAGAACTCAGGAAACGTTTTATTAAAGTAATTTTGCCTGGGAATTATATTTTACTTGCATACAATATTCGAATTTGAGTTCGCATTTAAATTGATGTTTAGTTTTACGTGTATAAGCGGCCTGTGTACATTGCCTTTTCTGGAAAAGACGCGTTCTGGAAACTTTTCTTGAAATGTGACAAATCAATAAGCTTTCAAAGTACGGACTTGACTATTGAAGTAAAACTTCAAAAGTTAAGATTGAAGTTCTTTCAGTACAAGTGTGGAGAATATTTACATTTACCGTGTAAAGTGTATTTAAGCTTCAGTTCAGTTTAGTTCTACCGAAAAAAATGCTTTTTCTTGTTCTTTTTCGTTTTTCGTTTATCGATTTTTTTTTGTTCTAACAGTGAAGCAGACCATGTGGCAAAGTATGCCGGAATTCAGCTGTCGAAACATGAAAAACGTGAAAAAATGTTAAGCTGACATATGTGAATGTCGCACAAAATTGAATTGGAACATAGGCTAAGTCTTTATAAATGTACTCGTATGCAGATTTTGTCCTTATTTCAGCGGCGCCATTTAACTTTCTTAGATGTTCAACCGAATTTTCCTCCGCATATCTGTCTGCTCAGCTGGTGTGGAGTTTATTTCAGATTATTATTATTTGAATAGCAAAATGATTTCGCAGAAAATATATTCGTAAAAAAGAAAAAGAGCGAAACAAAAATTTAACCAGATGAAATATGAGCAAAATGAAAAGTTACAAGTTAAATTGTTAAAAAGTTAAAAAGTGGCGCCCCGAATAGACTGGAATAAGTATTTTGAAACTGGTGAAACTTTTCATGAAAACCAAAAAACAAAAAAAAAAAAAACAAAATAGAACAGCAACAAAATAAATTTAAAAAAGTTTTATAAACATGGCAAATCACCAACACTGCCACGAACCCCTCCACTCCCTGAATATATGTGAAAGATTCGCATTATTTTTGGGATTTGTGGTCTTAAATTCTAAAAAAGTGGCTCATCAATCAAATGGAAACCGAGTTTTTGCCGCTTTTAGGTTTTTTTTTTCTTCTATTTTTTGCTGTGATTTCTTTTTCTTTGTCTGACGAAGGCGAATATTTGATGGCTTAAATTAATTTTAATCATAAACTCAAATTTTTACTTTTTTCTCTGTTCAAATTCAGAAAGGAAGGACATATTTGTTAAGATTGTTGAACACAATCCGCAGCCCTCGTCTGCTTAGTGTGCTAAATATAAATTATTATTTTAGGATTTCTACAGCTAAGTCCATTTAAATTTAATTTAGTGAAGTACGCTGAACTAATATTCAAAGTAGATGTTATCTAAATGAGCAACTACAATTTGATTAACATTCAAATTGCTGGCAAAGGACTAAGCGAAACGTACGGGCGGCAGGCGCCACGCGTCACGAAATGTATCTACAGAAACACAAGAAAACGAATCCCTGAAGCAAAAGATACTAAGAAGGTGAAGTGTGTTGACGGCAATTGACTATATAGAGAAGGAGAGAGAAGATTATGTATGTGTGTATACTCTCTTGTATATGTGTACAAGGCCGCATTTAGGTTTGTGATGGTTCGGTGTCAAGAATGATGAAAATGTAAGGCCACAAGTGATAAATATGTAACAAAGAGTAATAATGATTTTATTTGGTTTATACGAGGGTTGGCTTTTATGCAACAAAAAAAAAAAAAAAATAAATAAAAAACAAAAAACAAAATACAAAGAAAAAAAAAAAACAGAAAAAACAAGAAGAAAAAAAAACGTTAACTTTAGTTGTGAACTAAAGCTTTAATACCAATCACACGAAATTTTAAATAGTATTGTAAAACATAAATAGGGGTGGTGGTTTTGTATTGGAGCTACTCCAAAAAGTGGACGGGACTCGCCCAATGGTATATGCATATGAAGCGGTCGTCCATAAAAATGCCACCATATACAAAAACATACAAGGGGGCGGTGGGTTTGTATGGGGGCTACCGTAAAAAATGGGCGTGGCATATCAAACATCATGTGCGTCTCTCAAAAAAAGATTTTGAGCTCTGACAAGCAGCCAAACTTTTAGTTTCGTGACTGCGTCTGACTATTCCGTCTACGGAACCATTGCCGTGACAAGTTGCGAAGAAATGTCATTTGAGTTATAGATTTGTATTGGAACTATATAGAACAGTGCTCCGATCGGGACCTATGTATGGTCTATTTATTAAAATTGATATAGAGAATATAAAAAAATCAAAATATTAAAATTTTAATCTCCGATTTAGATTTTCATCGTTACGGGCGTTACAATTTATTTAAACAAATTTTATACCTTGCCCTGAATGCTAAAGGTATACTAAGCTTATGCAAATATAAGTAACAGGCAGAAGTAGGCGTGGCAGACCGCATAAGCTATTGTATATATATTCTTGATCAGCCATGCACGTTCTTCGTATGTTGTAACAATGAGGTAATATGCCTATATATCCTTAAAATTCACGTCAATGCAAACCAGCCGAAACAAATTCTTTTTTTTTTGCATTTTATTTATTTTTTTTTTCATCGTTTGTTGGTTTTGATCTTTTTTATAAACGACTTAAAGACACACTCCTTCAGGGAAGGGAAGGTGATAATATAGTCTCGATTTTCGTAATTCGAGGTACTCAAAAAACACACTCAGAATCACATTGCACACATTCCCATTCCCATTCCCATTCACATTCCATTTGTATATCATGGGGTGCATTCATTAAATGTCCTGCAAATGATGTCCTGCAATGATTTTTGCATATAACGCATTGCGACTCGCCACCATGTTCACGGCATAAATATTTCATTTCCCATTCAATATTAAAATTGCACAGCTTTTGCTTTTCTGCACACATTTTTATTAGGTTTATTCAAAACAATTTAATTCAAGCTAACCGGCAAGCAGCCACTACACCCCTGTTTCTTCCATAGTTTGGTCAGCGCCGGAGGCCCGAAGTCAGTAGGCTTTTCACACAGACACGAACCGAAGCACGTCACTTTTGCTACCGCTCTCTTCTCACAATCATTTGCTACGCACACTATCAAACACAATCTTTGTTTCCCCTTTGCCCCTACCCAGGGCACACTCCTCACCCATCTAATACGAGCAAGCTGTGTGCTCGCATTAGCACATTTGGGCATCGCTACATTAAATAATGAAAACAGTTGAAGCAACTCTATAATTCACCTCTTGTTGGACTCTTTTTCTTTAGATACGATAATATGTGAGGTATCATTAGATTCGTTATTCATATTAATCCTTCTTTTTTTCTATAGTAATTTTACATGTAAACCTTTCTACTTGTTGTTGTTGTTGTTGTTGTTGCTGCTGCAAATATTTGGTTGATAGTTTTTTTTAGCTATCTCTCAACCGCTCTATGAGTCTCTTTTGAGTCTTTCTCTTCCTTCCAACAACCCAACTGAAACACATTGAGTGAAGTTCTTTGAGTAGGTTGAGAAACGTAAGCAGAATTCGAAGAAGTTAACAGTTAGTTTAGTTCTGATCGCTGGCGCAGCGCAGTGAGTTAAGTGAAGTGCGTGTGTGAAAAAGAAAAGTGAAATAAAAATGTTATTTATTGCATTCAATTATGGTCGCAGATGATAGTGATTCTATTTCAAAGCTATATAATTGCGAAATATATTACAAATTGTGTGAAAGTTACTTAAAATAGTAATCGTTAAAATCGTGTGCGACATAAATTGTTTCAAGTAAATTTTTTTTTGTGCTATATTTTTTTTTTCGATATACAAATTTATTTTGAATTTGGTCAAGTGCGAATCACATATGTACATACATACATATATGTTCGAAAAAAAATATTAAAGAGTGAAACAAAAACGGAGTGCAATAAGCTGCAAGTTGCTTTCTTGCTCTCGCAGAATTTGGTTTGGTGTGGTGAGGTGAGTGAGTATTTGTTTATTTTTTGCAGCTATTTAATTTGATGCGAAGGTGGATTAAAAAGTTACATTTTTTCTTATAATTTCCCGCGTTGTAACTTCACATGTAAGACTCTCCCGTTGACTACCATCTGTTAATAGACTACTCTCTAATTTTGATCAATGTATTTCCATAATTAAGTTTGTACTTGACAGAGGGATAGGGGCTGCCCCAAAAGTGGTACACGTCCACTAGTAGATGTGTATGAAGCAATCATATATAAGATAATACCACATCCAATTTCAACCAAATATTGACTTTAATAAAAAAGTTTTTCTTACAGAAACACAAAAGTGGGCAGTACGTTTGTATGGCAGCTACCCCAAAAAGTGGGCAAGTCCCACCCATTAATGTATATATGAAGCGTCCGACCGTTAGACGCTAACATATTAATTATTTAGTTAATATTGACTACAATAAAATAATTTTCTTACAAAAAGTTACAAGTGGGCGGTGGGTTTGTATGGGGGCTACTTCAAAAAAATCGGCGTGGCGGGTCAATCTATGATACTCTATTAAACTGCAACAAAAATAAGTATATGTGCCAATTTTCAACTGGATCCCATAACAATTGGTGCCTAAAAAATGCGAAACCACATCCAGACAGACAAACAGACGGACATGGCTAGATGGACTCGTCTCGTTGAGCTGATCAAGAATATATATACG
>JAWNNQ010000239.1:600000-1040000 GCA_035044765.1 Leucophenga montana
GTCTATTTTAAAAGATTTGACATATCGTATTATTTGGAAGGGATCAAAAAATTAGAGCAATAGTGGACGAAATGTATCGAACTAAAAAGGAGTATGTTGAAAACTAAAAATTTATTAACCCAAAATTATTGCGTTTTGAAGGAACTTTTCAGCCTACTGAGAGTAGTATTGACACTGAGTTGAGTCTATTTATCATATATAATAATGTTACGATTTTTTAGAGCCACTCACATCTAAGAGCTCAGTTAGGTGAAAGGACAGCTTAAGAGAAAAAAAAAACAAATATAAATGTTAATAAAAATTAATAGAAAGATTGTCAGCAAGCTAAAATCGCTGGAAGAGCTATTGTCTTAGTACTATACTAAATTTAACATTTTCTTTTTTTTTTAATAGATGATGACTCAGTATCCCTATTGAATTGCACAACATAGTACTTCAGTTTAGTTTACGTGCGATCAACTGCATTGCAGGCAGCTGAACGGAAATAGTTGAGCCAACGCGTTTCCGTTCGATATTCCGTTCGCATTCAAATAAATAAATATATTCTATATATTGTATCTTAATCAGTAAATAATATTAATGACAGAGCCATATATGTATATGTATAAATTCCCTTAAATTAAGTTTCTTATAAATAATTAATAATTAACCTAAAAGCTTTATGCTTTTAGAAGTTTGCATACTCTTTTCGCGTTCCACTAATGCGTCAGCAGTGATGTCAGATACATTCTCTGAATGAGTATCGCCGACAAAGGTCATTGTGTACATAGTATAGAGACATTTTGTTTGTATGTTTTAATTAAATTTGATTTAATTTAAATTGAATTAAGTGCATACTACATATTTGTATCTTTACACTTTGTATGTAAAGTTACACCCAAAAAAAAAAAATAAAAAATAAATAAATAAATCCATTGCTGGCATTCAATTGAATATATCATTCTATATAGTATTAACTGTCTGAATGCTCGACGGTGCGGTAGAAAGAAATTCAATTAGTTTGACCGTTGTTGTTGAGCGGCTTTTTCTGTCGATGAAGTATCTTTTGTTATTCAATTCAATATACGCATTAATGTTCATTAATAACTTATAGATGCGTCTGCGAACTGGCAGATACATTCAATTCCATTTCCAATTTCAATACAATACGCTACTACTGCAGCTGTGCTATTTTTTTGCGTAAAATGCTGCTCATTTATTTATTTATTTATTGAGGAATGTAAGCATTTTTCTTTCTCTTCTTGTTGTATCTGTATAAAGTATCTGTATAAAGTATACAAATATTCTGATGGATTTCACCTCGACCTCTTTCAATTGGCTCTGACTATTTGAAACTATTGTACAGACTCAACTCAACTTGACTTGGGTGTCGTCGCCGGCATCGACGACGTCTTCGGCAACGTTTGACTATGATTATTGCACAAAAAAAAAAAAAATTGAAAATGTATTTTTTGCTTCTAAATAAATTTAATAAACAATGATGTCATCATTCTCAACGTAATCAGCAACATGCTTAAAATAAATAAAAAATAATAAATACAATGCCGCCTTTGCTGTTTAAGTTGCTTTCACTTGTGTCTTCATTGCAAACACTTGAAATAATTTAATAGCAAAAATATAAACAATTCAATTTTTATGCTCTTCACACCGAGTGTGAATAGTATTATAATTTAGTAACAATGTTTGCAACGCCTTAAGGGAAGCATCGGAGACCGCATAAAGTAAATATATAAATATATGGAGACTAGCACGAAAAGATAAGTCGATATGTCCGGATGTCTGTCATCCGGTCTGTCTGTTTGTGAAATTATCAGAGCCTTCTTATCTCCAGCTTTGAAATATTGGTGTGAAAATGTATAAGGACACTTTTTATAATCATAAGCAACACAATACACAAAATTACCGCGATTTAACCAATAGAAGATATAGCTCCCATATACTTAAAACTTAATAGCACTTATAATTCACAAAAAGTTTTTACAAATTCTTTGTATCCCTTCAAGAATTTTATAAATGAAGTAAAACACCATTATTGCCGCCCAAAATGGGCAAGTGTGCGAGTATTAAAGCTTCAGTTCCACCGAATTTAACGTTTTTTCTTGTTATACCCTTATTATAATAAGAAAATGTAAATATATGTAACAGCTAATAACGAGTCGAAATGTTATATGCTTATATTTATCTGTTCCGATGCTCATTTTAGGGAAGATTTTCGGAACTGCATTGGTTAAAATGGTAACTTTTTTAATTTCGCGATTAGAGCTTGAGCATGTAAATTTCATATGACTCCTTTAGGTTATTTGAACAAAGTAGTGTTCTTACCCTTGATAGGAATCTAAATTGGAGTACCCATTTTAAGAGTATTCTTTACAAGGCAACAATTGACCAAACGCTTGTTTGGAAGAAGATGATCCTCGATGGGATGGTAAAACCCCTAGTTACCTACGCTGCCCATGTCTGTTGGCCTAAACTGTTGCAAGTCTGTGCTAAAAAACAATGCGACAAACTGCAACGGCCAGCATGCCTGAGCATGTCAGGCGCCACTGCTACAATGGAAATGATTATTGGTCTACCTTCGCTGCACATTTTGCTTCAATCCTCAGCAGCAATAGCGTCTGTAACTAGAATTGGTTCACTCTAGAATTCTCAAACATATTCCTGACATCGAAATCTGTACTACAACCGATTGTTTGCTCACGGAATTGCGTTTCGGCTGACGTTTCTCCGTTCTGTTTTCCAGTCCCTCATATTGAGTTAAGGGCAACGCTAGTACTGTGTTGGGAGCCAACACCAGGATCTCTATATATATGATATTGTATTTGAGTCTGAGATCCACGCCATTCCAGATATGTTTTAGATAAGAGCCCCACCAATGAGGTCATTATTAACATCGTTTTAGATAGCCAAGAAATTGCTAGCTTCCTGTTACATTTTCTCAAAACTGGTTCTACGAAGGTAACGAAATTACGTTTGAGCTGACCATGGCTTACTTTGTACTATGTCCAGAACCTTAACGTGGATTTAGCAGACTGACTACAGAGAATCTCATAGTTGCACATACACGTCTACAACGTGCTTTCTTGTTTGTTTATACATACAGGCATGTACTCTGCCTGTTGCGCTTTTAAATTTAGTTAAGCGCATTAATTACGAACAAAAAAAATTAAGTTTATTTTTGCTTATTTTTTCAAGTGATTAAGTTTCGCTGGCATGTGCAATGTCTGTTAATTTTTAATGGGGGCGATTGAGGTTTCGCAATGAATCCAAACAAATCAATCGACGCCGCTGTCTTCTGTAGCATGAATCATCCGTAGCGCAAATCAACTTGAAACCGTGTAATTCATTTAGAATTTAAAAAAAAAATGTAATTTAATGAACAATTTTAATCGTTTTCGGTTTACGTGCACTGAACTATGCTTGATTTATTGTTGTGGTATTGTAGATACAACCGCATATGCGAGAAAAAAAAACCTACAAACAACATTTAAGTTGTCGTATTTAGTTTGTTTTTTGCTATTATTAGATTGAACTAGAACTAAATTTGTTGTTGTTGTTGTTGTAGATATATTTTGTGGGCATTACGTGCAACAAATGATTCGTCCAATGAATTTCATTGTAATGCAATTTGATTTGCATGGCTTGAAAGTGTTCACCTCAAGGCTTGTCAACAGGGTGTATGTGTATTGAGATAGAAATATTTATTCTTTATACTTGTACAACAGTTGGAATCTATTTGAAAATGTTGTCAGAAGCTGCTATGAACATGAGTAATACTAATATATAACTAATGAATGAATGAGGTACAATAAATACAATGCAAATTTTAGTCATAGCTAAATGTTTCTAAGAACTAATGTATACATTTTGTAGAGCGTATAATAAGATATAGTAGTAATCAGCTGATAGTTGATAGATTTGAACATTATTTTACTGAATTGGAATTATTGCAGTAGATATAGAAATAGATAACATAGCAGCGTGAAAATAGAGCTGTTCGCATACATCCTTGTACTTTCCTTATGCAATTATGAACCACGGCACAGCTAAATTTGTTCAGATTTGTTCAGAAAGTTTGACTGAAACTGACCGACTTATATAGGGGAGCGCCTATTGAACATAAGTTGCCTTTTGTTTAATAATTTTCCATAGACTAAAGTTATACTTGAGCACATTCTTGAGTGCACTATGATTACTGATAACTGAACAATGATTACTGAACTCTTACTGGTGAGCCAGTGGTGGAACCAGAACACTTTCTTGGGGGAAAACTTTACTACTCTTGGGGGTGGGAAATCTACTTTAAAAAAACTATTATTTTATGAAAATGAAGCATAAAAACATATTTTTGTACTGAACAAAACGTTAACGTTCCCCAATTCCCCCCCCCCCCCAAAAACACAAAATCAAAAAAGATGAGCGAAAAAAGAGCAGCTGAAAATGCCGATGAACGTGAATCACGATTGCAAAATCTTCGCGAATGGGCATCTACATCTAGAGCCGCAGAAACGGAATAAGAACAGGAGTCGCGGCAAGGGCATCCACATTGAATATTCATATTAATGGGGTCGAGGAGGGCATGGAAAAGGGGTAGGGAGAAGTTGGCGTCAAAGAAAGGTAGGTAGGGGGAAGAAGCATGAGACGTGGTGGTTGGGAAAGAGGTGGTAGCGTAAGGGAAAAAACAAGATAGGTACATCGTTAAGTTCTGCAGAACCGAAGGTTTAATACACTTCACTTCAGAAGCATCTAAATATTTCAATCCATTTCAAAAATATTTCAATCCATTCTCAAAAATCACAAAAAAAAAAATGCGCAATGAGTTTGTATAGAGCCTACACTAAAAAGTACGAGTGAAATACAGACTTTGGTTTAGGTTAAAAAGAAATTATAACCGGAATGCTACTTTAGCACTAAGAGACTTTATTTAATACACAAATCAAATTTCCAAAGTGGCCATAGTGTCTGCAGTAGTTCGATTTGAAGATGCAACTTATTTATATCTACTACACTTAAAACCAACACAACAATTCAAACCAACTATTCACTTTTAATGGATGTAATAAAGTACACTGAAAAAAATCGCATTTTAAAATACTCGTCTATGCTAATGACCAACATCTTCAGATTAATGTACTGTCTATATTATTAAGTCTGCGCCAATAGTTCATTAATTTAAATAAAATAGTGATCTCAAAGCGTTTCTACTTTAACACACATTTGACTACATTGTTTATTTAATGACACAATTATTTAGCATTATTTTTTTTTTTTTTGTTCTGCATATAATCAAAATACAACGTCTTCCCTGCGCGCTCGTTTGATCATCTTTATCTTCTTGAAAAAGTACAAATTTGCGTTATAATAAAAATAAATCATTATTTGAAGCATGAAACTGTCTGTTTTTTTTTTTCCTTTATTTGAAAACTTTGTAGTCAGCGAGTCAAAGGCAAAGTTAAAGCGTTAGAAAATTAAACTGCTCAGCAAGATTAATGACTTGCGCGCTTTAATGATTTTCCCAACCCCCTTTTCACTTTTTTTCATGCACATTTCAACAGGGGGCGTGTTTCAATGGGCGAATGGAGGCAAAAAAAAAAGAGAAAGTTGTGAAAATTTTGGTACGGCAAATAAGAGTTGAGCTATTAATAATGAAAATAAGCAGTGAAAAATAAAAGCGACTTCTATTAAAAACTCATTTTACTATGCTGAAAATGAAAATAAAATTTTATTGTTGTAGTTGTTTATTTTATTGCTGCGAATTCGGCCAGCGAGGTCTGTAGAGACACCTGTGAAGCAGTAGTCAGAGATACACAGAGGCACACCTTTTTATTTAAACACAAAAATTTTGTATAAAAATAGCTGAAAACTATAAAGAAAAATTCTCAATTATGCAAATGGCATTGAGCAATAGAAAAACAAAGCTGCGAAAAACAAAAATTTCAACAAAAGCTAGAAATAGTAATTGCAGTTTTATTAAGTAAATACGAAGTTTTAAGGCGCTACACATACATAATTTGCTGAAAGATTTAGTTGAGATCTAGACACTGTTACAACAGTAAACTGACAAATCAGCATATTGACACACATGAGTATACTTCCAGTCGAGCAAAACTTCAAAAATAATATCGTGATCGAAAGTTTTCACGAGCCTTTTGCATAGAAAACTATTCATAACGGCAGTTGCTCACGAATCTTTTTCGACTAGTAGTACTGTTTGTGGCAGTCTTTCGTTGCTGTGTCGGCTGGGCTTAAACATGAGCTCACTCACACATCAGCATTTTGTTTTTTTTTTTTTTTGTGAGTGAGCTAGAGAGTTTGTATTGGGTCATATATCATATATTATCATAGTCAAACAGCAGGATATCAGCATATTTATACATTAGTTCAAGCATACAATATAATACTCACACATCAGCAGGTTTTGAGTGCGTTTCTGCTGGATCAAATCTGATATATCAGCATACTCAGTCAGCAGCACACTCACACTTATACATCAGCAGTGTTTGAGTGTGAAAGAGAGAGTTTCTACTGTATCAAATCTCATACATCAGCATACGCAGAGAGCATTGCACTCGCACATCAGTAGACTGACACAACAGCAAACTCACACACAAGTCAATTTTTGCAAGTGTGCGAGATAGTTTCAATCGGAAATGGGAATCCAGAAATTCGTAAAATTTTGAATATATGAGATCTTCTACAGCATGCTACAAACTTCTCAATAAATTACTTATAACCATTTGCACGCAATATATCTAGATAGGGTACAAAAATATTTTAACAAAAATAGCATAGACACCATAATTGAGTTCATTTTTGATTTGAAAAAAGCAGTTTTTTTCTATATTTTCATTCACATACGATAAATTTTTCGCGCTGCGTCAAACAAAATATTTTTTTCACACCTGTTTGTTTGGCGAGAATTTCAATGAACTGCTTTTAAATGCTAGATACCACGAGACAAACTAGATAGAAACTAAACTAATGCGCGTAATTATGTTGTGTGATGAATGCGTGAATGCTTTGGGAAATATGCGCTTAAGTAGCTAAAATTTAAAATGGATTTAAATCCACCCATATGTACATACATACATATACCAGACAAGCCTTTGCACAACTTCGCCCCCTAAGCTATTTTTGTCACCAGAGTGTCTGACGTTGCCTATTAACGATGCACACAGATCGTTCGCATTAGTCAAGCACATTTTTAAAAGTGGCGAAGTGACACTGACTGGCAGACAAACAGACAGACAGAGAGACTGACTGACTGACAAAAGGGGCAACCAACTGTTTTAATCTGTCAGCATTTCCAATAAGCAACTCATACAACGCACGCATCAAATACACACTTCAAATTCAAACTTTTTAGGCAAACAATTCACGCCCTCCCCAACACAAAGCATCATCCCAGTACAATAGACAAGTATCTACAATAGTATCTGGCTTGTCACAGCTGCGGCTTTTCCTGCTGCTATTTTCCCCATTTTCCCATTTAAGCGCATCGATTTTTCTACGAATATAGATTTTGATGGGGGGGGGGGGGGGCACAAGGCAGTGCATCGTTTTTGTATGGTTGGTATTTGCTCTTTTTGGCGTATTTTATTGTGCTGGTGTTTCCAATCAGATTTGACTCCACGCGCTACTTCTCCCCTTTCTGTGTGTATGTCGTCCTGTGTCATTGCGCTGCTTCCCTAATGCTACAATTTGCGCGCCTTTACGAATTGACTTAGGCTATTTTTGTATTATTTATTGATTTTCGAAATATTTTGTATAAGTATAAGTGGGGGTGGCAAGTGAGCTTAACTGCGTGTAAAGTTCAAAGTAAAGTGTGTTCGAAATTGTTTGAATATAATTTGCCAAAGATCTTTGATGAGTTATTGTTAAGGGGTGTATGGATATGGAGACCTTGCTACTTCTAGCTAAAATTTCAGATTCGAACACTTATATCGCTGCATCTATTGGCCAAACGAAATTACTTCTTTTTGTATTCTATAAGTAAAATGAGAGTTTAGTAGCGATTGATGCTCCCAAAATGATAACTTCAATATTTTGGTAGTTATATAAACAATATTGCTTAAGTTAGGAACATTGTGATACCACATTGAGCTATTTTAAATTTAAAGAGGTGCAAAACTGCTGCTTCATGAATAACTCCGCTATATCAGTGAAAAAATAAGCTCCTAGTTCGAATATAGATATACACAGTACGGACAACAACATAGTAGATGCTAGATGCTTTCTATTTCATTCTATTAGAAAGCCACCAATTAACTAGCATGCTCGCATATAAGACAGTGCTACCCTGTGGTAACTCCAATTAAGATCTTCTTTTTAATTCGCACCTTGTAGGTTGACAGGAACAACCCAACAGAGCCCTTATCATGAAGAATATGCATCATTGTCATTTTCTGAATGGCAGCTAGTTACATTTAATAGACGCTAGTACAGTGATCAGGAATCCTATTTCTAAATAACCAGTTCAGCGTTTACAGTTCTGTAATTGACTGATAAGGACTAGAGTTTCGTTCGTTCCCAGATATTTCAGTAGTATTGTGATAGTGTCCAGATTGACATTGTTGGAGGCACCTTTTAAATCGCTTCTATGAAGTGAGCCCTCTATTTTAGCTACCAGGGTCTGTGTTAGTGGACCTACTTTTGCTGTATTTATTTTATTAGCCAAGAAGCGCAAATGATGCTTCTGATGAGAGTATCCAGAAGTCTTTGCAGTGTTTTTTGGAGGAAGAAGCATAGGCTTATTGGTCTGTAGTACACGGAACTTGCATGCTTACTTGTCTTGGAAATAAAAACTAGTTTTACTACTATTGGGTATGTTGTTTAGTCTAAGACAACAATCAAAAGGCATGACTAGCCATTTGCGTATATGACTATGTGTGTTGTGTAGTTGAACCAGTAAGATGCCGACTGGTACTGGGTATTTGTAAAACTGAAACTGATTTTATCACCCAATCAATTTTGGCCTCACTTACTTTATTTCTAAGGAGATGATAATATACTGTACCACTTCTGCAGGATTTAAGTATTGCTTTACGCATGAACAACATTTGAAAGTGATTCGCAAGCAGCAGATGCAGTGATGCCTCTCTTAACCTATCGAATTATCAGTTTTTGCTAAAATCTTCCCAAGCTTCGCGACTTTTTCGAATTCACAATTTTCTTTTGTTTGGGACATGTCAAGTATCGGTATCGGTATCGGTATTCCGATGCACAGGGTGAATACATATATTTTGTATAAAAATATATGTTTTTTGTTTAAAAATCATAAATATATTTTACACTGGCACAATGCCCAATTTTACAACTAACCAAAACATTTAAAATTTGTTTGCCAAAAAGATTAAAATCTAGTTTAAAAATAAAACATAAATAAACAAATAACAACTTGTTAGCTGGCGTACATCTTTATTACAGCTTTTGGCATGGCAAATTTGGAACACCAGCTACAAAAACAAATAATATTTACAATAACTAGAAACAGCATGACAAAAAAGAAAAAAAACATAATCACATCAGATACAGCTGCGCGACTCATTGCCACAGTGTATACTAACTAACCAGAGCTGGAAGTATGACATGCGACACCATTTCTTATTATACTAATTACATTTAGTTGTAAGCATTTAGTTGGGAATGCAGCTGTGCAGATACTACAGATACAGATACTTTTATATACATACGTATGACACCATTTTAGCGCAGCAAGTGAATTCCTAAGTGCAAAGCCAATTAACTTTTTCTTTTTCCAATAAATATATATTTTATCTTTAATATTTGACAAAAAGTTTGCATGCCAGTTCGAGCTTAATAGACAAAATATTTGCATTATAATACAAATATTTTTATAGATACAAATAGTCAACAAGATAAGCGTGCGTTATATATGAATGAAGGAATTATGCTAGTATAGACTACTATATATAAAGATGTATCAGAAAACAGGTGAGTAAAATTTTGCTGAACAGAAAACAGAAAGCTACAATAGGCAGCTTATCAATAAAGCTTGTAATAAAAAACAAGAAAAAAAACGTTTACTTCGGTAGAACCGAAGCTTTAATAATCTTCACATCATTAAGTATGCGTTTAAGAGCCATGGAAAGCATATATGAAAGGGAGACAGTAGTTTACCGCGCTGAACCGATAGGTACTGCATGGTGGATTCATATTTTATTCACGTTCACAAAACGGCACAAAAACGTGACAACATAGTGCTTAACAAACGTGAAACATTACTTCAAAGTTATTACACGATTACATTTGAGGTCAATTTTGGCACCGATCTGTGTTCTGTCCATCTGTCAAACACAGACTTAATTTTGCAGTTTGGATACTTTAGGGACTAACTTCAAATCAATATAAATCAAAATTCAAAAATACACTGACGTATCAAATTGCCCTTATACGAGTATTTATATTGAGCCGCGAACTTAATAAAGAATCGGTAAAAACTATTTGTGAATTATAAATGCTATTAAGTTTAAAATGTATGATAGAGCTATACGTGCGGCTTTTGAAACTTGTGTTGCTTCTACATACCAACTTTCAAACCAATATATTAAAAATTGAGGGACTCATTTTATCATGCTTCACACGAATATATATACACTTTATGCGATCTTCTCCGATGCTTCTTTTTTCGCATTACAAACATTGTAACTAATTTATAATACTATTTACACTCTGTGTGAAGTGTACTCCTATAAAAATTGTATACTAGTATTTCATTTTTTTGCGAATATATCATTTTGATAAGCAACAAAACAAAGCACAACGACTCTTTTTAGGTATATATACTCATACACAATTAACAATTCCATTCAGTATCTATAAAAGTAGCTATGCGTCATCATAAATATACAAACACATTCATTCAGCTCTATTCAAAGGTTTTTGATAAGATATGTTCAACGTTTATTATTTGTAAAAGGCTTACATTTCTTTTTCAATACTTATTTCCAATGGCAACAAAAGCCAAACTAATAAGAAAAATATACGCGCTTCATATTTTCTGTGTCATGAACAGACGTGCAACATATAGAAAGAAAAAAAAAACAACTTCATGGCTTAGACAATTAAGGCCAAAAACGCCACGCAATGCATTGGCAGGGAAAAGCAGCAGTTGAGTTAAGTGAAGTTTTTCCAGGCAACTAGAAACAATATGTATGTATGTAAAAGCTTGTATGATGTCCAAAAGTGCGTGCTAATAGGAAATCTAATGGATATTGAGAGGAAATGGCGGCAAGAGGCTTGGTCAGACAACCAAGAGACACATTAGACTTTGACCTAAATTCAAGGCGACAAGGAAGTATGTAGTAGTCTCCAGACGCAATGCGACGCGACGCGACGCAACACGACACCATGTATCTACGATACATATAAATATAAGTTTATATACAAGGAAGCAAATAAAAGTTTCAGAACTAAAAACATTTTTGTTCATATTCAAGAAAACTAACAGATACTTTTATATGTACACATATACTTTATATGCATATTGTATATATCCTCGAAGTAAATACGGACGTTCCTCAGGGAAGCGTCTTAGGTCCCATTCTCTATACGCTTTACACTGCAGACATTCCAGTGCTAGAAAGCGACGACCTCGTAATCACCACTTACCAGATGACACAGCGTTTCTAGCCACTTTGACGGATCATGCAGAAGCGTCATCAATCTTGCAATCGCAACTCACAAGCCTGGAACCATGGCTACAAAGATGGAACATCGTCGTCAACGAAGGCAAGTCTGCGCATATTACATTTGCTACCAGGCCAAAAACTTGCCCAGTGGTCAGCCTGAATGGCACCATACTGCACTACAGTGAGAAAAGTAAAATGCCTCGGCTTAATCCTCGACAGGAAACTAACCTGGTCAGAGCTTATCAAATCCAAAAGAAAACAGCTTAGTCTGAAACTCCGGCAGATGAACTGGTTGCTCTGCTACAGAATTCAACTGAACCTGAGAAATAAAGTCCTGCTATATATATATAAGGCCATACTCAAACCCATATGGACTTATGGGATTCAGCTGTGGGGCACAGCCTCAGCAGCCACAACATTGAAATAAGAATCGAGAATAGCCAAAAATAAACTTCAAGTCTGTTGGATAGACGGCTTACGCTGTAAGCTGTCTGCGTGTGTGCTTGAGCAGAGCATTAACAACAACTACGCAAAAATTTTTGAAATTGTACACAGATAAAGAAATTTGTATTCTCTAAATTGAAGTTTAAGCTTCTTGATTTTGGTCGACAAAATTTTAAGTACGATGTGTACGCAATTATTTTTAAATGTAAAAAGTAAAATACGTTATCATAGAAAAAATAATGCGCAGAAATCTTAGAATAAGAATTAAAATCTTGATGTAAGTATGAAGATCTAATATTCAGAACAACACACTACTCAAATCAAGTACAAAAGTCACGGAATAAACAGTCCTTTTTGACTTGAAATAAGTAGAATATTGTTATACCAATCTCTTAGCGCAAAACCGAATTAACTCTCTCAGCTGTTTTCAACTAATTCGGTTACGTCATGGTGGAATATTTTTGCCTTTGCGGCGAGAGTCAATGAGAAAAGCAAGTGCTTGTGATTTCAGCTCCTCTATGTGTTGGGTATCTGTTAGCCAAAGTAGCTAAGATGGTTACACTTTGCACTCAACGGCGTTGGTAATGTCATGGTTTGAATAGCCATTGTTTGGGAGCAAAACTTTATGGTTATTGTAAACTCATATTTTCATGCTTAGCTTTTAAGAGAATGCCTTCAGTATACATACATATGGGCTTAATATTATTAATATATTTATAATTTAAGCATATAAATTTTCTAGAGTTTTTTTTTTAATTCGATTTTCACCTTAATTATTTAGTTTTCGTAATTTTTAAAATCAAATCAAAGCTTTTAAATCAAATCTTGTACATATAAGCCAACTTCAATCGGAAAAATATCTACTGTCGAAGAACACGCTTACAGGTTGCTGTTGCTTTTGCTGTTGCCCCTGCTGCTACCAATGCCAAAAATGGACAACACAGTAGGAAAACTGTTAATGGAAATTACAAATAGCCTAAAAAAATATTATGGAAACAAAATGAAAAGAGAAGAAAAATAGGTAAATTGAGCGCGGCTTCTACCGCACCCAACAAAAAAAAAAAAAAAAAACAGTGTTTATGCACTAAAAGGTGTACTGTCATAGAAGAAAAAAACGTGTTGGCCGTAAGCTATGGCATACTATGAAGCAGCAGAAGAAGACTTAAAGTTAAACGCCAACAACATCAAAAGACCAGAAACAAGCTAAACTGCAGAGAGAGAGAGAGAGAGAGAGCAAAAGTTAGAGAGAAGATTTGAATAGCTAACATGAAACGAGCAAAAGATATTGTATCTTAAGCTAAGTCTAAGGTGTGTCAAACTGGTAGCGAGCATATTAGAAGCGAGCATGTGTAAGCTACAAATAAAAAGATACATAAAGTGAAAGAGAGCGCATAAACCGATTGCTCAATTCAGCGCAGCTTTTAGCTGAATACACCGCCACCAATACCGCCAGCGTTTGATCAACTTGGCTTAATCGAGCGGTGACGGTGGCAATTACAACAATAATAAGCATGGAGACGAGTAAGCCCGGTTTGTTTGTTGGAAAACTGGATTTTTGTGTCGCGCTGACGAGTTGCCAGATAGTTGGAAATGTGTTTGGTTTTAGTTGAACGAAGCTTGAAGCTTGTGTGTTTCGAACAGTTTGTATAAAAGAAAATAATTTTTGAAATTTTATTTAATTGTAGATAATTTTATAGAAATAAATGAATTCGAAACTTTTAATTAATTAATTAAAGCAGTGAGGTGCCAGATAGCTAGTAATGGTCTTTTTTTGCCGAATGAATAAACGAAATAAAAAATTAGATCGAAAATTCTATACAATTGTTTTCAATAACTCGAACTTTTATAACATAAAAATTGGCAAATGCATTCTTCAGTTGAGTTTTTTTTTTTTTTTGGGAAAATCACAGTTTATGAAGAACATTTTTCGTGACTCGCTGTCGGAATAAACGTCACCACTTGTCTGTAGTGCTGTTTCGTTCAAACTCATTGAACTGACGCTTCTTTTGAGTGTATCCATTGTTCCGGGAAGTCCCTATTTGTAAAACGAATGTTTCATTTATCCCTTGTAAAATTTGTGTTTTCTGTGAATTAAGTCGAGCTGGTTAGTCAATCGGAAAGACATTGAAGTACAATATACGAAGAATTTTTAAATGCTTGTCAATTGAAGAAGAATTTTAACTATAAAATACGATGTTCCATGGTTTCCACGATTTTAAAATATAAGAAAACAATAACAATTGCTGCATATTTTAATTTAATGTAACTAGAGTACTTCATATGGAGAAATTGAAAATGTGTGTAATTCAATTACTGTACTCTCTTTCGCCAAATTCTCTAGTTTTAATGAATAATTCAAGTTCCATAAGGATAGCATTGCATGTTTTGGGTCAATATAGCAGCAGGTGTGATCAAAAAGTTCAAAACGGGCACTAAAATACTTCATTTTTCATTATGGAGCACTAATTAAAGCTGCCAAAAAAACAAAACTCGTTGCTTCGGTGGAGTAAATGCTACTTCACCGAAAAATCGAGTTTTGCTTTATTTCATGCCAGTTGTATGCCAAAATATGTCTAATTAGTATAAGCATTTTCAACTTTTAGAACGTGTACTATAAAGTAAAGCAAGTACAATTTAATTCATAGCTAAAACATTGAAAATTTTTCTTACAAATACAATTTCGTATTATTATTTAATACTAAAATACATATTTTAAGTCTTCGAATTCAAATTCCAATTGAAATTGTATCAATTCCCAAAAAAAAAAAAGCTGCTTCGGCGAAATCCACTCAAAATCAAAATTCTACACACAAATTCTACAAACAGAGAACTATACAAACAGCTTGCCACGCACATTCCAATTCAGCAGTCAGTCGCCTAAGATTCATACAATTCCAATTGGAACAGCAACATTTTCTATGTCAAATACGCAAAACAAAAAAAAAAAAACGAACAAAAAAAATGAAAATAAAATTTCGAATAAAAGAAAAATTTGTTTTAGATATAAAAATGTACAAAAACAAAGCGATTTGATATTGAAAAGATACAAAAAGTAACGACGTATGTAGATGACAAAAACGTAGCAGGGATGATGATGATTGACGACAGTGGCGCGCGGCAAAAAATGCAACAACAACAACAACAAAATATATAACAAAAAGTCACTCGAATTCGAGCGGAAACAAAAAAACACAAAACAACGACAACAAGCAAGTAAGTAAAGCATGCCGCTCGCTCGACTGTGTACAAAACTGGCGAGCAAAGCAGAGAGATGCATAAAAATGTGCCACAAAGCAGAAATACCAATTGGAATAAAAGAAGAATTGTGGCAGCAGCGAAGACGTCCGTAACCAGAAATAAAGAAAAGGAAATTGTAAGACCGGATTTGTTATACCCTTTATAGAGTAAATTATATACGTGAAAAAAATTATATACTTTCTGTGATAGTCTCCATAGATACCATATAGAAAAGTATGTTGCAAAAATGGTGCCTTGAAGAACTATTTCATTCATTCTACTTTTAGTTATTTTTAGTTGTTAAATGGTATTTATTATTGTGCTATTCGAAAGTTCTAAAGACAACAATAATACTCATGCATTTGGTTTGTAGACAGTTTCTGATTCACTTAAAACAAACTGATTCAAAACTTCATATAAAATAAAAGAATCAGATTCTGAAAACGTTCAGTGATAAAATTCTTCTAAATTCTATTTTATATTAGCTATATGGCATAGGAATTTTTTGTGTGGAAATACCATCTGTAATATGTTATAATCCTTTTTGAATCAAATTTTTTGAATGTTTTTTCCTCTACAACGCGTGTTTCTAACTCAGCTACAAGTTCACATCAGTTCTCTAAATACCGCAAATACTTACACTATATCTCATTGAAAAATGGTCCTAAGCCAACTAAAATTCATATTTAATTCATAATATAGATCATATAGAAATCATTTCGGGAAGTCTGGCTAGTGTACACAAAGCCTAACGTTTGATATCTACGTAATTTACAGAAAAAAATTACGTAAAGAATTTAGATGAATAATCCTGAATCAGAAATTAAAAACAAAAAAAAAATACAATTATTAACTGGTGGGAAAGAAAGCGAAGTTCCCCATTGAAGTTTTCCATTGAGAAAGCGAGGTTCTCCAAACAGCTGCTAAGAAAAGTTATATTAAGATGGTCTATAAAGAGCACTTTTTATATATTATTATGATAAACAACGACCAATATACATACATACTATGACCTAAAATAACGAATCAGGAATAGAAATATTTCAACAATAAAAAATCGAATATCTTGCCTCAAAGACAATAGAAGATAAACTTCAAAAAGACGAAATCGCTCCAATACAATGAATCCATAGCTAATGTTGACTGACGGTTGCTCCCGAAAGGACATTATTGAGTGAATTGAAAATGTTCAACGAGCTTTTAAAATACTTTACAGAATCACTGCGATGCATGGAACACATAGCCACATGACTACGTAGAACAGTAGGCTCTTGTTAAGTGCTCCCTAATGAAAAATCTGGGCATTTACGGCGTAATTTTGAATATTCAGCAGGGATTACAATAACATATTGAAACACACGAGCCGGCAGAATAACGAAAATCACTAACACCCGGAGAGTACAATAAATTATATCACAACTCAGAGAAATCAATTAAACTAGCTGTGAGTTATAAACATCCATGGGCTTGAATTTCACAACTAGTTTTACCATACGATATACATATTATGTTAAAACTGACGCGGCGGACATGACGCTGAAAATGCCCAAGAACGATATGACATATGCATATTACTTCTTGCGCAGGTCCGACACTGTCTGACGTCAGTTTTGGAAATGTGTTTTGTACACAAGTAGGACTTGACTTGAGCAAAAAAATAAAATTGAGTGTAAAAATAAAGATTACAATTTTCATTTCCACTGAATTTGAAACATTTTTATTTCAAATTGACAGTTTATTTATCTATGAAATGATCAGCTCTGTTTACTAAAGTGATAGACTTGCGCAAAAATTTAATGAATATGAGACATTCAAAGTGATTTTCTACTAAATAATGTAAGCAATTTATGAATCACTTTTAAGTTAGTTTTTTTTATAGTTATTTTTTTAACATATAGTTTAGTAGGTTGTAGCGAGTACCTAACGTGTGTTGCCTACTTTTTTTATCATTTGGTGAACCAAACTTCACAGAAAAACTCTCTGCCAAATATGTACCGAAGATTAACTAAAAATTTTGATCTCAATCGGTTGGCTTGTTTCGGAGTCCACAGTGCAGACATTCAAAAACTCGATTTAGTATTTTTAGGTTGCTTTTTTAGAGTTGTACAACTTTGTCTTGAATTAAAATATGTACTAAGATTACATAATTTCAAACTTAAAATTGGCTTTATGATAAAGATAATTTTATGACATTGGTGTTGAATATGTTTTCGGACTGGCTCTGATATGGCGTATGTTTGAAGTCCAAAGTCGAATTTTCCATGGTTAAACGAGTTAGTCGCTTGGATGGACGATTATGTCGATTGTAAAATGTACGCAGTGCACGGTAACATTCCCGAACTGAACCGTGATTTTCGAAATTGTTCTGGCGTTACTCTATAAATGATAAAATGCCAAACCAAACTGCGAATAACTGGCAATAGCGTTGCCAGATCTGACCAATTTATGACAATTTAAGCTGTGTCCGAAAATGGAACCTCTAAACAAAAACAACCTATATTTAGATACATATATAGTTGAACTTTTTTAGATTTCACACAATTTCTCAGCAAAACTAATATACATTACTATTAAAAAATATATACATATATACATATGTATGTATATAAGAAGCGCATTCAAATTCAGAAAAAGTAACGACAAAAAGTAAAAAAAAAAGTTATTCTCCTTATTTTTTTTCTTCTTCTTTTGCTTGTATCTACTATTTCTTTTATTTATGTTGTTGTTGGTGTTGATGTTGTTGTTGTTGTTGGCAACAGCTAAACTAACAAAAAGAACAACAAGAACAACAAATTGTAGCCACAGCAACGAACAAAAAAGTCCAACTAGAATTATGGCTAAAAAGCAGAAGACAGCAAAAGCAAAAAAAAACAACGAAAACCACAAACAAAAACGCACACAAACGCAAACAAATACATATATACATATGAATATCAAAGTCAACTACAGTTAACACAGCGCGTTGCTTATATATTATATGCATATATGTATATGTATCTATGTACATAAATGTGTCGGTGTTTGTATCTATGTATTGTATATGTATATAAATGTATCTATGTATGACTTTTATGTTTTTGTTTTTTTTTTCTATATGTTTAGCTATGAAGTCATACTGTGCATGGCATTTGTGTTGTTGTTATTGTCTTTGGCTTATTGTTGTTGTTTTTGTCGTAATACGTTTGCGACGTGTGCTTTTTCTTACGTTGATTTCGTTGACGGTTCGTGTGTAGCACAAAAAGCAAACGACCACAGCCCAAAAAAACTATAAAAACGTTTCTAGTTTAAATTATATTCATATTATAATTCTTATTAGTAAATAAATAACTTACCAATTTATGTTTCTTAGTTAAATTGCTTTATCCAAAAATCGCCGTTTTTGTTGTTGTTGTTTTCGTTGAATTTTTTTTTTTTGTTGTATCTTTTTTTTTGGCGCTTTATTTGCACTTGAGCGAATTTTCTCGTTTATTTTTTTTTCTTCTGCTTTTTCCGCTTTTCCTCTGCAGAGTTTTCACGCACCACTTTCTCAACTAACGCTCTAGCTATCTTGTTTGCTCTTACAGACGCGCGCACTCACACACAAACACAAGTACACAAATTCTTTGCGACTTTTTTCTTTAAATGCGAAAAAAGATAGATTTGCTGTTGTTGTTGTCGTTGTCGTTACCTATTGAGAATGAAATGAATGAAATAAATTGTTGTTGTTGTTGTTTGCTATTATAATTATAATTAAAAAATTCAATTGTTGCACCACACTATGCAGAAATATCTTTTCATATAGATATTAAATTAAAAATTCGTTTTTTTTTTTCTTTATAGCGTTATTTTTCGCTTTTATCCGCTCGAAACGTACCACACGAAGAGAAAACTTGTATTGAAGTCAATTTTGTGCCGCATTTCAACATTTTTAAACATTTGCTGCTTGTTTCAGAGAGAAAGAGAGAGAGAGCAACGAAGAGAGATAGGTGGTTGTTTTTGTTGTTTTCTTTTATGCTCTCTTGTGCGACTTAGCTTAGCTTCCGCACAGCGGTGGTTAATTGGATTCCAATTGACTCAACAAGTGGAACTTGTGGGGCAAGGCGGCGCTTCATTCGAAAGCACAAAAAGCTTAAACAGGGTGTCTCATAACTAATATAAGCAGTGGCGTAGCCAGAGGGTTTGTGTTTTTTTTTATACCATTCACAAATAGTGTTTAATCTGTATGGAAACAATATCAACTTAATAATTTATATGGTAACTTAAAATGAACGTACGCTTAACATATACATCAATAGGTGTTACCCTACATTTCGGGATATCTCTCTTACAAAACCACTCTTCTGTTTCTGTAAGAAAAACTTTTTTGTTTAAATTTATATTACCTTGAAATTCGATCTGGTGGCTTTTTATGGAAAGCCGATTCATACACATATACTAACTGACGTGTCTTCCGCCTACTTTTTGGGGTAGCCCTCATACAAATGCACCGCTAACTTTTATCCATTTGTATGAACAACTTCTTCAGTTAAGCCAATATCAACTATGCTAATGGATGTGAACCAACCACATTTTGGAGTAGTTATATAGAAGTCTATTTTATTAAATAAAAATGCCAACTCCACTTTTAGGAGTAGCCCCCATACAAAAACCTAGCCCCCATTTTTAAGTTTTTGTATGAAAATGTTTGTTGATTTTGTTGTTAATTACGCTAGAAACGCCAAATTTGGTGTATCTTACATTCATATTTTTTTGGCTTTGTTCTTAATAAAGCTATAAATGCTAAATTTGGCGTATCTTATGTCAATTCCTACACAATATTCAATATAGGCCAGGTTCAAACCACTTTAAGTGCTAGCACAATGCAAATCTGCTCCCTATTTTTGAATTTCTGTATGATTTTTGTAGGCCAAGGATATACTAAGTTTGTGAAAATGTATGTAACAGGCATAAGGACGTCTCCTGGTTTTTTGTACCATTTTAAGCTAATCTACTCCAGAAAATGGCACAAAAAAGAAGTTATTCCAGAAACTGATGGCGGTTTCCTGCAGTTTGAAATTAGTCCCAAAGAATTGTAGTGAAGATATGCCAATTGGATCATATACAAATCAGGTGACCACCTAAAATACCCCGTTCCCACCACAATTTCCATGATTTTTTTAAGGAGCCCATATCCTGTTGCGGAGTCCAATGATTCCGACTATATCCCACACTCTCGAATGGTTTCTTGTACCATTTTAAGCGAATTCTCTCCAGAAAATAGCACAAAAAAGAAGATATTCCAGAAACTGATGGCGGTTTCCTGTAGTTTGGAATTGGTACCAAAGAATTGTAGTGAAGATATGCCAATTGGAATATATACAAATGAAGTGACTACCAAAAATACCCTGTTGCCGCGTTAATTCCCATGATTTTTGTAAGGAACTCATATCCTGTTGTGGGAGCTCAATAATTCCGACTATCTGCCGCACTCTCGAATGATTTTTGTACCATTTTTGACGAATCCTCTCCAGAAAAAATGTCATTTATATACACTTTTATACATATGTTGTATATGTACATATATAACTATTATTTCCCAATGCAAAATGACCTTGAGCCAGCTAAAATCCATATATTTACACATTATAGGTTGCCAATAACAATTACATTAGATAAAATTGTTTTTTTTTTTTTTTGCTTTTAATTTTTACTCCGATCCAAAATCACGGCGATTTGAAAGTAGCAGTCACGATAATCACTACTACTCAAAAATCACTGACTAGCTCATCTCTAGTCTCCAGCAGATGCAACTCTTTCTGTTGCGCGATGAGCTTTAACCAGATCATCCGGTTCTTCTTCGTTCAATAATGTTATAATCGTTTTCTTCCATGGTCAGTTTACAGTATTGAACCGCTCTGGAGAAATTTTCACAATATCTCAGAATCAAAGAAGTCTTTAGAATTCATAGTATCATCGATTTCTTTCAAAGAAAGTCATATGCCAAATAAAACAGACTCACGAAATGTTTCATGAAATTCTTGGCAGTTCAGAAAACACGGTTCTGTATACTGTTGAAAAACTTTGTCTAGGCAAGAAATATCGTATAAGCACAGGTGCTGAATAGATTTTATGCATGCAACTTTTGCAGCATGTAACTCGTAGCGTGTATACTGCTAAAATACATGAGCACATTAACTTACCAATTAAATGACGGATGGCGCAAGTTCGAGTACATGATGCCCAAATGGGAAACACCACGCCAGATTGATCATTACGTACACTGTGCATTGCCAGTCGTTCGAATTACCATTTTGTTATGAGCCAATAATTTATAACACCTCGCGTTTTTAAACTTTTCTGTCGATATGTAAGAGAAAAGAAAAACGATTTTACAAATATAGAAAGATTAAAAGCACGGTTAAATACATACTTTGTAGTTTATCTGATTTCAAACATTTAGTATAAACTCTTATGGTGAACCGGCGCTACCAAAAGTTGTATTTTTAAGGTTTTTTTTATATAAAACGAAATTCGGTGTTTATTTATTTATTTATTTTTTTTTTTTTTTATAACGTTTATTTAATTCGCCTTTGTATAATTATAAATAATGTTTGTTTTACAAAAAAATTGTTAAAATAAATTAAAAATAATTTCAAAAACTTTAATAATAATCATTTTATTTTGTTTTTTTTTTTGTATCGCTTTTCAAGTGGATGTTTTTCGTTTCGTATCTTTTTTTTTTTTTAAATTTTTATTTTGTTTGTCTTTCGAAGCGGGTGTACTGCTAAATTACGCATGTTTTTTTTTTAATTTTTTTTTTTTTGTTATTTTATTTAATTAAACAACTACAATTAATAATTAATAATAGTATTTAAAATTCAAGCGTGCCGCTGAGCTGAGCATATCATTGATATATTTATAACGAATGTGTGTGTTTTTTTTGTTGTTGTTGTTGTTGATTGTGTTTTGAGGGTTGTATTGTGTATTGCATTGGGTATGTTGTGCATGAGTTGCCAAATGCAGGGTATTTAGTATAGTAGTATAGTCGTGTAGAGTAGTGTTTGTTTTGTTTTTTTCTTTCAATATTTGAGGCGTGGATGTTGTTGTTGTAATAGATTTTAATTGTTGGTGTTGTTGTTGTTGTTGTTGGCTATTGACGTAGCTGGCATTGTACAATTATTTTTCTTCATTACTTTTTTTTTACAATTAAATTTGTTTCATTTGATTAAAAAAATTGTGTTTAAAAACAAATACACAAAAAAGAGGTTTATCAATTTATTGAGGAACTGCAGATGATAATAATTATTATTATGAGATGAGATGAGATTATGACAACTAAGACAACATTTGATGATAAATATTGATGACAAACGAACAAACAAACGAACGAACGAATAACGACGACAACAGACGAATGATGTTTTTTTTTTTTTTTTTTTTTTGTAAAATTCATTCAATGCATCTTGCTACTGCTCTTTTTATTTTACTGAGCAATTACATTAAATTTTTGCGCCGTAGTTCGCCTGTGTACGTGCGTGCGTGCGTGCTTGCATGATGCATGGTGCATGTGAGTTGGCCGCCATTGACAAATATTCTACTATATCACAACAAACAATCCATTCTTTTCTTTTTCTATCAAGCTGAAGCATCATTAATAATTCATATAAGTGAACAAAAAAATAGTTAAGTTTAAATATTAAACGCGAACAAACAAGTTCAATCACAAAAAATCGGTATTCCTGCTGCTAACTTTCACTCTTTTGCATGCTCTACTCTCTTACGCTCAATCTCTCTCTCTCTCTGTCTCTCTCGTACATCCTTCTACGCCTCCTTTCTTACGCCTTCTCTTCTCTTCTCTTCATTTGAATTTTTTTGTTTTTTTCTTGTTTTCTTTTTTTTTTGTATATCATTCCGTGCAACTTTTTCCTCTAAAAAAAAAAAAACCAACTCAATTTGAAAGTTGTATCTATGTCAGTATTTATGTTGTATATATGATGTTACTGTGGTGTGCGCCGGCCAACAGCCGCCAAATTCTTGCTTTACGGCTATGCCTACGAATGATGTGCTGCGGATGATGCTGCGGCGGCTGCAGCGGCTGCTGCTGCAGCTTGCACCTTTTTCTGTTTACAGAAATCCTTATAGGCGCGTTCAGTTTCCTCATCCATTTCAGGATCAAGATCACCCTCATCATCATCCACATCATCGTCGTCATCATCATCTTCACCCTCGGCAGCCAAGAAATCAGTCTCCTCGGCGGTTAGCTCCCGTCCATCGGGTCCATAGAACACTGGTTCATCGCTTAGACGTAGCGGCTCTGGCGGTTTGGCTGATTCACCCTCACCCAATGAATTCGATACTTTACGTCCCCAGTTATTCTTCTGCAGCGATATAACATTGGCCGCTAATGGATATTTGCCCGGTGCATTGAGATTTATACCATCCAAGTTAATAATAATTTCTTTCATATCTTCAGGACAATCGGCGGTTAAATCATAGCCAGCCAGTTTGAGCGTTAAACAAATGCAGCGTACATTTTCGGCATTCTCACGTGCGAGCAGCTGCTTCAATGAGTACACAATATTCTCGGCGATCAAATGTATGCGTGAATCATCGCCGCGCAATTGCATATACAGTTCGGCCAGAAAGAGCGCAGTTTCGCGTACCTTTTGCTGTTGATTCAGCTCCATATACTTTCGCACCTCCTCCTGATGATAATCCAATTTACACTTGAGTAACGTATGGAATAATGAATCCTTTTTCGGATTCATCATGTGCAACAGATTGTACAGCTTGGCGCCCATATACCGGAAATTTGGATTATCAATTGATTTCTCAAAGATATCCTCCATGGCAATCGAAAGCACATAGTTATTATTTTCCATGCCCTCGAAAATGGTTAGAAAACGTGGCGCAATAGCGTCAAATTGTCCGGGATTCTGATTGAGGCAGTGTATAACCGTATCGAGATATTCCAAGGCAATCGTTTCCATATCAGGATGTGACGATGAGGAAGTATCTGCTGTAGAATTAGTTGAATTCGAAGACGCAGCCGATGATGTGGCATTGTTGCTATAATAGCTATCATTTTGCTGCTGATGCTGCTGATGATGATGTTGTTGATTTTGATGATGACGGTGGTTATGGTGTTGCTGCTGCTGTTGTGGATGCTGATGTTGTCGTTGCTGTGATTATTGTTAAAGAAATAATAATATAAATTAAATTAGTAACTTTTTTTTGTATATATATAAAATGGAGATCGTAGAAAATCAGATGTGAAAAGTCAGTTACCGAAAATAGCATTAAAAAGTTTACTGTATTCATTTCTGAATAGTATCATCCATTTAATAATAGTCTGGTAATAATAGTAGCAAAAAGTGGCCTCTGCTTGAATTTGAAACCAACGTCAAACTTTTGTCCATAGAACATCCAGATGTGTTAAGCGAAAGAGAAAGTTTCAACATTTTATTGTTGTTTTCAGTCAAACTAGAGTTTCAAAGCTCTAGATCGCTGTAGATCTCTGGCACGTTTTAAGAGTCAAAATCGAGAGTCTAATAGAGGTGAAATAATTTGAAAGGGTTCAGAAGTGAAGAGAGATAGCGGCAACAATATGTGGCGAGAACTGTCTTAGAAATACTATGGCGTAACTTTATGTATTGCTTAGAAAAATATTTTTAATTTAGAAAAAAGGCTACATTTGAGCACACCCGATAGTTAAATACGCAGCAACAATTTTAACCATTATTTTATCTGGTCACGTTCCAGTTTCTAATGTCACTGTAGAGTAAAAGAGCAGAAAGAGTTCTAAAAAGACTGCACCAAATAAAGTAAGAAACCAGTGCACACAAGTGAGCACAAGAATACCACTTGCATTCACCACACCATGGTGAAATTAAACAGTGTTCAATTACTATGCAAATATAAGCGTAAATTTTCATTTACTTAATTGACGTAGTATGTATGAGAAAAGTGTAATAACCAAATTTGTGATGTCTTAGATCTGTAGTTTTATACAATCCCAAAACTTATCGAAACAAAATATAGATAAACTTTAAGTGGACTGTCACTACTTATTCTATCTGTTACATAAATTTGCACAAACTTATTTAAAAATAGAGAGAAGCAAAGAACTTTTTCAGCACAATTTAATTAAGAGAGTGAAATAGTAATACCGCTAATAGCTATCAAGCGATATATAATAAGCAACACAACATCATCTGAAATAAAGTCTAGAACTTTTAGGTCTTGGTACCGCCCAAAAGTCAACTGTACAGAGACACTACTCACGTACCAAAGAACTTATAATATATAAATGCTGATTAAAATCGGTAAGATAGGTCTTCACATGCTTATGGCGGACATACCTAACCACTTAATTTATATGCTATATATAAAAATTACACCTTAATTTTTAAGATATATATATATATGGAATTGTTTAAAGAAATCTTGAAAGAGCAAAGTTCAGCAGCTGGGTTTCATTGTGTAAAAAGATGTTGATTTTAAAGCGTAAGCCAAGGAGAATAGTCTGAAACAAAAAAGTATAAAGATTATTATTATGATTTTCAATATAAAATAGATTATTACTAAAGCTGTTGACAGACAACATATGTTTAATGCGAAAGTAAAAGCCGAGGGGTAAGAATTGTAGTTAATCTTTAAACAGAATTCGAGAAACAACGAAGTGCTGCTTCTGTTTCAAAGGAATTGCACAACCGGTTTCGTTGTTTTGCATCGCAACGTGACTGCACAGTTTATTAAATCAAAGTAAAATTTCAATAGCGTCATTCGCAATCACAGATTTGGTGGAATTATATATTATTTAATCTATTATAATGGGGAACGTTGTTAGTAAAATACATATTGACTCAAACATTTAAGAAATAAGAAAATGTGGCACAAAACAAAACAACTACAAACACATGTTTCTAAAATCGTCCAAGACAAATTAAGAAACAATTGGTTGGAATGTATTGTCTATGAATCGCAGGAATGTAACGAGTATAGTATGGCAGGATTTTTCATCCATCACATTTTATTTTATGCCGAATAAAGTCAGTTTTTTCGTATAAATTTGTCCCAATTTCTTCGTACGTTTGAATTAAATTTTGAACGAAAAACGCATAGGTGTGCTATAAGTCACGGAGATTAACTTTTAATAAATATATGGCATAGCGAGATTTCAAGAACCCATCGGACAATTTCTTTTTTGGACATCAAAGATACTCAAAAACGAATTCGTTCTTCAGATACAACAAAATTGACAAATCGAGTTAAGGCATGTTCAGACACTTCCGTCTGGTTAGTCTGACCTTTTTCACTTAAGTTCTTTACGAGCCGAGAAGGAAACAATCTTATAATGATTATTATACATGTACATATAAAATAATTCAATGGAATTCATAAAATTTTTTCTTTTGCAAATTCGAACATGAAATTGGTTTTCGATTGTTTAAAACTGAACCATAACTGGTGACCGAGGCTAAGCTCGCTGGCAGATCTGTGCTGCATTTGAGAACGGATATTTCCAAAGAAGTTTTGAAGATATTCAATCGCGTTAAAATTGACTTTTAGTAACCATTCGAGGTCGTGACCATAACATGAATACATCACACCAGCACAAAGTTGAACGAACTGTCAAAACAGTAGGCTTCTGCAGATGAATCATAAATTCTCTTAAACTATATTCTTCAGTTTTCCTACTACGCTATTATTTGTTTAAAAACAAAAAAAAAGGCGCACTCTGCAAAAAAGATTTGAGTCGAATAAAACTTTAATACCTTAGACATATGCCTAATTGAAAAGGCTTCATACATCGTATTGCTGGTTTAAGGGTAGAATACAATAAATTTTGGCCTAAAAAATTAAAAATAAGTGTTTCGTATCAGAAAGTAAATTAAAAGTCTGTGTTAAAAAAAAGGTTCCTATGATTACTTATGACATATGTTTTTAGTGTTGGAAAGCACTTCAAAGTTTAACGCAGGTAAACAGTGTTCTGAGACTTTGGAGCCAGCTCCGTTTGTCCGTTTATCAGTTAATAAAGACTCCTTTCTAGACTTACGGACTACCACTCTGAGAATCTGCAGCGTCCTATAAAGTCAACAAGATAAAAGTGGTTCAAAACAGCGCTCTCAGCTACCTTCATTGCTGCGCAATACGTTACTCCACAGAAGAAAATCAAACTGCAGCGGCCGTAGAAAACTTCATTCCAACTTATCAGATGATCAATTTATCAGATGATTCACTTTAAAGTGAAGTTATTTTGACTATTTGTTTTTATACCTCGTTTGTATGCTACTCGTAAGTACCTTTTTAGATCAGCTGACAGTGATATTGTATGTATGTAAAAGAGATCAAGTATGTATGGAAGTTTCTGGTACATACAAACTGGTTCACGTGAGAGTTGCAAAAGAAGTAGCAGAGTTCATATGGTATCACATTGTGCCAAAAATGAGCTAAGCAGGTTCTTATCACGCTGGCTGTTGCAACATAACCTAACCTATGCTTGACTACGCTTAAAAACCTAGGTGTGAACAGATGTGTTCGTTTGTTCGTAAGTTGTTCGTAAGTTCACAGTACTGGTAAAAGTTATTGATAGCCATTCATTTGGGAATGACCAAACGTCCGACCAGCGTAACCTCGGAACATAAGTTCCGTGGTACGCAATATTGTGAAAAGTAAAACCACGTTCCTTATTTAGGAGTTTCTACGCTGTGTTTTGTACCCATCACCGCAAAACTATTACCAGTTAAGACACAGAGGAGGCGCCTCGGAAACGATAACACTTTGATAACGACCCTCGGAATAATGTCGGAGAGGACGACAATGCATATATTGGAAATACAAATACTGGGACAACCTTCGTGAACTCGGTTTTAACAATAACAGGTATGAGGCTGGTCCGATACACCATTGATACCTGCGAATGGCTACGGTTAAGCAGCAAATCAAAGGACACCCCAGCGGCTACAATGAAAGGCGAATTCATTACATGCTTCTACATGCGTCAAAGACAGATAAACGGTTGTACCACCAAATATGTAACTGAACACAAGTGTATCTTCAATTTCAGCTCAATTACATATGTAGAAATGGTTCAAAATAGAGTTCTAGTACACAAGTTTTATCTTAAATAACCCAACAATAATGTGTACAAGTTTAAAAAAACACTTTTAACTAAATTTGTTTAGTTTATAATGGAAGTAGTAAACTGACTTTTCATATTACCCTGATATATATAGAAGTATATATAGGCACATATGAGCATATTTTACCTGTTGTTGTTGATGGTGTTGTTGATAATGATTCAAATGAGGATGCTTCTGAAAGTGCTTGGGTTGATGATGTTGCTGATGCGAACCATGATGTTGTTGCTGCTGCTGTTGTTGTTGTTGTTGCTGCTGCTGATAATAATTGCTATGCTGCTTATGGCCACCAGCACCACTACCGCTGCCTCCATTGCCAGCACCAATACGTAAACGATCCTGAACATTATTAGTTAAATGTTGTACCGAATTATTATTATATTGCTGATATTGTTGCTGATGTTGTTGTTGTTGCTGCTGCTGCAGTTCCTTTTGTTGTTGTTGATAACCATTATAGAAGCCACCTTGTCGTTGCTGTTGCTGCTGCTGCTGATGTTGTTGCGTTGGCTGTTGTTGTTGTGTATAATACGCTTGCTGCGAATAATGCGAATGCTGTTGTGCGCGATCTAAACGATTCTGCAAATTACCAACTCCTGCTACATTTGCACTACTGCCGCTGCTACCAGGTACAAATTCACTGGCACTGGCTGATAATTTATGCACTTGTCCATAACCCACAGATGCCATGACATTCGCTGCAGCGGCAGCATTTAATGACATGGACTGTTGCTGCTGTGCTGCTGATGTTGTTGTTGTTGTTGCTGATAAGCAGCAGCATAGGCTAATGGAAAACTTGGCGGCGTTGTTTCATAAACATCATTAAAATCACTATATGCAAGCGTTGTAGAAGCTGCAGGAATAGTTGGAAATACATTACTACCTGCTGCAGGATTATTAGGCAGTCTTAGCTGTTGGTATGGTTCCTCCGGTTTAAAGGGTGCACGGCACTCCATGTTGGAAATGCTAATCGAAAATGTGTAAAAGACAAAAAGACAAAACAAAAAGACAAAAATTACTTAATTTTAGCTAAATACATTTTTTTACAAATAAAACTTTATTTAATCAATAACAAGAAAAAATGATAATTAAAAATATAAATAATAAATAATTTTTTTCAAAAGGATGCTTAGATTTAAAAATTTGTATTTATTGAAATAAGTGTTTCGCATGAATTTCTTTTTTTTAACGATTGTAGATAGAATAGAATGTTGTGTATAATTTTGTTGCGCATGAAATTATTATAAACTAAATTGCCCGGTGTGCGTTGCTACGTCCCGTGGTGCATTTATATTGTGGCACAACCAAATTTGTTCAGTATATTTTATTATTCACAGTCCCCTTTGCTAAATCTCATCCATCTGGCGGTGCACCAACCACTTTTTGAGTGGCTCTTACTTCTCCCGGTGTCACTCCCCATTTTTCCGGAATACCTTATTTGTATCAGTGACTTTTAGGTATAAACCAAATCTCATACATCTGCTTCTAACAGCGGCTGAGATATAACAAATTTTATATTTCTCTTATTTAGGGACTAGGGCGCTAACCTTAAAGTGGTTCGATCTGGACTTATGTGGAACATTTTGTAAGTATTGACGTAAGTTACGCCAAATTTAGTACTTCTAACCTAAATAAGAACAAAAAGAATAAAATTACAAAAACTTAAAAATGGAGTGCAAGTTTGTATGCTGGCTATCACTTATAGTAGTCCGATCTGGACCTAAGTAGTATATATTATTAAGATTTATAACAGATACACCAAATTTAACGTTTCTAGCATATTAAACAACAACAAAACTAAATGGGGCCAGATTTAAAGTCTTTATGTCTTATAGTCTCCGAGACGGACATGTCTATATCGCCTAATCTTCCGTTGCTGATCAAGAGTATATATACTCTATAGGGTCACCACGCCTCTTTCTGCTGTTATATTTGCACAAATTTAATATACCCTTTTACCTTATGCGTACTGTGTATAAAAATGCAAAACAGCGGATTCTTATTGCCGCCACATTCTGACGACGAATGCTTATAGCACTCATCAAAATAAAACAAAAAATAGAAAACAATAAAATTTATCGATATCTTGCTTAGTTTTCGAGATATTGAATTTCAAAGATACAATTTTTCAATATCTCCTTTATTTTAATAAAAACCATTTTTTTTTTTTTAATATTTTATATTTTCTTTATAGAACTCGTCCTTAAGATGTCTCCCTAAGTTTTCGAAAAAAACGAATTTTTTAAATAAAATATTTTTTTTTCAGTGTACCAACATCATTTTTGGTGTATCTTCAAAATTCAAAATCTCGAATTCTAAGCGAGATATCGAAAAATTTTCTTAATAATTATCGTTTTATTTTCTATTAAAATTCTATTAAAATTCTTTGTCAGATCGTAAGGATCACCCGTGTTTCGGTAAAACCCAATGCCAACAACAACCCCGCAACACGCCGCAATCGCCATCGCTGACCACGAGACAGAGTCTGATTTCCGGCGGCAGGGGTCGCGGCAGCCGAAGTTGTATTTTACATTAAAATTTTCCTTTCATTTTTTTAGGTTACACAAATTTCTCCTGTTGCATATTAATTTATTTAAAAATGTTTTTTTTTTTCTTTTCAATTTTGTTTTTTGGCATTTTACACTCGTCGCCTTCTCTCTCACCTTTCTTTGTCTTTTTTCCGTGCTAATTAATTTTTGCAAATTTTTTTTTACTTTTTCTTTCCGTTTTTTTTTTTTATACGTTTTCACTTCTTCTTCTGTTTCGTCTCGTTGTCGTTTTCGTTCGCGTTTACTCTGCCCCTGCTGTTGCTGCTGTTCGTAGTCGTCGTTGTCGTCGCCGCCACACTTCTTCTCCAGCTGCTGCTTGCGTTGCAAACTTTCGCCTCGCGTTTTGCCAACTTTTTGTTTAACTGTTTTTATGTCTCGCGTTGGCTTTTTGCTGTTGTTGTCAACTTTTTTTGTTACGCACAATTAACACCCGTTCGCAATTAATTAGTTAATTAATTAGTATTAAATAATATTGCCTGCGCGTTTGTAGCGCTTTTCTTTTGTGTTAATTTACGTAGACTTGCTGGCGTTTTCGCTGGCTGCTCTTCTCAGTGTTGTACAATTTTTGCACAACTCATTCTAGTGATGAAAGGATATTCGAATGTGAATAAAAAGTACTTGTCTAGTGATGGGTGACATTTTACAAGTTTTCAATTCAAAAACCTTTCGTATATCAAGGGGTTAAGCAATAAAATTACTGTAAATTACTTATTAATTAAATTAGTTTACGAATTTAATTTTTTTTCAATTTACACTTTTTATTCCCCAAGGTAGTGTCTTCTAAACGACGTCTCATGCAATTTATGCTTTTGAAAATGGGATGACTTTTGGGAAAGAGATCGAAACTAAAATACATTACGAAAAATACATTTTTTATACTCTTCACCACGTAGTTTGAATAGTACTTTAATTTTGTCACGAAGTTTGTAATGCTTTGAAGAAATCATCGGAGATCCCATATATATTCTGGATCAGCTTAACGAGGAGAATTGAACTAGCCATGTTTATCTGTCCCCTGTCTGTGTAAATCAAAACGAGTCTCTCAGTTTCTATCTGAAATCGGTTATGAAGACTTTTCGGTTTTTGTAAGAAAAACTTTTTTATTACAGTCCACATCAATTTAAAATTCGATATAATGGACCTATAAGGACGGAATCTTCACATAGAAATGTGCTTTTCCCGCCCTGTTTTAATAGTAGCTTCCATGCAAATCCAACGCCCACTTTTTTGATTTTACATTAAATAAATTTTTTAATACAACCAATATCAACTTGAAATTTGATATGGTCACTTCTTATAAGCTCACTTATAGAGGCAGTCCCCTTAAAGACCTACCGCCCACTTTATAGGAAAAAATTTATTTATATTTTCAAGCTAAGCACCTTAAAAATTGAATAAAGGCGTCAAATTACCACTAGAGCAATAAAAGACAGTAACTTGAAAGATGCTTGTGAAGAGTTAAAAGACAGTAACTTGATAGATGCTTGTGAAGAATTTTAAGCTTTGGTTTGAATGCGCTGAACACGAAAACATACTGATATTTTATTTCATTTGTCCATACACCTAATTTCTATTTGTATTTTTCTATGTAATAATAATAATTAAAAAAAAAAAAAATGAATAGAAGATATTATATAAACAAACTTTTTTCGGCTTGTTTACCTTGAATAACGTGTTCTTAATAATATATAGCCGTATTGTAAGCGTTGTGAGCGTGGCTATGAACATTTTTTCCTATATTTGATCGGCGTACATATCAGGATAATCTAAATGGTCAAGTTGAAGACTTTACCTTTTATAGGGTCCGAGATCACGTTGTTCAAACATACAAATGGACAAACAGAAAGCCGGACATGGCTAGCTAGACTCAGCGTTCGATGCTCATCAAGTATATATACATGTCTGCCATGCCTGTTAAAAACATTTACATAAACCTAATATACGCTTGGCCTTCAGTGCAGGGTCTAATGTTTTCAAAGCGCTAAATATGAGCACAAAGTTTTTTTTTTAATATACATCCATACTTAAATTTGCGCCTAATAAGCGTTTTGAATTTATATATATGTACGTACATATATATATATATATATATATATATATATTTATAAATTTATAGATGTATTCACCATGCATTTTAAATTCAACTTAATGTGGTGAATTTATACCATTGTTATTGGTTTGCATTGTTTTTCTCTCTGAGAACACCGTGGGAACCGACTGGTTTATATACAAACATATAACATATATGTTCCAGTGTCTCTGTTAAGTATTTCTCAATGTATTTCACGCTCTAACGCCGCCATCGTTAAAGAAACAGATAATAGCAGGAATACTTCGTTCATGGTGAACTAATGGAAAGCGCCGTATTTGCTCTGTTCCTACAATGATAAGAGCGTTAAGGCCTGTTGTCGCATACAACAGAAACTGAAACGAAACTGATTTTCAGTTTCTGTTGTACATTTATTCAGTTTTAGTTTCAGTGGGGGGTTGCCGCATAAACTGAACTGAAACTAAAAAAAAAAACAATAACTCGAAAAAATCGTGTTGCTAATGCGAGTGTTGCAAATAGTGAATGGCAAAACAGATGATTATCTGTTATACAGTAACAGAAAGAAGTCAAAAGTACTTCTTTCAATTTCAGTTGCTGATGTAGTGAATTCAGTTTCTGTTGCTGCGAGAATTCTAAAATTCTGTTTTAGTTTCAGTTGCTAATGTACTGAATTCACTTTCAGTTTCTGTTGTATGCGGCAACAGGCCTTTAGAGCGATTCCACTGCATTTGGATTAGTCTCCTCGTGGTGTTCCCTGAGTACCGCTTTGACTTATCTAACATAAATCGGGAGCGAATTCGAGCTGTAACGTTCTAATTTGTGTTTGAAAACAGCTTCTATCAATGGTTGAAAAATTGAATAAGTTTTATTTTATTTTCAATTGCTTTAAAAGTACAGCAAACTTTATTCGAAATAAATCAGCACCATCAAATACTGCAAATAATAGGCTTCGAACTGTTATATAATTGTTTGGTATCTTTTTTTTCTATTGGCATATTTTAGTACGATTTTATAATTTTGTTGTTATCGGTTGTACTTCAATTATTCAGCTGTCGAATTGCAGTAATTGGTCTGTTGTGTAAATATATCGTTATCGCTTGCATTAATCTATGCTATTGGTCAGATATTTCTGCTTGTCATTCGATTTTTACGTCTCTCCGTTCAACTCTTCTAATTTTGCTTTGTACACTTGAAATTATAAAGTTTTGCAATATATCCGGTAGGCTGCATAGTCGCTGTAGTAATTGTAGTAATATTTATAAATATTTACATTCCGTACGCCTTTGCAGTTAACTAGAAGCGCACGCATCATGTTCAGCCGTCAAGGTGGTTTGGGAAATTCCAGTAATAGCGGAAATCTTGTCGAATTCCGTGCTGGTCGCATGAATATGAACGGCAAAATGGTGCATCCAGATACACGCAAAGGTTTAGTCTACCTGACACAGAGCGAGGATGGTCTCATGCATTTCTGCTGGAAGGATCGCACCTCCGGCAAAGTGGAGGACGATCTTATTGTCTTTCCGGATGACTTTGAGTTCAAACGCGTTGATCAGTGCAAGACAGGACGTGTCTATGTGCTTAAATTCAAGACATCGACACGTCGCATGTTCTTCTGGATGCAGGAACCCAAGTCCGACAAGGATGAGGAATTCTGTCGCCGCGTAAATGAGTTGATGAACAATCCGCCGCCGGCGCATCAACGTGGCGGCAGCGATAATAATGATTTGCAATACATGCTAAACAATATGTCGCAACAGCAGCTAATGCAGCTCTTTGGCGGCGTAGGACAGATGGGTGGTCTTAGTTCGCTGCTGGGTTCGATGAAGTAATTTTGAAAACAGCAAAACCTAAAGGAAAAAAACTATATTGAAACTTTTGTTTAATGCTTTTATTTCTACAGTCGCTCATCGGACAACTCACGCACACCATCTGCACGCAATTCAACCACTGGCGGTGCCACAAGCGCACTAAATACACCGGAGAATTCAAGCGCACCACGTACGCCATCGGCGCCCAAAGGCAAGGGCTCTAAGAGCGGCAGCAGCAACAATAGCAGCTCCTCCACAGGCAATGCCAGCAGTGGCTCCAACAATGGTGCATCGAATGCAGCCGGTAAGAAATCAGGCGAAACCACTATTTCCACTGGTCCCTATGCCAATCCTTTCCAAGCCTATTTATCCAATCTTTCCCCCGAACATGGTTCAGGTCGTTCGCTTAATATTGATTTGTCCACTGCCATTACCGGCTCTGATGCCATCAATCAGCTGATTTCCGATCCGGATCGTGTCAATTCGCTGTCAGTGCATTTGCCCGAATCGGAGGACGCCGATGAGGATCGCAAACAACAGATTAAGGATCACATCAATTCACCGCAATTCCAACAGGCACTTTCGCAATTCTCCAATGCTTTGCAATCGGCACAGTTGGGTCCGGTTGTTTCGCAATTTGAATTATCGCCGGAAGCAGTAGCTGCCGCCTATTCTGGTAATCTGGAGGAGTTTGTTTATGCGCTTGAGAAAGCGCTGCCTGCTGGTATTACATTGAAACCTACAACTACCACCGCTTCAGCAGCTTCTGCAGCCGCCGCCGCCATTGATACCGAAAGAGGCACCGCTGCTAAGAAGGAAGCCGAACCAACTGCCAAGAAGGAGGAAAGCAACAGCGAGAAGAGCGCCGAGGAAAAGAAGTAGTAGCAAAACAACACATTGAAGAATATCTTTAAATAATAATTTTAATCATTTAACATCTATGCTAATACCTACATATATATATATATATTTTCAACAGAGATCGATAATAAATTTGAAAGATATAAAAAATTTATTTTGTGGAGGAAGTCTGCCCCACTTCTTACCTTAGCGGCCTTACACTCCAACATATTAAGGAGCAAAAAAAGAAACGTTTTACAAACAATAGTGGGGCAAAAAATAAGAAATGTACTCAAGGGCCAAAACATACCTAGGTGTCGTGGGGCACGTAGATTGTTATTTATGTGGATAATCCGGATATATCGACAGAACTTATGATATTACAGTGCAGAAGTGTACGGATTAGTCTATACTAACACTGAAAAAAATAATATATATAATAATATATATATAGATACTAGCTGGTACCCGGCGCGTTGCTGCCCTTCCCTCTCCTTTCCTCTGTCACTTCGTCCCCTCTGCCACAGCTTCGCCATGCCCGTTTACACTACCACCAATTCTCCTACCCCTATTCTCCTGTCCCTTCCACCCCTTCACCAGCCACCGCTTACGCTGCCCATTTCCCTACCACTCCTTACTTTTCCACCTCTTTTCCATGCCCTCGTCAATCCTATTCACATGTATACACCATTTCATCCCCTTATCTTAAATGGTACCCAGCGCGTTGCTGCCATTCCCCCTGTCATTACCCCTCCTTCCCTGTGATACCTTACCCTAGCTCCCATTCCCCTACCCATCTTCCCCCTGCCCCTACTAATCCTTTCCCAATACTCACCTTTCCCTTCCCCCATTCCCCTAACTCTTCATCCTTTTTAAAAGGAATCCGGCGCGTTGCTGCCCTTTCCACTACCTCCCCTTCTCCTACCTCTCCTTCCCCTGCCCCTCCAGACCCTACCCCTACTAGCACGTCCCATAACACATAATCCACTCCCCCTACGTACCTTCCTTTCACTCCAACTTCTCCCTGCCCCCTTTCCCATGCACTCCACGGCCCCAATAACTCGTATTTGTTTTTCGTGAATTTTTCCTATATTTTAATAGTTGTTCTATAGCTATTAGGGACGGGGACGAGTTCAACAAATCAAAGATCATTAAAATCGGTAAATCCGTTCTCGAGTTATAAAACTGTTCATACAAAAATACTAAAATAGCGATTAAAAAATGAGGAAGCGGCTAGGAGGGTGAAAAATACTTTACGACCTATTCTCAGACCTACCCAAAACTTCATAAAAATCGGTCAAGCCGTTTCGGAGTAAAGGAAAGCTGGGTTACAAACACTTTGACAGTAGAATTTTATATATTAGAAGATATACCTGATTCGCATCGAAGGTTTAGTCAATATAACTATGTACGTTTGTGTCTCCGGGTGTATAAAAAATATGAAATCAATATGCCATGCCCACTTCTTGTGTATTTGTAAGCAGAACTTTTTTAATACCGTCAATAGCTTTTTTTAAATAAATAGCTTTCTATGGGCAAATACTTCACGTTAATATCAATGGGCGTGTCACACCCCATTCTAAGGTGTGACTCCATAAAAAAAAAACATGTAACAAAAAATTTGTTTTTCTTATATGGCACAAGTAGGAGACTGAGATGGGCGCAATGGGTTATTTCTGCTGGGATCCAACGTGTCTGATTATATACAATGCGTTCATATCGAGTTAAAGAAAAAACCAATTTCATTATAAATCACAAAAAGTGTAATGTCGCACGTTCTCAACTCCATTTTAGAGGGAAGGTCGGTTCAATTTTGGCATATATGTAGGAATTTTTGAATGATCTTTATAAGTAGCGGATCTACACCGCCCGTTTTAAAGTTTCAATATGGGGTCCAATTTATATTACAACCTGAAGCTTTTGGACGGACGGATCCCATGTATAGAAATATGGGTGTGTTCTGCTCATTTTTAAGTTTAGCACCTATGAAATTTGTAATTAAAACTATTATATTATATGAAATATTTTTTTATAAATAAGAAACATTACATACATATATCTAAGCTGCGAGCAATTGGTGAAGTTTTCAGTATCTTGCGATAGGATTTTTAGCGTTTTATCAATGTAAATTTTAATTTTTTTAGTGAATTGAACCTATTGTTGTCTCGTTTACACGTTACATTAATATGTGTAATAAAATGTGAAAACAAGAAATGTTGCTCTGCACTAAAATCGACTTTTTAAATTTGGGAATTGGCGCGAAAAACGCTAAAAATGCGAATACATTCCCAATTGGAAATTTGTTGTAGCTTATTTAAAAGCTATTCTCTGCGCTCTCTATTGTCTTGTCATCCGGCAAAAACAAAAAAAAAACTTTCCTGCAGTTTATGGAAGCTTTTTAAATATCGCGCGCTCGCTTGCAAACACACACACACACATATATGCGCGTATGATTGCACTCTCCACCACACACACACACACGTACGCATAATTATAGCGGCTTGTGTATCTGTGTGCGCTCTTGCGTTCTATAACTATCTTTCTTTAACCTTCGCGCTTTTTCGCAATTTCAGCACACACATGCCATATATACATTGCAATTTTGCAACATATGCGCTCTCACAACCGCTCTCTATCACTCTCTCTCACGCTGCTAGTTGCTTTTTTGCTTACTGAATTCGAACTGAACGCGCTTCAATTGGATTCAAACCAAACAGCAAAGCAATTCAACTTGGAATGTCTCGCAAAACAGCGCGCGTTGCAAATTATTAATTTTAAAAATAACTAAAAATATATTTATTATTTAAATATGCATAAAAATTTTACAATAAAAATTTAAAGCGTAAAAAAATGTAAAAAACAAAATTCAAAGAGAAAACGCATTAAAAAATATCGAATTACTTTGCGCGCCGGGGTAAAGTAAAGTAAAAAAAAAAAAACTAAAGAAAAAAAACAAATTTCAATTTTTGCGTCGCAAATAAAAAGTTTGTTGTGTTTTGAGTGTGTGTTCGTTCGACTCGTTGCTTCGCGTCGCGCTCTTTCGTATAACTTTCGTTATTTTTGTTTTTGTTGGTAAATTTTTTTTATTTTTTTTGTTTTCTCTCTTGTTTTTTTTTTTTGGCGCCTGTTATTTTAACATTAAAATTGCCTATATTATTAACGTTGTCTTTGCTTCTTTTTCTCAAATTATATTTTTTTTTTTTGTTATAAAACAAAACAAAATAAATCAAACCAAACTGCTGTTAAAAAAGTGTGAGCAAGAGTGAGAGAGAGTATGTTTTGAAAAAAAATATCGCTCTTTTAGCTGCATTATGCGGCATTTCACCACAGCTGCCGCAAAAAAATAAGGAAATAAAAAACAAAAACCTTCTAAAAAACAACAACAACTCCCCTTTTACCACCAACATATGCAAACTTTGTTACTTCGCTCTCACCACAAGTTTGTTTTGATTGCATATATGTATGTATTGTATTTAACAAAAAAAAAAAAACAACAGCAAATGAATTGTTTAAACAAATAAAAACAAACAAAAACTAAAAAATATCAAGTATACGTGCGTTTTTATCAAAACACACACATATACTCATGCATATACATATGTATGTATTAGCACGCATCTTTGTTGTGTGCGCTCATCTCTTTCTGGCTCACATCTCACCAAAGTACATATAATAGTGCGTTCTCTTTCTTTCTTTCTCTCTCTTCCTCTCTCTGCTTGCTTTCTGCAAGTGCAAATTAATGCAATAAAAATAAGAATTGTTTTTAATAAAAAAGACCAAAAGAATTAAAAGTAAATACATACATGCATACACATATAAATTTTTAATCATTTTTACCGCGCGTTATCGTTGAGCAGCAGCAACAACAAAAACAACTGAAAGAGCGTGAACCTGCATGCATGTTGTGCATAGTGGAAAGGAGGTTGCGAAAAATAAAAGAAATTTCGTTTTAATGGCGTATGCTTTACTTTGTTGTTGTTGTTATTATTTTTCTGTAGGCTTTTTATAGTTATACGCTTTACACAGTGTGTAGGGGAATAGTATAATCAATTTTGCATTAAGTTTGTAACAGTTATGCTTATATATAGGTTGTTTGTTTTAGAGTTACCATTTGTCAATATCGATCAAATTGTCATAAATTGGCCAGATCTGGCAACAGTATTCTCATTTGTGCTCAGTTTGGTTTTGCCACTTTATCATGTTTGGACTGAACTCAGTACAACTTCAAAAATCATAATTCGCTTTGGGAATATTATCGTGCACGGCTACGTTTCATATGGTCGACAAAATCTTGTCTATCCGAGCGACGAATCCCATTAAATTTAAAGTTCTACACCTCTAAAAAAGCATCTTTTATATGTATTGCGCTATATGAACTAGCCGATAGGCTTGCCAAGAAAGGCGCGGCAACGCCAATGGTAAACCAGAGCCTTTTTGTGGCACTGCAACACATACTACACTGGAACTAATCCGCAATGAAACAAAGAGGGCAAAGAAGCAACACTGGGCCATGAGTCAAGGACAAAGTCAATCAAAAATATTCCGCACAGAGCGAGAGCAATGCTTCAACTAGGAAGAAACCAGCTGAGAACATTGACAGGAATACTAACAGGACACTGTCGACTGAGGAAACACCTGTGTCTGATGGGTGTATATAATTCCCCAGAATTCAGATTTTGTGATCATAAAGCAGAGACTCCTCTTCATATCGTTGCGGAATGTGAAGCAGTAGTCCGAAGAAGACTTCGTTGGGGCCATTTTTTTTTTTTTAAACCATCTATTGTTGACAGCATTGTCACCATGGACTGCTTCGGTGTTTGAAGCTGTGAATTCAAAATATTTAAGAATCTAGTAGCGTCCGTTAAAAATGCCACTTCAGAGAGAAAATTGGGGAACCAATTCTTCCGAATTTTTAACATGCTCCATCAGAAAGAATGCAACTTCCTTTCTAAGGGAGAAAACCTCTCAATACACTTGCCCCTGCTGAGCCAACGAACTTCGGTGAACATTTTCAAATCTCCATACTGGGATCGAAATTGGAGCAAAGGAACTTGGAACTTCCGATGGGTTAAGGCGTTATGACCTCTTATTTTATTTATAATTTTCACCACCCACTCAATAGTGCATCCTGATGAATGAGGCAGTGGTAAAATGGGACATCAATTTTCCTCAACTTAAACTGTCCCTTCAGACCCTTAATATCTCCACGCATACTCCGTGCTCCGTCGGTGCACATACCACAAAGTTTTTAAAACCACCGATATCGTTGACTGATATTTCAATAGCACGAAATATGTCCAGCCTTGTGGTTGTTGTATATAGAGGAACCAAGTTTAAAAGGTCTTCTTCACAACATTGAAATCAGAGTCAATGAATTTTATAAATATTATCAATTGGGCAACATCATTGATATCAGTGCTTTCATCAATAGGCAAGGAGTAATATCTGCATTTTTTTATTTTAATAATGAGACCGCTACTTGTGCTACTACTTCACTCATTTGAATGCCTTTATCGTCGAAGTATTTGAGCATGTCAATACACGTCGATTTGAAAAATTCACCGTTCTATAGAGGCTTTTGCGCTTTGGCCAGATTGTAGCTTACAACAAAGGATGTGCTTAAGACGTTCTTCTCATAGTCGCTGCAGAAGTCATAAATCATAGCAAAATGAACACTTTTATGACGGTCCGCGTCGCAACGAAAATCGTGTGTGGTTTTTGTTTCGTTTCGGCTGCGCCGAAAGTTGTTGTTGGTTTGAGCACTCAGAGCAACGAGAGCTAGGGCTTGCCAACCGCTGGTATAGGGTATTAGATGGTCTCTGAGGTCACTTTTACAATACTAGTTCATGGCTCTTTATTATAAAAGAATGTTTGTTTTTGTATTCTTTGCATTAGCGACGCTTTTTAATAAATTATTAATGAAAATTAATGAACATTAATGAACATTAAAGCAAATAAAACTAAAAGCACAGACTATTTTAATATGTTTAATAAACAGATGAGTCATTATCAACTCTGCAGGAGATTATGAGAAAATGAGCTTTATATGAAAAAGAAAAAAAAAATAAAGTTTTCATTTATTTATTTGTTTTTGTGCGCAGCAGTGAAGTAGATGAAAAACAGGAAACAACAACAACAAAATAAGCAGAAAACTTAAAGTCAGACTTCAAATCTTATTTTGTTAACGTCTGCAAACAAAATAAACAGAAAAGCAGTAAATAAGAAAGAAAAAAAGAAGCGCGTCAAAGAAAAACCAACAACAAAATTCCGTTTAAATAAACCAATTAAAAAGTGTAAAATAAAAGAAGCAGCAGAAAGCGCAGTGTTTTTAAGTGGAATTAAAAAACAAAACAAAAAATAAACAAAAAAAATATATACTATAAATAAATTTTTTCATTTGTGTCGTTTACAATTTCAAACCAATGTGAAACATAACGCGTAAAATCCAATTGGAAGTAGCTGCATTGAAGCAACCTGTTAAGGTGAGTAATAAAATACGATAGTTAATATAAAGGGTTGCATTTTAAAGTTGTAGAACTTTGTATTGAATTAAAACACTGAGAGTAGTTAATTTCGCACTGAAAATTGGTTTTATTAGAAAGATAATTTTATGCCATTAGTGGTATCCATTCATGCTATATGGGATAAAAATAGAATTTTCGATCTATCTCGGTAATGTTTCGTCTTCCAACTCGTCCAAATGCTGCTGGTTTGTACGCATAAACCAATGACTTCACGTAATCCATGGAGAAAATAATTCAAAAGCTTTTAATAGCATGAGCTCGTTGGCCAATTGACTGGTCCATGTCGAGATATAATGCGTTCTCTAAGTGTTTCCTGCAGTAATTCGATTGTTTGACCTGTCCTGTTCGAAAAACTGTCTTCAATAAACATTCTCGGACATAATATAGTCGTTAATCATGGCTCTATAGCGCTTGCCATTGACGGTAACCTTCCCGCTGGCCTCATTATATCCCATATCCCATAGCCATAGTGTAAAAAGGTATATTAAGTTTATACAAATATGTGTAATATGCAGAAGTGGGCGTGACAGAAATCATAATGTATGTATGTATGTATATATTATTGGTCACTGTATATATTTTCGTGTGTTTGAACGTACAGAGTTTAGACCCAATGAGAGTTAGAGACTTCAAGTTTGGATATTGGTAGGTTCCATACAAGTGTGCCCATTTTTAAGTTTTTTAATGAACATTTTTTTTGTTTTTTTATCTATTACGCTAAAAAAGCCAAATTTTGGTGTATATAACGTAAGTCCTAATATAATATTGCGCATAAATCCAGATCGGGCCATTCAAACCTATCGCCCATTTTTGAGTTTTTGTATGAAATACGTTCGGACCACTAAAGAATATAATCTATGGTTTATATAAAGAGCCTTAAACAAGATACAGAGTAAGAACCAATGATTTCATTATAAAGTGCACCAAAAAGTAATTTTTTGTGATTGCAAAGGTGGCAGCAAAATTTCTCGTGGATATTCTTCACTCCAAATGCGTCATTTTTATCATTGAGGTAAAAATGATCCTCATCACTAAACAAAATAGTATTCTGATAAAACAGTAAATTGAGTTTCAGTTGAGTTTCAGCACATTGACCGATCGTAAACGGCGCAAACGATGCTCATTCGGCTTTAATTCTTGCACCAGCTGGATCTTATAAATTTGTAGACCTAGAAATTTTCATAAAATTGTTCATAAAGTATTAATAAAAACAATAAAGTAAACTACACCGCTAGCAAAAGATACTCAAAATTTAAATAAGTCGCGCCAAAAAGCGAGTTTATCTATATACATATATGGATACATAGATAGAACTTCTGGAAAGTCCTTGCAAAAAACAGCTGAAATGCAGTGTTGCTTTGTTGCTTGGCAGTGAAAATTGTTTGCGAGGGGTACATTTTATGCAAAATAAAGAGAGAGAGAGAGAGAGAGAGTGAGAGAAACTGAGATGAGGTGTTGAAGTAATAATGGAGTTGAATATGCCACCCACTTTCAAAATAAATAAATAAATAAACATATGCACACCTACACAAGCAAAAGCTGCGCCTGTACATATGCTATACGTAATTGAGTATACGAATTTCACCACAGTTATTATTGATAGTGGTATGGTGTGGTGATGAACCGTTACCTTACTCAAACCCGCATTTAGTGAGGACCCATTCCCTGTGGTGCAATACTACCCACGCGCTTCATATATAAAAGCGTAATGTGTAAGCAGGACAACGCTAGTAGCTGATGTTAACGAAAAGGATACTAGACAATGTCTGTCTGCGCTTTACGTGTTGCTAGTGTTAGTGTTATATATGTATATAGTCCTTTTGTATATGTGTGTATCTGTGTCTCTGTTTATGTTTTGGTAGAAAGGTCACACAGGCAATTTACCATTTTGTTGTTGTTGTTGCTGCCATCAGTTTCGTCTTATTTAAATGCAATTTATTGAAGGGCAAACTTTCGTCTCTATATAATATGTTTTATCTATGTATTATGTACAAATACTTTTCATATATGTATATATAAACGATACAGATATACTCGTATGTATCTATACCTTGTGACGGTGTATTGCTGGCTTTCTACCTACCTATGTAGTATGTCCGTTTATATATGCAGGGTTGTTTTTGTCTGCGCACTTTCACTCTTCCTTTTATTTTTGGCGCGTCGCAATTTTATCAGACTTGTTCGTGTTTTGGTCAGTTTTTCAATTTTCGTATTCATAAAAACTTTACACTTCTAGTAGTTAGTTTGATGCTTTGAATGTATAATTTAGTTTGGAAAGACGGGCCCCTATTTTTACAAAACTGTAAAAACTGTTTTGCACTCGTGTAAAATGCGATCCCATTGAAACCGGGCCCCAGAATAAGCACCTTTAGCAAGCCCGACCACCCCGTTTGACGTGCATAACTAGTAGCAGTTAACAGCTGATATTATCGTTATATTTATTAATATAAAAGTCTACAAGTCCCAAAAACTCTTAACATCCGTATATGTTAAGTTACACACCTACTGATCAAAAAGTTAACAAAGCTCGCTTGAGATATTGTCAAATTATTTTTTTTTTCGAAATTGTTATATTTATCCGTCATTCTGTCAGATCTTGACATTTTTCTTATGGCCACGACTAATATAACCACTTTTCGGAAAGTGTTTTTTAAACTATTGCATTAAAAAAAAATACGCAGAAAGAACTGAAGGCGACCTATGAAAAAAGTTTTGAATATTGGCAGAAGCGTTATGCATCCAATCCAACATCCAGTGGCCAATATTTTTAAGACGAGAAAATAAATTTAAAAGTATAATTGAACCGTTCTCGTTTCCTTAAGTTATATGAAGGGGTATATCAGTTTTTGGAACTCTAAATAAACATAGTGAGAATGAACCGTGTGAGCAGTGTGTCCAAATCACCATGTTTTGTTTCTCTTACATAATTGAGCTTTTAACGAAACCCCAAACTTGAATATCGCTTTACCCATGTGTGCGAAAGAGACAAAAAGCGCTAGATGACCATAATGGATGGAAGTGGCAAATAAATTTTATATATTCTTACTCATCAGCTCAATGGGACGAGTTTATCTAGTCACAACCTCAGCACCTATATTTCACCGTAGATAAAAATTTCTATATCCTCACAAAAACAGAAAGAAAAAAGATTATATACCTGCTTCCGTTCAGTCATGCAGGGCAATTAGTCTCTTGTAACGATGCAACAGGCTGGGATAGATCAGCTTGTCCAGTATTCGGTGCGACAGAAAATAAATTTAATATTTGTTGACACCAAGGTCATCCAAAATAGCTATCTTTTTCAGAAAGAAAATTAAGGCTTAAAGATTTAAATTCAAATCGTCCTGCCTGCCAGATAAGTAGAAAAACGTGGGATATGAAGAGATTTCTCCATTAATATATTCTTGACTCGCTGCTCAGTTATTGAGTGGAACTAAGAGAGATTCTTATCATACGAGTAAGTCCACCACAAAGTAGTTGGGCTAATTGAAGATGTGTTTGAGTCAATTGAAATTACTCTCTGCGATTCTTTGGACATAGCATGAATATTTGATATTGCCGGATTCCAATCAATGGAAATGACACTGTCTAGCATCAGAATCGATAACACAATCATTCACTGAATATGTATTATGCTCAACAACAAATGAAACATCTCTGTGAACCTTGGCAGTGCAAATCTAACAGTCATTATAATCAAGGACAGCATCTTTCACCTGTTTTATAGTCAATAAGCTTGTATAACAATGCATAAAATGCTATTGACTGTGCTGGTGACATCATGAGCATAATAAGGGACAAGCTTGTGATATAATAAGAGACCAAATGATAAATGCTATATATGAAATAAATAGCGAAATATGGGATAATTGCATAAAGAAAGAAAAGCACAAATTCAGCCAAACTATAATCATTCCTTTCACAAGAAAACATAATTTCACTTTATTTTTTATTAAAAACTATTATTAAACTTTAAGAAGCAGCGTTGCCAGACAAACGACTCACCTGGAAAGGTCAACTTCAAAATTTTCAAAATGCCAACAGGAACAAAACTACTGCTATCAAAATTACTAAGAAGGTCTTTAGTAACTCAAAATGGTCCATTGTCGTGGTTGGAATTTTTATAGCTGAGCAGTTCTCCTTCTCTTTTTTTCTGTTGTTGTCAAGCTTAGACCATAGGATTTGAGAGATTCTATAGTTGGCCGACCGAGATTAGCGTTTGCACGAGTGATTTAAAATTATGCAATGAATGCCTTCAAATGCATTCGTGCAGATACATATATCAATATATACTTTAAACATACTTGCTTGCATGAATGCATTCGATTCGTGAAGCGAATGCATTTGAGCAATGCTCCAATATGTACCACACTATTTCATTTTTTCATTCGAATTCTTAAGCTTTAAGCTTTGTTTTTAACTAATTTCAAATTTGTTGTTTGAATTTGTGCTTGCTGTCATCTAAAGATACTTACATACAACTTTTATTAGTAATGGTTTAGCTATTTATGAAGTGCCTTTCCTCTATTCAATCTTATATAAGTGTCTAGTTATTTCTCAGCTCCGACCTTCTAAATTCTGATTAAAAAAAAACTAATCTAAATAGGTACTTAACTTACTTTAAACAAGTTTTAACCAGAAAACATATGATATATACTAGTAATACGTGGCGTATGAGTAATATTTGATTAAATAACCACCACAAACCACAAATCTTCAAATGCAAAAAAAAAAATAACAACAAAATATAAAAACATAAAAAAAAACATTCTACACAAACACACTTAAAAATATTAAGTAAAAAAAATAAAATTCAAAACAAAAAAAATAAAAACAACAAGCGGCGACCTATAAAAACCATATCAAATAAACTTCCAGACCTAAAAAAAAAGTTAGGAAGAAAGCAACAAAAAGAGAGTGAGGTGAGCGAGTAAGAGGCAACATGCTAGTAAGCAAAAGCGCGTATGAGCGAAAGAGAGCAAATGATGTGAAACAAACTATTCAAACAAAATATATATGTAAAAAAAAAGCTAACCGAGTGGAAAGCTTTCTTGACATTGAACTTGAAAATTGTTTGCGACGCACAAAAACACCAAACAACAAAAACGCATTAGAAACCAATTGGAATTAGGTGTATATCTGGCAGAGGAGATAAGAATACGAACGTACACAAAAGTAATAAAGTATGCAAAAAATTATATATGTACATATGCAGAAATTTTATGCGCAAAAATACAAAAAAAAACAGCATAAAACAGCAAAAATGTTCAAGACACAGCATAGACGTTTTTGGTTTTTTCTTATGTGAAGTTACAAAACTTTCACTCTGGCAAATGCAATAACTACCAAAAGAAGTGAAAAAGAAACCAAACCAACAACAATGAAAAAGAAAATTAAACCCTTTGACGCTGTATTATTTAATTCACCATTTAAGGCTTTTACACCACCACATTGAAATGCAGTTGTTTGCGTGTTACTTACTCACAAAATGCTATCATCTTCTATCTCTATCTCTCTCTTGCACTTCCTCCAAGTCCCGTTTAATTTACAGTTAGATGCATATCCCGCTGCATTGCATTTCAACAGTTTGTTGTTTTTATTACTTAAATTTTTTTTCTTTTGCGCGCGCATTCGCGTTTCTGTTGTTGCATTTTTGGCGCTGGAGCTCTCTCTCTCTCTCTCTCTCTCTCTCTCTCTCTCTCTCTCTTTCTCTCTCTTCCTGCTGAGCTCCTCCCGCTCTGCTGCTTTTCCAATTCGTTGCACTTGCAACAACAATAACGGCAAATTTATCGATTGCAGCAGCAGCAGCATCGTACCAAAACAACAGCTAATGCAATGTTGCACAGTAGAGCAGAATGCAAGGTCGTACTTAAAAGTTTTTACGAGGTTTCCAAGGTTTTGCTGTACTGTTAGATATCCAGAAGCTTGGATAGACATTTTTTTCTTTCAAAATTAAACTTCAATATGTGTGTACAATTACATAGCGGAAAAGCATCGTCCATCCGTCTGCCTGAAAGAAAAGTTATCTGACTTAGGGAAACCAGATTTGATTTCAAACCAGATTTGCATGCCGGGCACATCGTTGAGTACATCGATAATACCTATTTTGTTGTTGTTGTTGCTCTTTTTATGAACTAAATGGTGTCTTAATAATAAATACATATATTATAAGAAACATCTAACCAGTTCTAAAGTTATCTATCTACACTGTTCTACTTATACATTTAAGACCCTAACATTACATAAAATCGTTACTAATAACTTCTATTTATTAGTATTAGTATTACTACTCCATTCATTTTGCAATACGGAAATGTGGTTAGCTGTTTTTATGAAAATTTTGAAATAAAAAAAATGTATGCCATCATTTTAAAATGCGTACAACTGATTAAAAAATTATAAAATAAAATAAAATAGAATCACTCCAGAGTGAACAGTTGCGATTTGTAAAATGATTTCAAAGATACAATTATTAATAATTATCCTACTAATATTATAAATTAGAAAGTTTGTATGGATGTGTGGATGTTTGTTGCTCTTTAATTCAAAAACTACTGAATGGATTTTAACGAAACTTTACAATAATATAGATATCATATATCAGAATAATAAATAGGCTATAATTTATGAAGATTAAATGGAAGCTTTTTTTTTTTTGGTTAGCTACACTTACAACAAGTTATTTTATTTTTATTTAAAATTGTATTAAATTACTAGCGCGTCACCAGGTGATCAGTAATCCTTCCGATTTTAATAAAATTTGGTCAAAATGTAAAATATAGTATAACATCCACAATCTGTAAGTTTGGTTGAGATAGCACGAAAACTAACAAAGTTTTTCATACGAAGCACTTTTCTCAATGTGCAATTCGATTTTCGCAAAACGCCGTCTTAGAATTATACGATAAAATTGTCTCATCTATGTTGTGTGAAAATTTCAGCCTCCTAGGTCGTATGGTTTGGGCTGTGCACTGATCAGTGAATCAGTCAGTCAGTGAATGCGGACAAAGAATTTTATATATAGAGATTTAAATAGAAATTATTAAATTTCATTGCTTATTCCTCAAGTTTTTCCAAATCTGCCACATAATATTCAAAACGAAAATTGGTTGTCTGAAAGCACCATACTGGCACCAAAAAATTATATTGTTACGAAAATAAATAAAAAAAAAATCTTGGACGAACTAACTAGCGAAATATCAGTGTATAACTCCATCGACACAGTCATGTCATCCGATGATACTACGAGCTATCCCGTGGAGTTCCTAAACTCTTTTGATTTAACCGGGCTGCCATCCCATAGGTTGAAATTAAAGGTATGTGTACCCGTTGAGTTAATGCGCAACTTGAACGCGACAAGATTATACAACGGTACACGGTTACAAGTCACCGAACTAGGAAGGAATATTGTGAAGCCCACAATCTTAAATGGCAAAGCCAAGGGAAACAATGTGCTTATACCACGCATCCCAATCATACCTAATAATTTACCATTTAATTTCAAGCGCCTGCAGTTCCCATTAAAAGTTGCATTTTCAATGACTGTCAACAAAGCACAGGGTCTAACCTTAAAGGTAGCAGGAATACATTTGGGCACGCCATTTTTTTCCCACGGTCAGCTCTACGTAACTTGCTGAATATCTGGCATCTCAACGGGCTGCTGAGACATCTGAACAATCCCATACTCGGCGTCAACAGAACGCTCAATATATGACATCCCAATGAGCTGATGGGACAGAATCTCGCAGACGCACTGTTGCTAAAAGGGCACAACAACGACGTCAAATATTCACAAGAAACACCTGGGACTAGCGACGCGGACCGGGACAGCTAGTTTTAAATAATTTATCATTCGATGTACGTATTGTTTAAGATGGACTATTTAAACCTTTCGCTTCCGACAATATATAACTTCAATAACTGTTGTCGGCTTATGTCACCGCGCGTTGGAAGTGTCAGTCTAAGCAGATTTTTGCAGTACACGCCACCAAAAACGCGCTGCTATTGTAAAGCTTTATATATCAAATTGTGTAGAAATACACAAATACATCGTTGGTCAGCTGGGGACAATATCTAACTGTCTTATGGCTTGAAAATAATTCTTTTAGCTAAATTTTCAAAGTTTTTTATTTGGTTTTTTGGACCACCTGCTAAAAACCTTTTCAATAAAAACCACAAAATTTCAATGCTTTTGACTTATTTATGTATTTTTGATGATATCCGTATAAAAATGTTAAAAATAAGCTTCTGAAGCTAAGATTCTTCTTCATACGCGGCTCATTGCGTGGCTGAGAAAAATTTCTTATCATTTTTTTTTTCATGATTATTAAAATATAAACTTTATGCTGCAACAATACTCATCTTGAAAAGTCAAATTTCATAAGTTTTTTTTCCCTTTCGCAAAATCAAAAAAAAAAAAAAAAAAAAAAAATAAACAAATAAAAAAATATTTTGATTTTTTTGAGTACTTTAAATGTTGCACTAAAAACTAATGGACGGTAACACTCAGCTGTCAAGAGTTAAATTTCACATGTCGATATATCGGATCATAGAAATCCGAATAGTGATTTACTCATAAACTTGTCCTACTCTTGGCTACTTTCATATATTGTACATATTTATATTTACAAACGAATACTCGCATCTTTTGTTTGAAGATGTGAAAATGCTGATGCGACTAGAGAGAATGATTTATCTTATCCATTAGAGCTATCTCAAATAAGTTAAGAAAATTCTAAGCGTGAGACTGAACTTCGTAACAAGCGGCAAATATATAATACATCAATGAATTTTTTAATTCTGAACTTAATTTTCACAGTTAAAATTCGTAAAATATTTACTTAAATTTAATATAAATATTTCTTAATTATATAATATAAAAAACTAATGAAAGTCGTGCACGTGCGTACTTTATACACATAAAGCAAGCAATACATGTTATTATCTGCTTTATTTGATGGGTTTTTTACGTATAGAAATTTTATGTATTCATGAAACCTGATAAACGTATTAAATTATTATACCAACGATTCTGTAGAATACACAAATTTAACTAACCCAACAAATAAATTACTTTTGCTTAAAGTTTTATAAAAATATTCTTGAACTATTGAATTATACCTTATAGGCCCAGCTATGCAGCTGCATCATTTGTAGTATGCTCTCTCTACCTCTCTCACTCGCTTTATGTTACTTACACCCTATTACAATTCTACCACATATTCATAAATCATACACACACATGTTCATATATGTATGTATATAAAAATGCATTTGCGTGGGAGAGAGAGTCAAGTACTCGTCTTTCAATGATAGAGAGAGAGAGAGAGAGTGAGATAGAGAGCACTGAACTGTAGTGAGAGAAAGCGATAGCGGTGAGAGAGTGAGTGCTTTTGTATTGTGTTGCATTGAAGTTTGCATGCAATCGTTGTTGTAGTTGTTGTTTTATTTGCATTTCTTGCGGTATCTGTTGTGCTGCTGCTTCTTCGCATAGTCTATATCCATGTGTAATACTCATTGTGTATACATACATACATACATATATTGTAATGTAAATACATACAATGTACATACATATGTATGTATGTACTTACATACATACATTTTCTAGAAGAAAAGCGCCAACTATAAAAACAACAACAACAGCAGCAGCAAACACAATGAAAATGTTAATAAAATTTTCTTTCCCGTTTTTTGCGCACATTTTTTGCAGATAAAATAAATTTGTATGTAAATATGTGTTGTGTGCATATAACTGTATATACATAGCTGTATATATATTCTACTGCCGCTTTCCCAATTGAAAGTGAAACTTTCTATTTTCCTTCAATTTTTTTTTTCTTTTCTTGTATTTTTCTAGCGTTTGCTCTTTTAATGTTTTCTTAACTGTAACTGTATGAACCTCGTTTTCTCCATGTGTGTGTGTGTGTGTGTGTGTGTGTGAGTTTTACTTGCATTCGAACCTTGGTTTTAACCCTTGAATGAACTTTGTCACTTCTTAAGATTATTTATTGAAATGCGATTATTTAAATGGCTTTTAGTGCAGTTTTGTGCAATTTAACGAGAAAACACTTTATATTTGTTAGAACTGTAGCCTTTTTTTACTCTGCATACTAATTACGATACAAAAAATGCTAAACTAGTTTTATGTTTTAAAATGTGTTTATTGAAACCTAGCGTTATATGCGCCCATTTCCACAAAATGACCAGACGAGCAAGGGTCAATACCTAGCTTACATGGCTTGCGCTGCGACACGCCTTTTTTCTCTTATATGTGGGCGTGGCTCCGCCCATTTTTCTTGTGGTTTTAAATTGCCGTATGTAAAGGGCATGTACTAAATCTCATCCAATAGCTACGAATGAGATTTTACGAATTTGGTTTCTCCTCTATAAGGGAGTTTATTTTTCACTGGACTTTTTTATAGAGCCCTGCATGAATGCGGCTAAAACGGAAAATGGCACATTCACACTAAAATGAATTTGAATGAATGTGCACATTCTTCTAATTAACGTGAATTGAATGAATGAGTTTCCAAAGTTCACATTCATTCTAATTCATTCGAAGCTTGTGACTTTTTGATGTTTGAATGCTTATGAAGTTGAATGTCATGAAGGAATGAATGAATGAATGCGATACATTCGAATGTTATGAATGCGATTCATGTTAGTGTGTTTCTTTCTCTCTGTTAGCATGTTTCTTGGAAATGAAGAATTTTAAATGAAGTAAGCGAATTGAAATTTTGTTATGCAGAGTATGTCAAATTACATTTTAGAATATAATAAGTAATTGTATATTAATTACTATCAACTCAAGTAATTAGTAAAAAGTATATCAACAGCACATATTTGAAAATATTTTAACATAGTTTAAAAACACTCGCTCACGGCCTGCCCATTTCACTGCATTTCGGCTCTTGCTCGTGAGCATGACCTCACATGTTTGGGAGCAGCTCATAAGCAGACTTATTTTATCTTTCTGTAGCCAATCCTTTCTTGTAAAATACATCATAACTCAACATTTTTAGCAATGCGTTGCGGTTTCCTCCAGTTTTGTTGAAGTCCCAAAGGTTCGTCGTAAATATATCAATTAATAAATCCTGGGAAGGACATTGTGGGTAATATATGTTCTAATGAATTGTTGGAATCGGAATATGAAATGGAATATATACAAAACTGTTGACTATCTGAAATTTATCCCGCCTCAATTACCAACATCTTTATAAGGAACACCTTTTTCTGTTACGGAGCTTATTGATTGGTAGTATCAGCGATTCTCTCCGATTGTTTCTTGTTCTAGCCAATCCTTTACAGAAAATGTCACAAAAAATAAGATATTACAGAAACTAATTGCGTTTTCCTGTGGGCGCTGCAATCATCAATGGTTGGTTCCATGTTCCCGCCTCAATTCCAAAGATCTTTGTAAGGAGCCCATATTCTGTTGCGGGAGCCCAATGATTCCGACTACCTCCCACTCTGTCGAATGTTTTTTCTGTACCATTTTAAGCCAATCCTCTCCAGATGCTAGTAGAGATAAAAGCCAACCAAGCATAAAGATTGAATTCAATTCAAACACTTCAAAGTCTTTTTCCATCTCTCTCAATAACTCTTTCCATCTCGTTTACTGTACTTAAAAGCAACTAGCGACCTGTTGTTCGGGTGCAGAAAGCCTTCGGCTGCTGAAAGTTTTCGTGTTGGCATCGTAAGCGACTGGCAACTGAATTTATTCGAACCTCCAACGCATTCGAATGAATGAATGAATGTTTCGGATAACCTTGCATTCATAGTGAAATGAATTGACACTTCATTCAGTCATTCAAAGTTAATGTTAGTGAAGTTGAATTTATTCTTCATTGAATGAAATGAATGTTTACAAATGTTTTGAATTAATGAATTGAATTTAAATGAATGAATATTCAAATGATCCAAATCTCAACCATTTGCCTGAAATATGTAGTTACTGAGATTTATCGAATTTGGTTTTTCTCTTATATAGAAGTCGTGATACCGCCCATTTTTCTACAGAATCTTGTTTCCCTCGGTGTATATTTGACGTAAATGCATGAGATTTGGTACATCTGTATTCTTAACAGATTTGGTACATCTGTAAAGAGGGTACAGATGTGCTGAGGTATGACAAATCTGGTCTTTTTCGTATATGAAACCTTAACAAAAAAAACCGTTTTTTTTATTTTAAAACCCCTCGAACAGAGATGTTGGTTCGATTCAATTGGTTGAAGCTAATTTTTATAAATTAAATATACTATGTACCTATACTTCGTCTCAACTATGAGTTTGTATCACTTCCTCCATGCAAACAAAAATTCACTTAGAACTCAACTTCGAATATGACTACCGCCAATATAACCAATTTTATATGCGTCTTGTGGCTGATAGACCACATAGTCCGAGCCAACATCAGCGAATTTGACTCCCCACCGTAATGGCTAGGTTTAGCACTTTCAGACTTCTTCCTATGGGATTATTGAAATCCAAGATATACGTCGACAAGCCTCTGACTCTCGCTCAAAGCCGATTCGGGCTGTCTTGGTGTTTGACATTGTTGTGGTTAAAATTGTGATCCAGCTCGGACTTTAGACATGGATTTTTGGCGGTCTTTGCGAGTGTGTCTCACTTATGTTTGGTAGTACTAAAATAATCAAAAAATTAACATGAAATTCGTAGTCCGCTTACAATGCGAGTTGACATAAAAATTGGCAGGCTGAGTGGTCAGGTTGAATTAACAGGTGTTTGATTTTCAGCGATGGATTAACAAATGTTAAGGGCACTAGGAAAAAATGACAGGTGCCATGCTACCATATATGAGAAAGAGAAAAGAGAACATGGCCGAGAACACTAAATGGATGAGATTTCGTATATCTGCACCCGAAAAAATGATATTCACTGGGAAAAATGGGTTGTACCACGACCCCATAGAATAGAAAAACAAGAAGGAGCGTAGCAAAGCACGTCGGGTATGCTAGATATTAAAAAAAATCTTATCTTATCGATCTCATGCCCGCCAAAATTTAAAAACAAATAGGTTGCTAAATCACACATTTTGCAAATTAAAATACTAAATGAACTTTAAATAATACCATATAACCGCAGAGTTCATTTCACAATGGTATTGCTCTCCATGTATTGAATATAACCGATGGATTAATTTTACAAATAGCAGTAAATCTAAATCTAGTATTACCAGCTTAATTTGTTGTTGTTTACTACAAGTATTTGTTTATTTTTCAATAGATGGTTTTTACTACGAATTTATATGTGGTTGCAGTGTCTATTTACTTCAGTTCTTAGTCTCTTGAAGACCAATATTTTACCTAATTTTAATGTTGTTACATTATTTGTCTCAATTACTGATAAATTGTGTAAATAAAAATAATAATATTTAAACGCACAATGAGTTTTAGAGTCAACTAAAGTGTCCTCTGTCTAAAATAATCGTACACACTTTGGTTGGGTTTATAAACTGACATTCTCTCCCTGCTATGCCAGAGTCAGAGGCATGAGGTGATAAGCTTTTTATCTGCCTACATACTCGTACTCGTACATGCTTCGAATGTTAATTACAATTGACTCATTTTAGTTATTTTTCTTTTCTTTTTATTGTACAATACAAAATGCAGTCCTCTCGTTCTTTGCTTCCTTCACATGAAAATTACAGTGGAGACAATCAGTTTAGGAATCATCAGTAAAACAAAATATCAGCATTTAGCTTCGGTAAAATCGAAGTTTTTATACACTTTAGTTATTTCGCTACTTGTATTTAGTTGCAATAAATAGTGATTTTGTTGTATTTGAGGTGTCCTTTAAGTTAGTTATCAGTGCACCGCAAATCTGTTTCTTTACGCTACGGGATGCTAGGCTTCCAGTTACGGTGGATATTAGTTATTTTAGTGATGCCAGTTTTTCGCCTCGACATTTCAGAGATCATAGGCGTTAGGGACCTCCAGGAGGATCATTTTCGAACGTTTTTGTATTCATTGATCCCTTCGTATAAGATTAGGCTTTATTTTCGAAATATAGAGACCAGCTTTCAGCCAATTCTTATATTTGCATTTACGGATTCGCTGCATGTTTGCGTTACAAACCTCCTAACAAACTGATAATAGCCTGACTTAAGGTGTATAGAAAATTAAAGCCAAATAAAAACACAGCCATACAGCTGCCATGCATGCCACCCCCTGCGGCACATCCTGCCAATAACATACAAAAGCAGAGATAGACAGACAGACACATTGGAGCATTATATTTTTGGACATTGCAAACAGAGCAGATGATTTTCCGGTTTATACACATAGGTATACAGGAATAAAAAAAAAAAAAAAATGAAGTTTAAATTAAACGCAAATCGTCATGCATGCCGAAACAGGTTTCAATGAAATCTGGTTCCTACAGCGCTTCAATGTGCCTGCTGCCCGTCCGTCTGTCCGTGTAGTGTATTGCACTGTGTGCCCTTTTGGGCCAAAATGCGTTGCATATAATTTTGACAGTCAGCCGCAGACAGCAGATGAAAAGGACGGACAGTGTATGTAAGTTAACAAAATATAAACGCGTAAATACATTTTTTTTAAGCTTAAATTTATAATTTATATTTTGGCTACATTGAAACGGAAACTTTAAAAATCAACAGGTTTAATCGTTATAAAACGCGATAATATAAAAGCCAACAGCACCGTGGCACAGACAAAACAAAAGGCAAACATATAGAAAGATTCCTCGGTAAAAACATCCGTGAAAGCTGGTATTTCATTATAAATATGCTCAATGACTGCGAGAGTGCCGCCTTTCTTTTTTACCATTTTATGGCAGCGAAGTGCTCGTTGGATTTACGTATAAAGTTGTGTGTGTATTTTTAGAGTTCTAGAACTATTTCCGCTTTATAGCCTTCTTGCCACCGGCACCGCCTGCTTTCTGTTTCTCCGCTTTGGTTAGTACTTTTGTGGTTACCTCCTCGGGTGGTGCTAATTTTGAAACATGCTTATTACACAATTGCAGCAGTTCCAAAGTGTTTAGATTGTCACTATTGAAGCGTATCTCCTTGACTTGTGCTTGTGCTGTGTGTAAGAGAAGTTGAATAGTTTATTAGTGAATTTTTGGTAAAATATAGAACACAATTTACATACCCTGCGCTGTATCAATAAGCGCAAAACGTACGCTCGCTGGTGTTCTATCGCAGACAATATCAGTCTTAACCACACACTTAGGATTCGTTTGCACCACTTTGGGCGTTGATAGCAAAAATAGAAATTCGCTGTAAATAGAAAATATAGTTTAATTCTTAAATATATTAGGTTTAATACTGTATACAACAGATGTAATTCCTGTATCATACAATTTCTAACACAATTTACCAACAACACTTTCTCTACCTCATAAACTTCCTTACTAACTACAACTTCATCTTCACGAACGGTTCCTAATCATACCAAATCAGTTTACGGAATTTCGACTGGTAAAGGGTGTAAATAATACTGCGCACCCGGTTTGTTTTAGGAATTGGATCACATTTGTTTGCGAATTTTGTTGAAGTGCATTTCATATTTCTATTTAAAAATAGAGGCCAGTAATATTTTTTGACAGACAGATTCAGATTGTTCGACGGTCCTGCTTACAAACAGTTTCTACATGAACCAGAACCTAAAAAACACTTGACCCCTTTGTAGTCACAACGTCACAACGAGAACTCATCATGACTGGTACATCCCTAACGCATTATAGATTCTCAACCTTCCAAAACCTTGATCCTATCCCTCTTATAGCAAAACTTTTCGCCAAAAATATGAAACTCAACTTAGATTTCCACTAAAAAGTCAAACCTATACCATAAATCCTAACCCCCTAATCTAAGTTATATAAAGTGTTTTTTTTTCTGAGGTTCTATATTCCGACAAGGATTCAACAAGAAAGAATACTGCAGTTGAATGTGCTCGACTTTCAAATAGACTTTTAACTTCTTTAAGGCTCCATATATGTACCATAGAGTATATTCTCTAGTGATCCGATCTGGACATATGCGGGACATATTATTAGAATTGATGGAAAATTATAATGAAAAATAAAAAACAAAAAATGTTCATACAAAAACTCAAAAATGGGAGACTGGTTTGCGTGCTACTACCTTGGTAGTGCTCCGATCTGGATATATGTACATATAAGCTATAATAAACAACAAAACCAACACAATTTGCATACAAAAAACTTAAAAAAGAATCAGATTTGTATGGGACTAGCCCTTAAATTATGATTTGCATGTTTATTTAATACTAGTTATCTTGAATAGGGAAAAGTCTAAGAGTCGAAATATCAAAACTTGTAGTCTTTCTCTATTTTTCTCAAAAATCGGTTCGTTCAAACGGACGGACATGTCTATATCGAGTCGTCATCCGATGCCGTTCAAGCATATATATACTTTATAGAGTCTGCCACACCTCCTACTGCCTGCTACATACACTTGCACAAACTTAATATACACCTTTAACCAATGCGTACAGAATGCATCACATACGCGCCAGCCGCCGCGCTACAACTAAAAAAAACACCCTATATTTTATTTATTAATAACTTTTTTCACTACTTTTGCACTATTTTCTTGCAGTTAATTTCTCTACGCTGTCGCAATATAAAACTGTCTCAAACTGACGCCGACACCGACGAAAATGTCCACGGAGCGTGAGCTGGCTCCGGGTGGGCCAGCTCAGCTCCATACACTGACGTATCCCGATCTGGGCACAACGTTGCAGCTCAATACGGCGGTGGGCATCATTGGCAAGGTGTACGGTAAGTGTTAACAAATTAATTTTATATTAATTTATGCAAATTACCACAAAATTTTACAAATTTTTCTTTTGTGTGTGAAAATATTTTACATTTTTCTTCGTTAGTTCTTTCTCGCGTAATATTTATTGCGCATGTTTTATAATCGATACTCTGTCTCCGTGTGTGTCTGTGTGTGTTTGTTTCTGGCTGTGGAAAATCTTTTGTCGGGAAAATTGCGCTTATCCAACCCTCAATTGTTTGCCATGCCCCAACTCCGCTCCTGCTCCACAAACTTACCGCGTTGCTTTTACATTTTCCGCAAAAGGATCGAATTGTACTGTGATGCGTTTGACGCCTTTCAGATTAACACTCTTCAGCTGTTTACCTATGGCGGATACTACACCGCCGGAACGTCGCAGCGCACCACTAAATGGCACTGACATTGTTTAGTTAGTTGGTTATTTTAATAAAAACAGCAAAGGAAAAACAATTTTGGTTTTGTAACCAGCCGCTGCTGCAGTGTTGCCGTTTTGTAGTTTGCAGTAAAGTACTAAAAGTTGCCGCTATTGTAACGCAGTGTCGTCTTGTGTGCCAAATTTAGTGCCATATAATGCACAGTGTGCTGCAAGCGTGTATTAGATATAAATATCAGCTGTTTCATATTTTGCATAGAGTAACAATTTAGCTCATAATGATCAAGATATCAGCAAGTTGTTTGCGGAGTTCTTCAATTCAATTTATTGTTCCTTTGATGAATCAAACTTTATCCCTGTTCCATTAATAGATTTTAATACAGTGCATCGTGAAATGAAACTGCTCGATTTAAATTTTTCATCCAGTCCTGATAACAAAGTAGTTCTTTTCCGGATTGTTGGAAGGATTCCTTTATCATTCCATTTCATAAGAAAGGAGATGAGTCGAACATATGTGGTATTGCAAAATCGTGGTATTGCAAAATTATCCGCGGTCACTAAATGGTTCGAAAAAATTATTGCAAACCATCTGTTACATTATATTGCTCCAATCATTTCTCCTTTTCAGCATGGCTTTCTCAAGGGTCGTTCTGTTAATACTAATGTTTTGGAGTTTACTTCGAGAATCATCAGTGCATTTTCTGATGGCATACAGATCAGAAACTTCTAAAATGATCAACGTCTCTTCCGGTGTTTCACAGGGTAGTCATTTGTTTTTGCTGTTTCTAAATGACCTCTGTCAATCATCATTGCTACATGATGATTTGGCTCGCATGGCTGTGTGGTGCAACACAAATAAACTGTATTTAAATGACAAAAAGTGTAAATGTATTTCATTTCATAGACGTAACTCAATTCAATCGTCTTATTGTATTTGTGGCAACGCTCTTGAAAAAGTCGAAACGTTCTATGTTCTTGGTATATTATAGACACATATAGACACTTTGGTAAATAAAGCCTCGTCAATGCTGGGCTTTGTTAAAATGTGGTCAAAAGAGTTTGTCTACCCGTATATAATTAAGTTGTTGTTCACTGCTTTAGTTCGCCCCATCCTTGAGTATGGTTGTACTGTGTGGAATCCTCAGTACAAAGTGCATTCTACCGAAATTGAACCGGTGCAGAAACAGTTCCTAATTTTTGCTTTGCGAAGCTTAAATTGGAATCCCTCTTAGCGTCTTCCCTCGTATTCGGGTCGTCTTAAGCTACTTGGTTTACCTTCGTTAAAAAGTCGCCGTTCAATGTTAAGTGTTATGTTTCTGCATAAAGTTATATCCGGTGAAACAAACTCTACCTACATTTTAAATAATATTTTAATTAATGTTCCGCAGAGACCAAACAGGCCTTTTGTGCCTCTCAGTAGCTCTGATCCCATATTTAAAAAAAATATTTTATATTTATTTGTATAGACCTGAAAACACATTTAATAATTTTATTTAGAACTCCTACAAAATTTGTCTGCTCACCATATCCGCTTTGATTTTCGTATGAATTTTGTTCCACTAAACGCGAATATTACACCCACAAATTGTTTGTGAAAGACTTTTTTGGTTTATTGATTTTCGAAATTGTTGTGTAAGTTTTTCATAATGATTTCGCAGATTTGCAGTACATCTAGAGTTGTTATTTTTATGAATGAACCATAGATTTAACAATAAGATATATACAAAAATAATTCATAAAATAGTAGGTTTTTGGTTTAAGTACAGTTTTTCCTCAATATCGTAGTAATATCGATACACCTCCCCAAAGAGCATTCTATATCCGCCACTGTTTAGCTAAACTGATCAACATAGTATGTAATATGTATGAAATATTAAAAAAAAGGCAAAAACTTCTTAAAATAAACAATCATTGCACCACTGTAAAAACATTTGCTGTTGGTATATTTTAGCTTAATACTTCAACACATTCTATTATAACAGTTGGGAACAAAAAAAATTTCACAACTGTTATATAGCCTGTACCAACTTGCCATTCCGTTCTAACAAGCGTGACATTTTGCACAAGCGAGAGCAAGTTATGCGCTTAGCATGCAATAGAGCGTGCACACAATAGTATACACTAATGCGTCAATGTTGCACGCTGAATGAAATTGATAGAAGAAGAAGCAGAGCTCGCTGTGTGACGAAGACGACGACGAACGTGTGCAGCCGTGATAAAATTGCATTTTTTGCATAATGCGCGACGCGAAAAGCTAACAAAGCAAACGAAAATCAATAGTCGAAGTGCACGCGATATATTTGCGTATAAATATACGCAGTGAAAACGTTTTGCAGTGCACGAAAAATTGCGTCGCGAAAAGTGCACCATATTTTTTTTCTCATTTAGCTCTTTGCTGCTGCTGCTGCTTCACACACCCGCTCTCTTTCTAACACACGCGTTCAGGCTATGAAGCACCACCAATAGCAATACCAACACACGAACGACGTGAATAAAGCGTAAAAGCAGAAGAGAAGTAGTAGAAGAAGAGAAAGAAAAGAAGAAGAAAAGGGAAGAAGCAGAATAGACGATGTCCGCCTTTCTTTAAAATAAAATAATTTTATATATATATATATATATCAATTAAAATACAAAAAAAAAGAAGAAAAAAAAAACGTAAATAAAAACGCCATAACTGCCTGCCAAAAATAAATAAAGAAATGAAAGCAAGAAGAAACGTGTGAAAAAGAATAATAAATAAATATCAAAAAAAGTCAACGTGCAGCAGCACCGCCACAAATGCGATTCTCAATTTTTTTTAAGTTTTTATTACGCCTAAAAAAGAATTAATAATATATACATACATACATATGTATATAAAAAAGCGAATAAATAAACGAGCAAAGAGAAAATAATTAAAAAATAAATAGAGGAAAACGGAAGCTGTGCCTACAATTTGTGTTCTTTACCCAAAAAAAAAAAAAAAAAAAATCAAATAAAATTAACGAATTCGACGCAAACTACGCGTAGGGGAAATTCCATTTTTATCAATTTCCACGCCCACGCGCGCTCGCAAAAAAAAGATTAGCAAAACTACAAAATAAAAAAACGACTACAACAACAACCAAACGAATATATATTTAAAATTTTCAAATGTGTGATAAGCAAAAAGGCTGAAACAACAACAAAAAATCTTACTTTAGCAAAGAAAAATACAACAACAAACAAAAAAAAAGACGAAGAGAAAGAAGAAGCCACATACAAATTACAAAAAACAACAACAAAACTCGTTACAATCAAGTAATAGAATAAATTAAGAAGTAAGAAACAAACAAAAAAACAACAACAACGTAAATTAGTGCAAAACACAGAAGCCCCGAAGAAGCAGCGAAAAACAAATTCAATAAATATGTATCCAGTTGGACAACGTAAGTCGGTGTACTACAATAATAGGAACAACAACAACAAATGCAACAACATTAATAATAATACTAAACATAAATAGAAAAAATAGTATACACTTTTTGTGAAATAGTGCATAACAGTTTCTGCATTCCATGTGAGAAATTTTTTCAATACCGTGCACAATTTCTCAAAAAGAAAAAAAAAAGGGTTTTTTATACTTTTCACACAGATTGTGAATAGCATTTGCACCGCAGTACCCATAAACTACATACATGACCAACTCGAACAGCCGAATGGATCTAGCCATGTCCGTCTGTCTGCGCATTACTATGGCCTTAATCTGTAAATACTACAAGCAACCATTCAAAAATTAAAAAAAAACTGATGTAAAACAACAGCTTTGCAGAGCAAAAAGCTTAAGTGTGAAGAGTATTAAAGCCTCGGTTTCACCGAAGTTAAAGTTTTTTCCTATTTAATGCATTATAATATAGTATACATTTATTGTGTTAAAATTGACGGTGTGCTGAATTTGTGGTTTTTTAACAGCAATTAAATGGTTAAGATTCCTTAAATATCGAATAGAGAGTGTTATTGAATTTATTTTGCCACCATTACTAAATTAGAGTTGACATTTTCGAAGAAAAATTGTTTGAAATATGTAGAAAAACTTTATTCTAAATGTATTTATTAAGAAGGTTTTAGATGTTTAGAGATATTAAATAATAATGAAGTAATTGTTTGTATATCAAAGTACTCTAAAATATATCCCCTGTTCTAGATTTCGTTCCGAATAATTTGATCGGAATCGGTTTCATTAAAATATTAGGTTTCGTCGCTTCCGTATGAAGTAAAGTTTTTAGTTTCGAAATACCAAAGTACCCTAAAGCTCAAAAAGCTTTTCTACAAAGCCTTTTTGAAATTTTCGAAATCACAATTCGACCCTTTTTCAAAAATGTCATATCTCAAAAAAATTTCAGTAAACAACGTACAATACATTATGTAATTTCTGAAATCTTATAACTAGTTCACTATATGAGATAGGTCTAGGGGAACAAGAAATCATATTGTATTAAAATGAAACAACAGCCCTAATTTGAGTAGCTCTTCAAGTTATGTACTAGCCATTTTAATCTATAACCTGCATCCATATATGTGTAAGCAGTGTATATAAAAATATGTATATATAAATAAGGCCTAAAACTGATAATACCAAATCATCATATCATTTATATATAAATGGGCAGCGATTTTGTGTAGAAAAATTCCTTAGAGAATATGTGGAAACACCGAAAGATAGAATTTCCTCGGACGGGTGGGTTAGTACAGCATTTAAATGATTTTTGAGTGTCTGTTTTCAAGGTTGTAAAACACAAAGTAAATAATGCAGAACGATCATGATTTGACAGTAGATTATAATAGTATGAGGATAACAGAAACAGGATTTCAGTGATGTATTAAATTACAAAATCCGTTGCTTTTTGAACTACATCTAATATGAATATGAAACATGTGTATTATAAACAGCTCGGTAATAAGTAAACGAGAAGGCATATTTTCAACATAATATCTTTTTATAGTGTCTTGATACATTTAATTCAGTATAGATTTTATCAATTTTGTAGAAAAAAAAAACATCGTTTTCATATTCACATTATTGCCTATTTAGAAATAATCCAATCTAAATAATTTTTGTCATTTTTAACGTAATTCAATCAGATCTGCTGGTGTTTGTGAACGCAAGGAAAAAGTGCTAATTTTGCATTATTTCAAGCATTCGTTATTTCTTCAACTATGTCCTAAATAATTGCTGGGTTGTTTGGATTCGCCATATATACTCGTAAATATATAAGTGTCACTATACTCTGTTAATCTAAGGCTAGTATTTATTGTTTTGCCTCCCTCTAAACATATTTTCATTATAGAAACATCGGACTAACGACTTCAGTCGTTAAACGAATGTAAAAATTTGTAATATATATGTATAATTATTTCTAGCTTCTATATTTACAATTAAATCAAGTTCTAAACAGTCAAAGAGAAATATGCTTAAAACTTTCTAGAAGACTATGATTTCAAAAATCATGTAACGAAAATAGTTTTCTTTTCTAACTGAACATACTATTTCACAAATTTAATATACATATTTGCTTTTTTAATTAAACTCTTTGTTTCGAATTGCTTCAAAGTTCAATGCTACGAAGAAGCATAAGAATTTAAAATGCAGAAACTGTCTGCCAAACATAAATAAGTCTTCATACTCCCTCCCTTAATCTGCAATGTTTCGTCGCATTATATTTCTCTTTTGCTTCTTGTGGCTCTCGCGCCCTCTAATTCTTTTGCATTTGCTTTTGGTGTTCTACTTCTTTATTGTCTGCTGCAACATTCACAGCTGCGCAGCTAGTAGAAGCAGCAGCAAAACCTAAACGGTAAAGCAAATAAATAGCAACAAAACAACAACAACAACAACAACAATGATACGAACGAATGCAGCAGAAACATCATCGTGTTGTGTTCTGGCTTTGCAATAACAAAGTTTGTATTTTGCATGCTTCGTTTTACTCTTCGTTTTTTTATTTGTTTGTTTATTTAGTACATAGTACATATGAATGGAAGCGCAATGAATGAGTGCGTAAAGTTCTCAGAATTACTGTTGTTGTTGTTTTTGTTTTTGTATTGCAGCTGCAAATCAAGCAGAAAAATGTATGCACTATACATATACATATGTAGATATATTCTATAGATACGTTTGTAATTGCGAACAGCAAGAGACTCATGTTAAAGACACAAGTTTCAAGTGGCGCACTTTATAAAAAGAGAAGCAGACTAAAAAAAAAAGTGCATAAGTATTTTAATGCGTCTGCGGTAGCGGCTGCGATTGGCAACGAACGCCGCCTGCACCGGGCTATATATATATATATGTGTGTGTTTGTGTGTATCTTTGAGTGTAGCTTTGTATCTGTGTGTGTGTGTAGACAAGAAATAGCAATAAAATATCTAGTTGCAGACGCGCAAAGCGTGACTCGACAAAATGTGCAATAAGCAAGATACAAAAACAAAAAAAAAAACGTATAAAATAAACGAAGTCAGTTACGGATACACGTGCAAAAGCAATGAAGATAGTATAAACTTCAGACGTGTATCTACACTCAACATTAAACTTAGTATTGAACTAAGGAAGTCAGTGTACATGTACATAATTATGCGCAACATACATATGTATGTATATAAAATATTTTTCGAATAGATTCACTAAATTCATTGCTACTGTCTGTTAAACTATCTACTACCAAATATCTTCCCAATTAATGCAATTTCAAGCTTTTTAGGGGCGGCAGCCCTAAACCAAGTCCAACAGCAATCAGTTGAACTCGTCTCAAAACACTGGCCATTCTGGCAATCTAGGTACCGAGATGGCGGACTGGATCACCGCTGTCAACGACAGCCTTTTCAAGAGAATCTCTCAGTATTAATTATAATTAGCAAGTAGATAGTGGGCGACAAAGGCATTCTGAAAAGGCATATTTGAAGTGAGTTTTAGTGTAGCATAGACATTGTTTAATGCATCAGTGGAATCTTATTTGCGATACTTCTGGGAAGATTACACTAACAGTTGACAGCAAATTGTTGAGGCAATTTCTACAGAAATCGTCCTCGTTAGCTTAAAAATTTACTGCATAGGATTTTGAGTTGCTATAACACGCGTCTGTTTATTTAATTTTGCTTTAAAAAGATTTTACACAAAATCCAGAATTCAATTTATCAATTTTTGTTAGTTTCATAGAGAGATTATACTACTTTTCTTGGGCTCAAATTCTTATTCGTTTTATTACGAAAATTATATTTATGTATCTATTATTTTGAACATGGGTGTATATGCAGTTGTATAATTAACATTTTAATCTTAGTAATTTTGTACCTTATCTATGTTTATTAATTTAGTCGAAGAGTTAGACTTTGTTATTGAAAATAGTCGGGGCTGTTTGCTTGTCTGTATTTTGGATTTGTATTAAACTCAAGAGTCTAAAAAGATTTAGAAAACTAATTTAACAAAAAATATAGCAGTTAAAAAATTCTACATCATGGGGGAAGCACGTTGTATATGCAGATAAGAAATATCGTCAAAATAATATATTTATTTTTGCATTATTACTGTAATCGAGTTCTACTATTTGTCAAGTCATAAAAAGTTAAAATAATAAAGAAATTTGTTTGCAATTAAAAGAAGTGAACAATGTTTTCTGTGAAACCCCTTAAAAATTTTGTTTTGAGATACATAAAAATTTAACACAACGATTTTATAATAACTTGCTCTGTGGAAAATCACAATAATCCTAGATTGAAAAATTTAACATAATTTGTAAAATATTTAAAATTTAAAGTTAAAACCTTATTGATTAGTTAGCTTTCGTATATGACCTTAATAATGTCTAAAAATTTACTCTATTTACTCAGTAGATTTCGAGAATAAGTCGCAAAAAAATGTATCTCTACATGAAGTCAGTTTATCAATAAACTATTCTCCTTTTTCTAAATGGCAATAGTTTTTTTCTTTCTATTCGGTGTACCACAACTTCTAGTAAACTGTAATTCATAAATAATTCAATTTATGCCCCAACGTCAACGTAATTACTCTAAACAGAACTGATTACGCTACTCCAGCTTCCAAAAAACAATGGATTACTGTGTTCCCAATTCCAAAGGATACTTCCTTACAATACCACCTCGGAAAGACTGGTTCAATAAACCACATAGGCAAATATGTACAGTCAATGTATGCACGGACAGTTCCAAGATCAAAGGGCGCGTAGGAGAAAAAGGATTGTTCTGCAGACTAACAGGCCACTGTTGTATCTATCACACAGAGGTTGCTGCTATTCAGAATGCCATGTAACGATCGTCTACCTATACTGGGACAGCCAAGCTGCTCTCAAAACCTCATTCTGAATGACGCACTTCTTTTAATGGCTAAAGACTTCAGAATTCTCGTATCCGACCATACAGATAGCATAGGCAACAAAATGCAAAAGACCTTGGTATACTTGGTCTCAAGAACAATGCTCTGAGAATGCTATATGGTTTTCTGACTGGACACTATGAACTTAAAAGACACTTGGTAGCGAAAATGTCAGCAGCATGTAGATTTTGTTTAGAAGATGAGGAAACTCCGAAACGCATCCTAGAACATTGATCAGGTTCAAACATCTTACAAATATTTATCAAGTAATACGTAATATAACAGAAATCTAGATCCTGATCGGAATCGTAACTGGTCACTGTCTGATAGGTAGACTTAGGCTCAGCTCGAAAGACATTTAGAAGGTGTCGTAACGATAAAGTGGAAAAAATCAGTATGCACCTCAAGAAGACTTGCCTGTCTTGGGAGTAGAGTTAGCAAGAATGGAACTGAACTTTATACTGAAGTTTGTCAAATCCTCAAAATGGTTCACTCTACGATATTGACAAGGAAAATTATGAGATCATATGGCGCCACAATGAAGTCAACTGGTCAGCCATTGAAACCTAACCTATGTACCGGCACTACATGTCATGCGATTGTTCTCTCCAGCTCAAAACTCTTCTCTCCAGTATCAAAGAAGCCATGCAAGTAAGTGAGAGCACAATTTATATGACAGTGGTATTCACGTGCTCACTTTTCGCACAAGCAAAGCAGAATATACAATAGAAATAAAATTCAATATTTCATAAATACATATTTTTTCAACAATTCTTCTATACTGCAATAGTTTCGCATTAGTTCCACCTCGTTTGTTCCACACTTTACGACATTATAATAAATCGTTATTTATTTCTTGTGCCAACGCTTCTTTGAAATTTTTTCTATATACACAAATATATGCGGGTGTATATTCTGAGTCTAGTACATTTCACCAATAACTGCTTGCATACGAGTATAAGTGAGTAACTGACTCAGGACTGCTGAATAATTGAATATAGTACGTATGTATATATTAATAATTTATATTCATACTTTGACATATGTTGCCGTCTCAGCAGTCAGTCAACCGCAGAATCGATGCACCTCTAAATTTGCCATACAGAAGAAAAGGAAAAAAGAACATTGAAAAATAATTAAATAAATAAAAATGCTGTTTAGACACAAGTATAGCTCAGTTTTAATTTTAATTCAGCATTGTCAGTAAATATACAAATAAATAAAAATTGGTTTTTTTTTTTTTTTTGTAAGAATTAGGTCAACGACCGTCGTCATCAACAGTCGTCGTCGCAGCATACAGCTTCGTCGTTGCCGTAATTTCTCTTGACTTCTCATCCCTGTTGTTGTCTTATTGTGCGGCTGTCGCCGCCGCCTATTGTCATTGCTCTCTGCGACGCAATTGATATGAAATTTGTTTTTATTAGATTTTTTACGTTCTCTCATAATGATTGAAATTCTCAGCGTTTATAGAAGCTGCTCTTTCTAATTGCGACGTAATTTGAAGCTTTTTTGGGTATTCGAATTTTTGGTAGTTATTAAAGCATTTTTTTTTTTTTTTTTTTAGTTAAATCCTACAGTTCCGTTGAGATAGTCTATGATAACTGAGATTAACCGCCTGCATGGAGTGCAACTCGAGATATTGAAAACAATTATGACTTTTCGAGTGGCGTGTAGTGATTCTAGAACTATTAGCGGTACTGATGGATTTCCTAGAGCAGAACTTTTATATGGTACATGGATTTATGTGTCCTATATGCTATATACCAGAAGGCCTATCTGCATCATACATTTGAAATTAAGCTATATGCTATAGGAGCTCTGATGTGAGCTTATACCCTGTGATCAAAATTGATCCGGAATAGTTAAAAAAAAAAAAAAAACATTTTTATGCATTTTAATACAAATATTTATTATCGCCTTCAAAATATGCTACTTTTGAGTCAATACAAGCATGCCAACGGTTAATCTAATTTTCCATACACTTGTTATACGCCTCGGCCGGAATAGCCTTTAGTTCCTTTGGCGAATTTTTGTTTATGTCCTCAATCGACTCTTGACGCGTTCCCCGAAGCGGACATTTAAGTTTCGGAAACAGAAAAAAGTCACAGGGTGCCAAAATCTGATGAATACTGTGGTTGTGCAATGACTTTTGTTTCATGTTTGGCCAAAAACTCCGTCACAATCAAGCTGGAATGTGCAAAAAATGCAAAAAATTCAGGTCTTTCATACCCAAAACATCAAGCAAAATGTGTTGAGTCGATCCATAAGAGATGTTGAGTGTCTCTGCTACGAGGGGTACTATTTATATTTCGGGAATAACAAAAAATAATAACAAACATTTTTAAATGAAAATGGCTTTATTGTTTTTCAAAATATGCCCCTTGATGATCAATACACTTTTGCATTCGTTCAAACCATTTGTCATAGCAGTTTTTCCATTCCTCTTGAGACACCTCCAAATCATGGTTTTTGAACGCTTCAACTGCTTCTTCGGCGCTCGTAAATCGTTGACCACGCAGTTTCCCTTTGATACTCGGGAACAAGAAGAAGTCATTGGGTGCCAAATCAGGACTGTATGGATGATGAGTCATTAATTCGATGTTTTGACTGCTCAAAAATGCACTTGTTTGACGAGATGTATGAGAGCTCGCATTGTCATGATGGAGAATGATTCGTCTTCCTTTCTCCGAAGACTTCCGGCAAACACATGTTCGTGGACCATACTACGTTGCTCAAGCGGAACAGTGGCCACATGACCCATTCGGCCGAAGAAACAGGCGATCATTTGCTTCGCTGCACTTCTTCCTCGAACGGCTCATACGCATATATACATGATTTATTACCTGTCACGATTTTATACACGTCTTTTGAAGCACCACGGTGTAACTTTTTAATCATTTCCTTACACCAATCGACGCGAGAATTTTTTTGAGCGTTTGATAAATTATGGGGTATCCAACGAGAGCAAAATCGAATGTATTGAAGTGGAACTAATGTGCAATGATGCCTCTATCTCACAATATGTCACATGACGATCTTGCATTATCAATTCACGCACTGCATCGATGTTTTTGGGCACAACAACCGATTTTGGACGACCGTCACGGAATTCGTCGGCGACCGAACTACGACCACGATTGAATTCACTATACCAGCGATATGTTGTGGTTTTTGATGGTGCTTTGTCGCCATACAAAGAACTGAGTTCATTGACACATTCTTGTTGAGATAATCCACGTCGAAAGTTGTGAAAAATAATCCAACGAAAACCTTCTCTTGAAATTTCCATTTTTTGGCCAAATTGCTTTTCTTAACTCGCTGTAAACAAAACAAATAGCAATTGTACATCAAAACCTTGTGAGTACGTTTATGCCAAAAAATGTCAAACTTTATTATGGTGTTGCCAGATTTTAGCTTTTGACATTAGTGTTGCCAGTTCCCGAAATATAAATAGCACCCCTCGTATCTTTCTAATACCAACACAACGATTTTCGAGCACAATTTCCATCACTTTTCGATATTTTTGTCGTTAACAGAGGTGGATGGACGACTTGCATGAGGCAAGTTTTCTACGATTGCACTACCCGAATGCTTTATGCCACGCAAATACTTGCGTTCTCGAGTCCTGAGTAGAGTCCTCAAAACACTTGTGTAGCATTTTAAATGATTCCGTTGCCGTTATTCCATTGGAAACACAAAATTTCAAGCAAAATCGTTGTTCAATTTTTTTTTCCATGTTAAAAATCGCCATACAAACTTTTCGCGTCGTAAACAAGCAGCTTTCAAACATAGACTAATTATCGCATCACGCTCAACCTTGGCATGCATGTCAATGTCAGTGACAGCCAACTTAAGAAGAACCGAACGAATTCGGTTTACCGGGTCAATTTCGGTCCAGAGATATTTTGTGTACATTTAGATATAAGTAACATTTGTATCAAATTAGTACTCGAAATCTAAGACATTTAAAAGTTTTTATAGAGTAGTATCGTATAGAGTAGTAGTAAATGGGGGCGGAGCTTTTGCTGCGATAATGTTGTAACGCTGAAATAAAAAACCAGACAAATGCATATAGCTAGATTGAAACATTTCGTCGAGCTGATCAAGAAGAATATATAAGCAATACGCTATGGAGTCTCCGATATCTTCTTCAAACTTTCGGAAGTAGTGTATCCAAAGTTATACATAATAATGGCTACTTTCTATTCACTTTCACTTTGGTTTACTGGTTTTTTAAGGAAGTCAAACATTTTAAGTATTAGAAACCAAAATAAATCTAGTTTTAAGTTTGTGTATTTTCCGGAAAGGTTTCCAATAACAAGCCACATTTTTGTCTAGTTATGTACTTTCAAATTCAAATCTCTAGGTACATATATGTACATCAAATGAGCTGTTGTATACATAAATATAAATTATTCTGGCATTATTACAGTGCAAAAAATAATGAAATATGAGAGTTCTTCTAATGGTCACTTTGAATTTATTGATAACCCAATAAAATTGCTTTTCAACACTTCGTCAGAGTTACGTACTAGTAGCTCTGAACTGAATCAATTTTGAACGGAACCATTTTCTCTAACCCAAATAATATGAACTTTGAACACTGGTCTTAACATTATCTTTAAATGTTGAGTATACTATAAAGAATGTTCTTTGTACATTTTTCTATAAGCGTCAACATTCTCGTAGTATGTTGCCGTTCACATCGAATTAATTCATTCATTTTGTTAACAATAATGAAAATTTGCCAGTGTAAAGATCAGATGTTGATAATATGAATGAATATGCTCTATAAACTGCTTTGGTTTCCAGCGGTTTCGAAATTTTACGGTTTTTTTCTTTTTTTCTTAAAATTTATATAAATCATGGTGAACACTCTTCTTTTTCATTACTTATACATAGTTTTTTTTTTTGTTTTTTTTTTTTAATTTGGTTTGGTTTGGTTTCAAGGTTCGTTTCGAAATATGGGCAAACACACAAAACCCTGGTGATCCTTTGACAGTTTCTTTCCCATAACAAATGAATGAGCCACAAAATGATACAGAAAACCTTTTCTTAGCTGAAATCATTCATATCCAAAAAAAAAAAAATATAATCAAATTATATATTGATTGTAACTAATAAAATATTAATGGCACATTTTCACCTTTCTATTTTTGTGTTTTAATTATTATTATTATTTTTTTTTCGTTTTCGTTTTTATTTATTATTTGTTTTTGTTTTGTTTTTTACAATTCTAAAACAATTGGCTAAAAAATATTTAATTTCTTTTGTTTATTTTTTATTTTACATTTTTATTTTTTACTTTTTCGTTCGTTAATTTCTTTTTTATTATAGAATCTCAATGGACATCCTCGCCCACGCGGCCTCAGAGTCCTTCTCAGGCGCAGACTAGCTTCGACACGCTCACATGTAAATTTCAAAAAAAAAAAAAAAAATCAAGAAACAAATTTATGAAAATTTATTGAAGAAGAAGAAAAGCAAGAAAATTTCCAGAGAATATAAAAAAAAAATTCTCTGACAAAACAATTCTTGTTCAAATATTTTTATGGTTTTGTTTTGTCGAAATTATTATTTTTGGTTTATGTTCCTTAACTACTAATCTTGTATTATTTATATTTTGTAAAATTGTTTGTTATTATAATTAATAAAAATATAATAATGATGATGCTGTCAAGTTTAAAAGAGAGAGAGAGAGAGAGAGAGAGAATTTAAAATTAAACTAACCTCAAAAAGCGTTAATTTAAAAAAAAAAATGAAGATTTTTGTAGATTTTGCGCATGTGTAAAGCGTTTATTTTAGTTAATAGTACTAATTTTTCCTTTTTTCTTTCTTAGAAGTTACTTTTCGTTTTGTAGTTTACTTTATAGAGCCTGTTTTTTGTTTTGTTTTTGTTTTTTAAAAACCTATTTATAAAAAATTTTCAAAATAAAATTTCCACAGCACCACCAGCACCCGGTTCATCAGTGAATCCCACCGCAGTGACCAGTCCGAGCGCGCAGAATGTTGCCGTCGGTGGCGCCACCGTTGGCGGTGCTGCTGCTGCGGCACAGGCCGCTGTTGCCTCGGCGCTGGGTTCAGCCGCCAGTGTATCAGCTGCAGCAGCAGCCGCTGCACCCGCTGCACAGCCGGAATTGCCTGTTTTTACATGTCCACGACGTCCGAATCTTGGACGAGAAGGACGTCCAATTGTATTGCGTGCAAATCACTTTCAGGTGACTATGCCACGCGGTTATGTACATCACTATGACATCAATATACAACCGGATAAATGTCCGCGTAAAGTAAATCGTGAGATTATTGAAACGATGGTGCATGCATATAGTAAAATATTTGGCGTTTTAAAACCGGTATTCGATGGACGCAATAATCTTTATACGCGTGATCCGCTACCGATTGGTAATGATCGTTTAGAATTGGAGGTAACGCTACCCGGTGAGGGTAAAGATCGTATATTCCGTGTTACAATTAAATGGATGGCACAAGTATCGCTATTTAATCTGGAGGAAGCACTAGAGGGACGTACGCGTCAAATACCATACGATGCAATTTTGGCATTGGATGTTGTCATGCGGCATTTACCAAGCATGACGTATACGCCAGTAGGTCGGAGTTTCTTTAGTTCACCGGATGGTTACTATCATCCATTGGGCGGTGGACGTGAAGTCTGGTTTGGTTTTCATCAGAGTGTGCGACCGTCGCAATGGAAAATGATGCTGAATATTGATGGTGTGTATAATTGTGCTGCTTAACTGCTTAATTACATAAAGCTGCTTAACTGTTTAACTGCATAAAAACTAATTATCTTATTTTTTGTTTACCCCCTAGTATCCGCGACGGCTTTCTACAAAGCACAACCGGTCATAGATTTCATGTGCGAAGTGCTCGATATACGTGATATCAATGAACAGCGTAAACCGCTAACTGATTCGCAGCGTGTTAAATTTACCAAGGAGATAAAGGGTCTAAAGATTGAAATAACGCATTGTGGTCAAATGCGTCGCAAATATCGTGTTTGTAATGTAACGCGTCGTCCTGCGCAAATGCAATCGTAAGTATAGCTTCTTTAGACAATAAATAATGAAATTACCTACGTTGTAGACCTGTTTGAGTACAAAATTTCGGCATATTTAAAAACTTACTCAGAAAACAACAAACAACAACTGTTTTTGGTGAACTTTGCTCAGTTAGCAACCGATAACTTAGTGTATTTTGAATGGAACAAGCACAAAAATATATAAATAAATCAACCAACAAGGAAACAAACGAAATGCTCTAATCAAAACACTACACCAACAAAACAATTAAGCTTTTCACGTTATGCTTTTGCTTTTTCGAAGCCATTTCGAAGTCCAAAATTCAACGAGTCAAACCAAAAAACTTTTTGAAGCAATAACTTTGACATTTGGGCGTGTTTTTGACTACGTTTTTTTTTTTAAATGCCGAAATATTGTACTACAAACTACGCTAGATCCCTTGAAAGGTTCATAAATACTATCTGTTTTTTAAATACACCAAATAATTAATTATTTACGTTTTCATTTTATTATAGCTTCCCACTGCAACTGGAGAACGGACAGACTGTAGAGTGCACTGTGGCTAAGTACTTTTTGGATAAATATCGCATGAAATTGCGTTATCCGCATTTACCCTGCTTGCAAGTGGGTCAAGAGCATAAACACACCTATTTACCGCTCGAAGTGTGCAATATTGTTGCCGGACAGCGTTGCATTAAGAAACTTACCGATATGCAAACATCTACCATGATAAAGGCCACCGCACGCTCTGCACCTGATCGTGAACGCGAGATTAATAATTTAGTTAAGCGCGCTGATTTCAATAATGATTCCTATGTACAGGAATTTGGTTTAACCATCTCGAATTCTATGATGGAGGTTCGTGGACGCGTTTTGCCACCACCCAAATTACAATATGGGGGACGTGTATCAAGCATGACCGGACAGCAGCTGTTCCCGCCGCAGAACAAAGTCAGTTTAGCGTCACCGAATCAGGGTGTTTGGGATATGCGTGGCAAGCAATTCTTTACCGGTGTTGAGATACGCGTTTGGGCTATAGCCTGTTTTGCGCCGCAGCGTACTGTGCGTGAGGATGCATTGCGTAATTTTACACAACAATTGCAAAAGATCTCAAATGATGCGGGTATGCCAATAATTGGACAACCATGTTTCTGTAAATATGCCACCGGTCCCGATCAAGTTGAGCCAATGTTTCGCTATCTAAAGAACTCTTTTGCTGCGTTGCAGCTTGTTGTTGTAGTACTGCCGGGTAAGACACCCGTCTATGCTGAAGTGAAACGTGTCGGCGATACTGTACTCGGCATGGCAACACAATGTGTGCAGGCAAAGAATGTAAACAAAACATCACCGCAAACGCTGTCCAATCTCTGTCTGAAGATCAATGTTAAACTGGGTGGCATTAATTCCATACTTGTGCCGTCCATACGTCCGAAGGTCTTCAATGAGCCCGTCATTTTCCTGGGCGCCGATGTAACACACCCACCAGCCGGTGACAATAAAAAACCATCCATTGCAGCTGTTGTTGGCTCAATGGATGCACATCCGTCGCGTTATGCGGCCACCGTACGCGTACAACAGCATCGTCAGGAGATCATACAAGAGCTAAGCAGCATGGTACGCGAGCTGCTAATCATGTTCTACAAATCCACCGGTGGCTATAAGCCACATCGCATTATACTCTATCGTGATGGTGTTTCGGAGGGTCAATTTCCTCATGTGCTTCAGCATGAGCTGACAGCAATACGTGAAGCATGCATTAAACTCGAAGCGGAATATCGTCCGGGCATAACATTCATTGTGGTACAAAAACGACATCATACACGACTCTTCTGCGCCGAGAAAAAGGAACAGAGTGGCAAATCGGGCAACATACCAGCGGGTACAACGGTCGATGTTGGTATAACACATCCAACCGAATTCGATTTCTATTTGTGTAGTCATCAAGGTATACAAGGCACAAGCAGACCGTCGCACTATCATGTGCTCTGGGATGACAATCATTTCGATTCGGATGAACTGCAGTGTCTGACATATCAATTGTGTCATACGTATGTGCGGTGCACGCGTTCGGTTAGCATACCGGCGCCAGCATATTATGCACATTTGGTGGCGTTTAGAGCAAGGTAAGTGATAGCGTTTTTTTTTTAATTTTTTTTTTTTTATAAAGAGTGTCTTTTAAGAAGACAATATACGTATTTAGTTTGAATATTACTATAAATATAATATTGCCGTCGATTTATTTTCGCCTTTTGGCGGTTTTGAATGGTTTAGAGGATTTTCGACTTTTTTGCTGGGTATGAAATAATTAAAAATAATGGTAATTAATTAAAAATACAAAAGAGGGGGGTTAGACCTTCAGGCCTCTGGTTTGTTTGCAAATATTTTTGCCCCTTGAAATTGGACATGTCGAACCGTTGATTATACAATATTATATAACTTTTGATAGTCAAATCTAAACGTTGGAGCCAATATGGTGCTTAAAATGAAAAATAAACTGGTGAAAATATTTTTATTAGCAACCATAGGAACACTTTCTGACAAGTTTGCTCATTTTAAAACCAAATTACAAAATTTCGTTGCTATATCTCAGTTAATACTGCACGTAGTTGCCTTACCGTTCTAAGCAGGTAGTGAGCCTTCATGCCAGCTCAAAGAATTCTACTGCCAGCTCCATCGAGTTCAGGAACTCTTTTTTTCACCCATTTCCTCAAAGATGTGAAAAAATTAAGGTATGCAGGCGTCAAATCAGAGTAAAATGGTCCAGTGGATTGAGTTCAAAACCGCTTTGGAGTCATTGGCCGGCGGTCGTTGGCGTGCAACATAAACAATTCCCCTCGTCAAAATTTTTCTCTGTTTTAAATTGCTCTCTTATCGTTCACGAGCACAAGTGACCCTATTAACTCTATTGTGCTGTTCTGCCAGTTGCTTTGGGACGCATTTTGCGCATAATTTTCAGATTCCAAACGTTTCTGAAATTGTTTCGTGTAAGAGAGATCTTGGAGAATTGTACAAACAACACAAATTTTATTCACTGACAATTAGAGGCCTTCATTTAGCAATTTCCTAGGTTTTATTTATTAACAAGTTGGATTCTAAAACAATGTATGATGTTTAACTGACAGTAGCTTTGTTCCAGCTTTCTGACAGTATATGAATGCCGTGCTGAAAAATATTTGTTATACTTCGAGGCGATTCATTTAAAGACCCAGTTTTCTATTTTATAACCTCAAAAAAAAAAAAATTGCATGTCTTTGTTAAACAGAAGGCGCAATGTGTGGTGAACATGGTGGTTGGGTGGACGACCTTCTAATTTAGTATACACGGTGTGATCTAAAAATAACCGAACATTTTAGCTATAAAATAAAACAAGCATGGAATTATGTTTCAAAGCTAATATTTATTGAAAATACGATCCATTTAACTCAATGCAATTTGTCCATAGATTTTTTAAACTCGCTTTTTGGTATGTTCTTTAGCACATGTGTCACGGCTGCTTGTAAGGCTGGAATGTCATCGTAAAAAGCTGCTTTCATTGCAGTTTTAATTTTTGGGAAGCAAAAATAATTGCACGGTAATAGATCAGGCGAATACGGAGGGTGGTCGATGAGACAAATCTGTTCATTTATCAAAAATTCATTGACTTTTTTGGTCTTGTGAGGTGGTGCATTATCATGCAATAAAAATAGCTGCATCAACATTTAACTGATGTGGCACAAAACGTGCACACAGCGCTCTTTTACCCCAATCTTCAGTTAATACTTTGTAGATTGTGCAGTAAGATGAATTTAATTCTTTTGCCAGCAGTCTCACAGTTAAATTTGCATCGACAGCGATTATTTCACTTACTTTATTCACTAACTGTTACATTAACAGTACGATTAGATGCTACGGATCGTCCAGGTCTTAGTTCATCATTTAAAACATCACGACCGTTTTTTAAATCGTGTAAACCACGTGTAAACTTGAGTACGACTCATACAATCATCATCATAAACTTGTTTTAACAATTCGTTAGTCTCAGCAAATGTTTTACCGAGTTTAAAACAAAATTTAATATTTGCACTTTGTTCCATTATGTTTTTACGACATAAATACAAAAATTGGTTTTATTAAAACGTGTCTCATTTTAAAACCTGTCAAACGATTACCAAGAACTTAGTTGCTTTCGTAAGAAGATGATGTAGCTTTCTAACACTGCCAACATTTAATAGATGGCGCTACGTGTTCTATGATTGAAATTAAAAGTTCGGTTATTTGTAGATCACAGCATATGAACATATTTTTCAATCAATTTGTCTATATAGAACCTTATGTTAATTTGCTAGAGAATAAGTTTGTCATGAATTCGGACCGTATTTAAAAAAGGAAATTGGCTACATAAAATAAATTTTTTTTTTTTTAATTTTTTAATTAATCATATACATAGAATAGAATATTAGAACATTAAATTTGGCGTTTCTAGTTAACGACAGTGCGATTGTAAAGTATTCTTATTTTCAACATTCAAACTGTGAGATGACGTGTAGATGTATAAATTACGCTCAAAATTGTGTAAAAATAATAAATTATTGTCAATGTAGCTTTGTATTAACTAATGCATATATTCTTCTAGATATCACTTAGTCGAAAAGGAACACGATTCCGGCGAGGGTTCACATCAAAGCGGTTGCTCAGAGGATCGTACGCCCGGCGCTATGGCGCGTGCTATAACCGTACACGCAGACACCAAGAAGGTCATGTACTTTGCTTAAAAAGTATCAACTCCAATATGCAACAACAAAACAAAAGGAACTCAAGCACATCAATACAAAAAACGTAAAATTTATCACATCAAATTTCGAAAAGCAAACATTCGAATAAGTTTTTTTTTTGTTCTTTATTTATTTATTTTTTTTTTTTTTTAACAAAAAAGAAAGCAGCAGCAAACAAAAAATAAAAACTTAAGAAAAAAGTGCTCTCATGCCAGGCAACAACAAGGATCGCAACAAACAAAAAAAAAAAAAAAATAGAAACCGCCAATCAATGTTGGACTCTAAAAACAAAACCAAGCTTAAAACGTAGTTTTTAAGTCGCTAACAAGTTTTAATATTTTATTTCTTGAAAAAAAAATCTATCAACCCTTTGTAAAATTGCTACTACATATATATATATATATATATATATATATATATATATATATATATATATATATATATATATATATATATATATATATATATATATATATATATATATATATATATAATATATTAATTAATTTAGTTTATAAGCATAAAGTGCATTGAAAGCAAGTTCTAATACTATGGTGACAACTACTCACCGTCTAATTTTAAGTTTAAAGTTCAAGTCAATAACAAGTTTTTTCTATTATTAAGTTAATTTTTTCTTTTTTTTTTTTATAAAGAAGAATGATCATAGCAAAAACTAACTGCGAATTATAAGCGCAGCACAAAAATTGCGCACTTTATCATTATATACAAATAAATAAGAATAAAATGTCTAAGAGTCAAAAAAGCAAAAGATATTCTCAAAAACAAAGAAAAGAAAAAAAAAATGAAACCTAAAAAAACAAAAAGACAAATCGAAAGTGTTATAAAAGTCGTAGAAGCTGAAGCTGAAGTAATAAACATTTAAGGGAACAAAAAACGTAGCCAAGCAAGTTGCAATAATTCTTACAACAAACAATAAACAAACAAACAAAAAAAGAAAACTCAAATAACCAAAGTTTCAAAAGCGTCGTTTGCACGCAACTTTAAATACGAGTTTGAAAAAAAAACAAAAACAAAACAAAAAATTAAGAATTCTAAGCAAAACAAGTGTAAATCTAAACCACCAGTAGCAAAAACAAAAAATGTACGAAATCAATTAGCTGAAAATAACTTAACTTACACTACAAAAAACTATGATAAAAAAAATTACGATAAAAAAATACGATAAAAAAATTTACGATAAAAAAATTTACGATAAAAAAAATTACGATACAAAAAAATTCAACTTCAATAAAAATACAAAAGCAAAGATCACTGAATTAGTTTAAGTAAAAAAAACAAAACAAAAAAAAAAAATGCTTTACCAAAACAAAAACTAATTAAAACATGAAATGCAATACAAAATGGCACAAAATTCAAATAAACTTAATTAATTACGCGTTAAACATTATGTTATAGTATAGTGCAAATTAAATTTGTTGCTTAGAATTTCGCATATACATGCAGTTCCATAGATTTTTGCAATACATAACGCAAAAAATGCAATAATTTTTGTAGTATTAAGCTATTTTAAAACACATACAGACATACATACATACATACATATTTACGGAACTGTTTGTATTTTCTGCGAAATTCTGCGACTACAATGCAATATACTGTCTCATAAAACTCTCGCTATATAGACGACGCTTATTTCGAATGGCAATAGTTAAAAAAAAAACAAACGTAACTACTTTTTTCTTTTTTTGAACAATTATAGTGTTGATCTGTGTATTTGGCATAAATTTTTATCAAATTGCAAATATGCAGAACAACGCTTGCAATATAAATTATTAAAAGTGTACGTAAATCAGTAACTTACGCAAATTGGCAAATGCAAAATACACAAATTTCTTGTATTTCAAAATCATTTAATTATGTAGAATGTATTTTATTGTATTTAATTTTTGTTTCATGAAACTATGTTTATAGTGCGTGCGTATGTCTTATTGCATATCAAAAGCAAAATAAGTAAAGCAAAGTAGCACATAAAGAATTTTAATTTATTTACGACGTTTTCAAGCTTATTTAGTTTTAATTAATTTTAATATAACTCGAACCGGCCTGTGCCGGTACTCACTTTCGGCAAAATTTTTGTGAAATTGAATTCGTTAAAATGTTAATTTTTTTTTTACGCTACTGAAAATTTCAGCATTTGAATTCACTTGATGTTGTTATTTGCAAATTCAAATGCAAATGGTATGCCAAGCGTAAGTTGCGCTCAAAAGCGAATTTATTTTAACTAAATCTTTACGCAAGTGAAAACCGGTACAGGCCTGTGCTGTATACATAAATATATTTCGTTTTATGCAAAACCAAATAAAAACAAAAAAGCAACAACACTTCTAAAAAACATAACTTCTATAAAAATACAAAAAAAAAAATATATATATATATAAAAAATACAAAAAAAAAACAAAAACAAAACAGAAAAAAATATTATGGTGTACGGGTAATAATTAATTAATTAATTAATTATCTTAACTTTAGCAAACTTTTAGTATTTAGTTTCCAAACATGCAAAATAATAATAATGCAAAAATTGTGCAAATTTTTATTATGTACTAAGAGCCAAATGCAAAAAAAATCCAATGCAAAAAAACAAACAAAAATAATCTATATATCAAGTGGACAAAGACACAGTTCAAGTTAACATTATTTGTTATAAAACTTTCATATATATCAATTTATTATAATTTTTATATTTAATTATTGTATTTAAACACACAAAAATACATACAAAAATATTTATATATATATATATATATATATATATATATATATATATATATATATATATATTATGATTTTATTTAATTAATTAAATTTTCTTTTTTTTTTATAACTGTTTAATTCGATTTTATTATTGATCGATTAATTGTTGTATTGATTTGCCAATTAACATAAATGACAAAACGAAGAAAGCTGAAAAATACATAAAATTATAAATACATATAAATAAACTCTACAAATACTTATCTAAATGTAATAAAAAAATAATATCTTAAAACATAGTCGAAAAGTTTCACACAAGGGATATAAAAATTGTTTAAATATTATTGTTTAATTAATTAATTTTTTCATATACAATATATGTATATTATAAATACATGCCTGTACCTAGCATTATGTCTTTTAAACATAAAATGAATCATTTAAACTACAAAGAAATATATAAGTTCAATCATATAGTCTACAGTTAAAAAGTGCAACCGATGCCATAGATTTGATGTGGTGAACTCAAAAGTAGCCTCAGCAATTTACATTTTTTTTTTTTTTTTCGTAAAGCATGAACTTTTACACAGATAATGAGTTAGATACAAAGAAAAATCATAGCATTCAAAGTTATGATTCTTCAAAACTTGTACTATTTGTGTTTTTAAATTTTCACCTCTTACGTGACGTAAAAGTAGCTCCATATTGCTGTTCAATTTTCAACTCATACGAGAAGCGTATAAATTTAGCTCCATATTATTGTTCAATGTAATTATTAAAATTGGAAATCAATAACTTTTTGTTATGCCAAAATCAACAAAAGATAAGAATCTTAGGTTAGGTAAGCATGGCCCAACATGGTTAAACCCCACATTGTCACTTAGGCCAGCATAGGCCCCTTGTGATACCATATTTCTTCCTATTTCATCCGCAGCTACTCAGGAAACCACTTTGTCAGTGTCGAGAACGTCGAGATGTGTTTAATCTCTTTTTCTGAGATATCAATTAAGTTGTCCAGGAAGGAGCGCCCTAATAACGTCAGTCTCTTCCTACTGTGGGTCGGACAATAACATAGCAAGTGCACGACCGTCTCCTCCTCTTTGGCGTTTCCGCAGCTTCTGCAGAAGTCCCAGGAGTTTAAACCTGGCCTTGTGGCATGTCTCCCTATTGTACAGTGGCCTGTGAGGGCTCCCACAATAACAGCTAACTTATCTCTCTTGTACTGAAGTAGTGTTATTGTTCTTTTAAGATTATATTTTGGCCAGGTGAGTCTAGAGATTCTACACGTGCCAAGGTTGCACCATCTATTGTTTGCTAAACCGTTCATTTCTGTTGAGATCTGTAGTTTACATGTAGCCATGGGTATACCTACTGTGGCCTTCCCCGAAAGGTTATCAGCAGTGGTACCCTCTCTTGCTAATTTATCCGCTTCATCATTTCCTTCTATATTTTTTTTGTGACCAGGCATCCAGATGAGATGTGACATAGCGACATAGTGCTCTGCAATCTCGTTAAATGATTTCCGGCACTCTGTTGTGGTTTTAGTGTTGGAGCTGAAAGTGTTCAGCGCTTTCAGGGCAGCCTGACTGTCTGTAAAGATATTAATAGCGTTTTATCTACAGTGAGGAAGGTTGGCCCATTGTAGTCTTGTGGGTATTATGATGTCATACTCTTTAACGAAGTTAATATTTGGTGTGCAATAATCCATATTTGGTGGTATGTTTCCTTGTAGTAGTCGAATCCTCGAGTGTCCAAAGGAACTACCTACGAATCTTTAATAGCGAAGAATCTTCTCAAAGCTAAAACTTCCACACATATTTGTCAACCGTTAAAGCTTAAGCCTTGAATTAGCTGTTTTTAAATTTCTTTAAAGTAATGACATGAACTATAAGCTAATTATTGAAAAATTGCTTAAGAATTTTAAAAAGTTGGGTTTAGTTACCCTATTTAGTTAACTATTTCATTTTCTATGTTATGCCTCAGATTTTCTTTTTTCCCAACAGCAGGTAATATAACGCTCAAGATTTTACTTACTCTCAATATCTTACTTACTCTTAAGCTGCATTTCTTGAATTGTCACTTAAATTTTTTCCAGAGTCTCGGTGAGACGTGCATGGTGAGTGGTTTCACCATAGAACGTAGCTATTACTAGACTTTCTGAAATCTCGCCAGCTTCTAAGAAACTTAAAAAGGATCATACTGCAAAAACAGATTCATTCAAATTGTTTTTGAGTCAATTTTTGAGTTAAGCAAACCAAAATCTAAGAAAAAAAAAAAAAAAATATATATATATATATATATATATATATATATATATATATATATATATATATATATATATATATATATATATATATATATATATATATATATATATATATATATATATATATATATATATATATATATATATATATATATATATATATATATATATATATATATATATATATATATATATATATAACATTTAATGCACTTTTTGGATGTAGACTAGTGTATTTAAACAATATACTATTTGGAGTTTCTAAGTTTTATATACTACCTAAGCTTAAAAGCGTTATTTACATTAAGCAATCTATATGCAATTTCTTACGCTTAAAACAAACAAACAAACCCACAACTTTATACCTCATTTGGTAGTTGTTTTTATCTTATTTTTTATTTAACCTTAATTCGCAACTCTTTCCATTGAGAGTGGTTTAGTGTAAATAGCGTTTTAAAGCCTATAAATTCTATAATACTTTAAAACTTTAAAAAATTATTTAAGTAATTAGTTTTGCATGTGCACGTACACGTCAAGTATCAAGAAGCTTAAGCAAAACGAAAGGTAAAGAAAGTACATACACCACCCAGAACTTACAATGCATTAATGCAGCTTTAAAAATACTATAATAAACAAAACAAAACAAAACAAAAACATATTATATATACACAATAACTAAAACTACTTGGAAATGAAGGCAATTAGCTTATGCAGAAAAAATTAATTAAAATAAAATAAAAATATATATTATCTATACATACAATACTATGCAACAAAACTTTTGAATACAAAATAATAATCCAATATTTAAAAACAAAATGGTTTCTTCGATGTTGTCTAAATAAAATGCTATATAAAACACAAAAAAGAAAAACGAAAAGTATAAACATAATTGCAACTCTTTTAAGAGTCGTTGCTGCTACAAAACACTACAAATGAAAGCCCAAATAGTTTAAAATTGGTTTTGTTGCCTATGCTGCATGTTTTTAGTTAATAGCTGTAATAAGTAAAAAAAGAAAACTTCGGTCTGAACGAAGTTTTTATGCATTTCATATATTTTAAATGTTTATATTTTTTAATATACCGCATTACGACTAGTTTGTTACAGCATATCAAAGTAATTTATACTTAAAAATATTGAATTTTAAAATATTATAGAGTAGCAAGATATGCACTGTTTTGTATATGCTTTAAAAATGTTGAAATTAAGCTATTAAACGATGTTGAATTACTTTCAATTAGAGCCCCAGCATAAGACGCATACAATGTGCACTCATTCATTCATATACTGATTAAAGAATCATCTGCATTCATAAATGTGACTCACTGAAACAAAAAATGAAACACAAATAATCTGTATCATCTATTTTGGTAAAAGCACTACACAAATGTTTAAAATTTTATGTGCAAGAAAAAAAGTGTGTGCTATAATTTGAGTCACCTGAAAAATTTCAGAATAAAGCACATAAACAGCAAATATTAAATAAAAACAATATCAATATGAATAAACGATTTATTTATGTGTATAGCCTAGCCTCAAAATCCAAAAAAAAAAAACTCAATTTCAGATTCTTTATCTAAATTTGAGTTCAACGAAGTGCATTGCTTTGTTGACAGATTTAGCTTCATAAGCGCAAAAAGATCTCAACCGGGTTAAAAACAATAATAAAATTTGTGCGTCTCAAGAGTTAGCGATTACGTTTAAAAAAAAGACGTATGCAATTATATTTTTTCTGAAACCCTTGTAATACGTGCACAAATGGCACTTGACACTTCAATGTCATAATACTGCAAAATAACAGTGGCTCAAATCAACCGACAATACTCTATTGTACACTGAATCATATGTGAATCATATGAATTCACAATTAATTTTCATTTGTGTGCGGGCAAAACCGTAGCGTTAAATTAACTATGAACTAGCGATATTGTGTATACGAGTAGTACACGAAAAGGTGCACGGAAAAAATATTACACCGAATCACTCGAAACACTGTAACATACCATTCATTCATACAATGATTCGATACCACTCAATTCTTTTGATTTATTTATGTGTACTGTACATGTTTTCTTCACATAGTCATACCCCACACACATCAAACGACAACTTAGATTGTATTCGTTGTGTGTCATAAAAAATTGAATGCATTCATTTGCTTTTGTGATTCCACGCGTGCAGGAATCTATCTATCACGAATTCATGCATGCGTAGCTGCGCTCTGTATGCACATTTATTTAAATTGTGCACGAATATGCACAAAAAATATTATATTCAAATAGATAGCGACCAGGTCTAATAATGCCTATATGCTAAATATTGTACTTTACAACTAATGCAGTTCTCATCAAATATTTAGTCACAGTGCATATTACACATGTAATAATAATGGCTTGAATCTTGCCATGCTAACCTATACACATGTGAAAAACTAAACTGACTGAATGCATTCATTCCGCAGGAATATTCATAATAATCGTTAAGTCATTCGAGTTGAGAGCATAACATGAATTTTTTTGATGTTCAGGCGCTAGCGGTCAATAGCAAAAGAGGAAAGTTAGAAGAGTGAGAATTTAGGCATATAGACAAAGTATTCAAAGAAGAATTTCTCGAATGATTCGATTATTTGAAAGTAACACGTAAATTAGCTTTTTTCAAGGAATGAATTACTCGAAAAAAATCAATCAATTACATTCATGTAATAAATGCGTATGGAAAGAAAGTACAGCATATTTTTTTGTGCGCTTAAGCACAGAACTCAGAGCAGAACCTAGCTTAAAACAACCAAGCATATAAACGAACTTCTGCTCGCAGTGCATGTCAAAATCAGTGCTTAATACAAAAGTATTTTGTGCTGTAATTAATCTAGGCATATATTTCTAAGTTTTTCGTTTTTCTTTTTTCAATACATTATAAATATATGAAGTGCATAAAGAAAACCTTAAAATATAATAAATCCAAATAAACGTAAATACAAAATTAGTTAAGTAAAAGAAGCACACACATGCTCCCATCTTAAAAAAAAAAAGAAAGACTCAATCAAATGACAGCCAATATGCCTAACCGCAACAACCGAATTGCAGCTAAAAATGCACCGAAATCAGTTTAGACTAAAACTCAAACTCAAGCAATTAAAGAAAATAGCTAAAATACGAATGCAATACAAGAATAAGAAGAAGAAACAAAGCAGAAGAACAAGTAGCAAAAGTTTATTATGAGTATATATATATTGTACACTACTCTACACACTTGCATATTCCAATAAATATTTTTGTTTTTATTTAATTGTATATACCATTTTACTATTCTCTTCCAAATAAAGTTTTCCCGCCAAATATGTAATGAAAATTCAATTTAATTTTAGTTGTAAAAACTGTGCTCCAAAAAACAAAACAAAAAAAATAATCAATTTTGAATGAATAATATGCATAATTTGAAATTAGACTCCAATACCAAAAACTACTCCTTGCTCATATCAAATGGCATATTCCAAGATCTGTCAAAATATACACCACATATATATTAGAGAAATCAAAACCAATAACTATGAGACTAAATAATTCAGATTTTATTTTTCTTCTTTTTTTTTGCTTATCCAAAACACCCACAAAAAAACTCACAACGGATGACAGAAATACTTTATAACAATCTGGCCGGTTTCGGTTTTCACTTTCGGCAAGATTTTGCGAAAATGAATTCGACAGAATGGTAAATTTTGCACATTAGGGAGGATTTTGCGCAAGGTGGCGTATTCCTACGCTGGTAAATGTTCTGTACGTTAAACATAAAATCCTGACAACAAATGATAAAGGAGTAGGCGAAAAGTTGAATAAGAAATAAATAAAATTATAGTTTAAAAAAACTAAAAAAAAACACGTTTTAATAGTATTGTGAACTAAGCCGTAAATTAAATCGGTTGGTTTAGCGCAGAAGCATGACTAATTTCTGACATTTAGTTTACCGTTGCGACAAGACACGAACGAAAAGCAAAAACCGGAACATGTAATCGTACACATATGAATACATGTGACGATTGTGTCGTTCCGCCTGAACAAGCAAGCGATAGACAGACCAGCGTGCATTGGCTTGTTCAAAGCTATAGTTTTGTATGTGTGTGTGTGTACGTTTGCGAATTAGTGTTAACTAGCGCGCGGTGGGGTGCAGTATGCACATGGTAGAATGTATGAATAATAACATTGTAAGTGTATAATAAAGTTTGTTTCAAATAAAATATACATGTACAAAGTAAACAAAGCACGCACACCATAGATCAAGGAAGACAACAATAACAGTTACTTTTGCATTTGAGTACCAAAAACAAGAACAAAAGGCTTTTAAAGTTGCTGGTGGTCAGTCGAAGGGAGAAAGAGAGAGCGTATATTTCACTCTTTGTTGTTGGTAGCGAAACTCTTTTATATGACAAGTTGTTTGTTTAATTCTGATTGAATTATTGGAATTACATTAGAATTCAATTCACAAAAGCATGCAAATTTTCATCAATGTTTTCTTATGGCGTTATCACGTAAAATTATTGTCCGTAAACCGACTTTACAGAAAACCATGGTTTTTTTTTATGTTAAAGTGAATTATCTGTCAATCACTTAATTCTCATTTTAAACTTATTCAAAATTATTTTTTACTTTTTAGTTCACATTACTATTAAAGCGTGTTTTTTTTAAATTTTTTAAACAATAATTTTATTTTATACTTTTTAGTTCATATTACTATTAAAGCGTGTTTTTGTTTGTTTTTTTGAACTATAATTTTTTTTTTAAATTATTTTTTTTTTTTAAATAACATACGTCGTTCTCATCAACATATGTATTAAGTTGTTTACTCGTTTTGTGGGTAGCACAATGAAATAAAACAAACTGAACGGAACGGAATTTTAACTGTGTTAAAATAGGTTATAGAACATGATCCACAATCAAATCAAATATGCTGATGATTCTGGTCAGTATATTAGGTCAAAATTGTGAAATTATTGTATTGTCATCGGTGCTTAAACACGTGCAAAATTTCATATATATTTCGACATTAGGAAGTTGGTGAAAATTAAGTTGAAAGATTCCGTGACATAGATACAGGCCAAGCTAATATAAGCGTGTTAAAAAGAGCGCAGCTGAGAGAGCGGAATATGTCACCTTTAATATTAATTCAGCATGATTTTGTGTTTTTGTATGCACTTGCATTGAGTAATATGAAATTCAAATAGCAAAGTTCTTCCAAGCTTCGTAAAAATTAATATTTTATCGAACTCACTTTCGCAAAATCTTATTGAAAGTGAGCACGAGCACACAGGCCTGTATACAAAAAAAAAAAAAAACACACACACACTCAACGAAATTCACTTAGAAAATAATTGCTTTAATGAGAAAAATTTTATCAAAAAATACAATAACCGAATGGCATTAGCAACTATTAGCAAAATATTAAAGTTGTAAGTGCAAGTAAAAAGTGCGTAAAAAAACAATAACTTATATATTTAATAAGACCTTAAAAGTCAATGAACGAATAATTATTATAATTCTAAACCATATACATACATATGCATGTCTGATGAATGTAATTAAGAGGGTATATTGAAAAAGAAAAACCAACTAAGAAAACCAACAAAGCCGGGAATATTCATTAATAATTATAAACAACAAAAATAATATGAACATTATTATATAAATATATATTATATTATATTGTATATCTAAATTATAATTGTAAGTAAAAATGTGAGATAATTAAAATTAAAAAAAAAAAATACCATAAAAGAAACATAATGTAACACAAATATGGGAAATTTGTAACTTTGGTGATCTTTTTTAATGTTATTATCGTATAACAAATATTGAGCGTTTGTAATTGTGACTTAAATAAAGGAAAAAAAAAAAAAAAAATATGATTGTATTAGAAAAACAACACAAATACGAGCTGTAAGCCACTCAAAATACAACAAAAAAAAAAACAAAAAAACAAAACAAAAAGTTTCCAAAATCACACACCACACACACACACACACACATTATACGCTATATTTTTCATGTAGCATACATACATATATGTACTACGTACTAAAACTTTTTACATAGTTCTGTGTATATTAAAAACGTTTAAACATTAAGAAAAAAAAAAAAAAAACGTCTAAAAATACAAAATCACATAAAATCTTTAAACCAAGCATTTGAAAGTAAATTAAAATATCTACAATAATTAAATTGTATGTTGTCTAAAAAAAATATAAAATTTTTAAGTTTTTTTTTTTTAAATTGGTCAAAAAGTTTAGTACAATTTTATTTATTTATATGCTTTTATCTGAAAACAGTTTTTAATGTGTATTAAGTTTGTTAAAAAACAAATATCATTTGTCAGAATAATGAAAATCAAACTAATTTTTAATGTCAAAAACGAGCAACTCAATTTAGATTTATAGAAAAAACAACAACAACAACAACTACAAAAAATCTACAAAAACATGTCGCTAAATAAAGATTCAAATTATATTCAAATAGAAAATGTGTTTATTATAAAAAAATAGTTTACGAAAATACAGAATTCACTAATTATAATTAATTTTAAGCGTATTCACACCTAGTCGATTAAAAGTTTAGTTGATGAGAAAACATTTTTTGCAACCACAAAATGTAAAATTCTTAAAACTAGCAGAAGGAAGTTGGGAACAGTCAGACCCGTTGGAGGAATTTTCGTTTGGCACGCCTGGTGCACCTACTCACAGCCTGGGCAGTGGTCCACCCAGGCTGTGAGTAGGTGCACCAGGCGTGTCAAACAAAAATTCCTCCAACGGGTCTGACTGTTCCCAACTTCCTTCTTCTAGTTGTGTGTGGGCAGTGGTCCACCCAGGCTGTGAGTAGGGGCACCTGGGCGCAATTATAAAAATAAAGAAAAATAGAAGTTGCTACATGAAATTTACAAATTTATTGAATAATGTACAGAGTAAGGATATGTTACAGTGTAAGGAAAAGTTGTAGATGGAACAAAGAGCTCGGAGTGAATTATTGAGCGCGTAATTTGTCGTACAAAAAGTCACAAAGTGGCAAGTTGGCCGAATGGGGACATTTAGCAATATGGATTGAAGTAAGTAGGAAGAATCAATCTTCGCAATAAGAATTTTATGAAGAAGACCAACAGATAGCATAGCATAGATAAGAGAGTTAGAAGATCAATTAATTTTAAACTGTCATTATAGGGTGGAAGATTTATTTCGGTATCCCAATTGATACTCCTAAGAGCAAAGAGAAGAAACTGTTTTTGAACTGATTCAACACGATCCTCGTGAATAGCATAGTATGGGTTCCAAATATAGGAGCCAAATTCTAAAATCGGACGAACAAGTGAAGTATAGAGGAGTTTAGTGGTATTAGGGTAATTAAATTTCTTAGACCAACGCTTAACAAAGCCAAGGACAACTTTTGCTTTATTTACAATTGAACAAATGTGATTATTATAAATTTACGTTTAGTTTAGTTTAGGTTCCATAAGTATACCTAGGTCATTAAAACAAAACTCTCTATCGAGGGTAATGTAATGTCTTTGAAACTTACCTTCAACACTACACAAATTTCTACTGAACGTGACAGGAAATCCAACAAGCGTAGTTTAAGAAATTCAAACTAATGTGAGAAAGTAATTTTTATACCATTCACACATGATTCACTGTCTCTCCGTCTGTTAGTTGTTGCGCATTTTTTAGGCATAAATTTGTAAGATATTCAGTTGTAACACGGCATTCAAATTTATTTTTAGTGCAGTCAAATGTAGTATCTATATTAACATGCCACGCCCACTTTTTAGGGTAGCCCCCATACAAACCACCCGTCTAGTTTTGAGTTTTTGTATGAAACACCTTTATATTACAGTAAAAAATAGATATGGTGGATTCTTATGGAGCGGCGCTTCACACAATGCTTGTTATCACAAACCACCCCACCCTTCTTGTTTAAACACTAAGCTGTGTTGAAAGAGTGTTCACAGTGCTCTGTCTGTCATTACATTTGATTGTGAATCTTTCATCGATTGGTTGTGAGTACACTAAATGATTCATTTAAAAATTAAAGTTAGCGTACTCGACTAACAGCTTAGTTGATGGGCAAATGAGCCATGAAACAGCTGATGGAAGAAAATTAGTTTTTTAAGACGTATGCTAATCATGAAAGGACGTTCACAGTGCCGAATGGCTGCATTTTGAGACAAGTGTGTATAATAAGTTTGTGTGAATGTATGTAATAGGCAAAAACAGGCGTGCGAGATGCCATAGACTATATATATGTATATATATTCTTGATCAGCATCAAAAGCTGAATTGATCTAGCCATGTCCGTCCGTTTGTATGAAAAAACAGACATACGTGAGCTAGATAAGAGCAAGCTAGACCAAATTTGAATTTTTGGATTTTATTTATGAGTATGAATAACGAGTTTATGTAATCGATATGCCAATCCCACTTTCTGGATAACATCCTTGGAAACGCACCGCCTACTTTTGTATTTTTTTGTATTACACATTTTTTTATTACTATCTAGATCAACATGACTCGCCCGACTGGCATGGATGCTTATAATCGCCTGTGACTCAAATTTAAGTGCAATCAAAATCCGAAACTCCAGATGACGCGCAAGATCGCCAACGAGAGCATCGCGGCAGCTTAAGTTTGTACAATAAAATAATTTGTTTGTAGTGCATATTCTCATACGGTTATCTTAAATTCTTCATAAAAATTGATTTTTAAATTCTCAAGTAATGTAATGAATAAGAATAGTATTTGTGCAGTTTTTTCTTTTTTTAGCTTTTGGCATGTAAATCTATATTGTGAGTATTATATTATATTTTTGCTGATTAAATATGTGGAAGTAGCAAAATTTAAATTGAGAGCTCTCCAACCGATGAGTGTCCATAAATTTCGTATACACAAAACACCAGACTATTTGGCGCTCTTCAACTAAATACCTAGGTATGTCGATAAACGAAATCAATTGATTTCGTAGCCCGTATTTTGTTTCCTATATGGGTTTGCTAATAATTATTTTGTTAATTGTTTTTTATTTTTTTTTATTTTTTTATTTTATTTTACTAAACTGTTTATTGCATGCCGCAAAGCTGTTGTGAAATATTTGGCATAATTACATTTTCCTTTGGAGTTGCCTTCAAGGAATACATTAAGGACAACACCTAAGGCGTTTTACTTCTTCTTTCTATACTACATAGTAGTACACGTTGCGGTTTTCTGTGCTAAAAATAAATAAAAACAGTAGAAATTAGTTTGAGTTGGGTCTGCCTTATGCATGGAATGTGAAAAATCTATTTGTATAAAAAGTTACAAATGACGAACCGAACGCAGACGAAAAAGGACGAAGCCGGCAATGTGAGCAATGAGAACGCTAATGAAAGTATGCAAAGGATTACATATTTAGTTTTGTTTAAGCAAAGAAGCCAAAACAAAAGGCAATGTACAAATAAATGCACTGAGAAAAATTATGTTATAGAAAATTTCTCTTTATAAGCAAAATAGACAAAATAGGAAATATAACTAAAAATTGCAAAACATTAAAAAAAAAAAAACTGCATTGCATAGATTTTCCCATCTATTCTTTTCTATTGAAATTAAATTATTGACATATAGTCCTTGAACTAGTTCAGGCTACGTTTTCGTTTCGCGCAGTGTAGCTTATAGCAAAGCAAAGCAAAGTTACTCATTGCTGTTGCCAAGAAATATGAACTTTGAACTCAATCCTAGCATTGCTTATAACGTCATCCCGTCATGTGCTGGTGACTGCCAATGACTGTGCTCGTTCTCTGTCTTTTGATGTAGTATATCCTTAGCCATATCCTTCCGTTGTCGTTGGTATTATTGTTGTTGTTGTTGTGGTTATAGTCTAGTTCATTTTGCATTTGTGCGACTATTTTATACACTACACGTAAAGTATGGAAATGGTGTTAACAATTTATCGGCAAGTGTGTAATGCATTGAGGTATGCTTTGGAGAACTCACAAAGTATCGCAACGTTTTTCGCTACCATATGAACCAAAAGTAGTTAGAGTCTCCAAGTAGTTAGAGTCATATATTGCGTTAGAGTCTCCAAATTTAATATGGAATGCTATAAGTACATAACATTGTTGTAGAATATATACTTCCTACACACAATCTGTTACGGTGCTGTCAAATCTAGATTAAATTTTTCAAATGAATACTAACGTCGATACTTGAAAACTTCTATAGGCATTTTCTTGTCAAGCTAACCAAGCTTTTAACTAAAAATTTTGTTGTGGATTCTCATAAATATTGATCTATGTATCATACATAGACCATACGGTCATACATAGACCATATTGATATATGTATGACCGGCGTAAAATATCTTATATATTATAGAAATCTGTAGACCCAATAGCGTACTATCTTCTAATACAATATAAACACTCAATATTTGGTATGAATATTCGTAATATCAATACTCTTACAATATTCTAAAATGGTATAGATAGAAACACCATAACATGCAATCTCCATACAAACAAATGGTGTACAAAAGGGTGCTGGGTGCTTTACCCAATAATAATTCAGTCAATTACAACCAATTTTAGACTGTTTAACGCTTTTAAGAAAAAGAGAGTTATGTCTTTAATATTCGTGTTTAATGTTTTGGTGTTGGAATGAACGAAATAGTCTGAAAGTTGCACTTCTTTATGCAATTTTTTGTTCGGAAAAAAATGTAATTGCCACAATATTTTAGCATAACATGTAGTTCTGAATCAAATGGTCTTTAATTCATTAAAATCGCATAAAAGTTGAGAAAATTATTAGAAATCTTTCAAAAGCAGAAGTTTTCTCGTTCATCCGCTTGTCTGATAATGTGAATCAACAGAATTTAAAAGCTAGAATTTCCAAAGTTTTCAATAATATAATCGACACCGCAGGAACATCTGTGTCCAAGGATTGTGAGCCCACGACATCGTGCAATAAGTCGCTACAACAAAAATAAAGTTTTCCTACAGATTCGCCAACGAAGCATAGTAAATTTGTATACATACTAGATATAATTTTATCATGTACATAATTTCACCATGGTATGGTGAACTATTATATACATGTAGTATATACACGTGCTCCCTTGTTTGCACTTTTTCCGTTATATTTGATTTGCAGCACTCTTTTGTTTACTTTGGCAAAGGTCAAGCATATGTGCTGTCGGCAAAATCTTGCATCTTTTTGTACTTCATTTTTGTTTCCGTTTCTCTTGGTGTACGGAACGCGCCAAGATCAAATAGAAGTACGATTGACAAAATTGTTACAGGGTTTTTAACTGTCGGGTAAGCAAGCATGAGTGTTGTGTTCTTACTTGTTTTTATTGTTGTTTATATCCTTTTCGCGGATTCTTTTTCTCTAACACACTCTTTTACTGCTTACTCATTTTACGATTTAGTCCTGCAGACGCCAGACTTTGTCATTGTACAATAGTAACATTCTCCTCATAAGCATTTCAAATACTCTCCTTATACTTATTGTTTGCTTAAAGTTTTCACACTAATTTGAGCAATTGAAGCAAATGCGTCGCATTCATCGGTCTACGTCGTCATCCACGGTCGCCCGCTGTCGGTAACCATATCCAATTGGAAACGTCAGCAGCCGTAGAAATAGCACGGCACGCGTGTATTGCGTTTATACTAGTGCCATATCGTATTCCACCTGCCTTCATACTATACGTAATATATAATACGATATTTTGTATATTCATTTTTGTAAGTTAACTTCTCAGTCAGTCAGTTGACAGTCGTGCGCGTTGCGATGCAGTTGCTTGCCTCATTCTGCGCCCATTTGATTGCAATATAGAAATGTCTCATGTTGATAAGGACTAAATTCAACCACCAACAAAAAAAAAAAAAAAAAAAAATAACCAAAAAAAGCACCGACGCCTACTGCTATTGAGTATAAAATGAATATGTATAGAAATAGTTTTCAGTTTGGAGTGCCGGATTGCAGTGCAGCGCAATGCATTTCTTGCGGTTCAACTGTGAAAAAATTGTGACAAACTGAAAAAAAAAAACAAAAAAATAGTTAAAAAAAATTTATTATATCATAAAAATAATACAATAATATGTGCGTTACAGCAAAAAAATTGAAGATCTTGGCTGCAGATATAAATTCTAGTTGACTCAAGGTCATTTTTACATAGAGAATTATTTACAAAAGAAAGAACAATAACAAAAACTTATTGTTAAAAAATAATGTAAAGCTACGGAGATAATTGTTTCGAGTTCAGTTACGGGCACTCATCAGTTCGCTGTCTGTGAAAATGTATTTATAAATCCGTTTCTCAGGAAACAGATATATATATTTATACTCAGTCAGACTATGTAAAATGGTTTTGATAGTCCGATTTTCGGGTTTTTGTAAGAACAAAACCAATTCTGCAGTCGAGTGTTGTTTAAAAATTCAAAAAATGGGAGCAGGTTTGTATAGGGTGCTATTCCTTATTGTAGGGTTAGCACGTTTACATACTTTGTCTGAAGGTAAAGTAGGACAGTTTACGAGATTTCGATTTTCAAACAGAGGCACAGTGAGATAGACAGCAAGACAGACGGACATGTCTACTGGTATATCGTCTTAACTTTTGATGCTTATCAAGAGTATGGGGTCTATTTGTTTGTTTCAATGGGATGCAGCTGAGCAATTAAATCTCTATGTAGGTATATGCTTGAAAAGTGGAGATATTGAGAGAAAAAAAAAGAAGAAAAAACATAAAAAATGGTATACAAGTAATCGACTATTACTTTATTTCTATTAATGTGTGGATCAATTTCTCATGTAGGGTATTTCGAAAATTCTTGAGACAATGGACAAAATTCATCATTATTTTCATGCACCCATATCTACGCTTCTGATTTCATAAATTTGAATTGATTGTCACACTTTGACTCTACAGAAATAATTTAGACAAGCGTACAGCTTAATTTTCCGAATTTAAGGGTGTTTTTATACAAGTACCAAATTCATGATGACTTTAAGGAAATAATCAATGGAAAATTTTCTCATATCCTTTACAATCAATTATTTGTGCAATCACCTTCATTTAGTTTGTGTTCCAAACCTATTGAAATAGACGTAAAAGGCAGACAGGTGAACTAAAAGCATGTGGGTATCGAAATTGAACTCAAACGCAATCGTGTGACAATTTTCAAGTAGTGTTTGACGTTTGTGAACAGGAGTATGGTCAAGTTTTGCGCCGTTTCTTGACCGTGAACGGGACGAATAACCATCGAAACTCAACAAAGATCAGTCAGTATTTAAAACTGTTGGTTTCTCTGCGCTTATAGATTGCCGTTTAAATTGCCGTCGAACACAAACTTAATGTAGATTGCTCAAAATTTGTCTCAAAATTGTCTAAAGATAGATGGTATTTATCAGAAACAAACTTGTTTAAAAAACTATGAAAGTCATCTCTTACATTGTGAAAGGACTTTTTATAGTGCCACCATAGTATAAGGGTCTAGCAAATATCTAGGTTTTGTGCTGAATAAGAAACTGAAGTAGATTAATAACATAAGCAAACGCAGTAAGAAGAATAACAAAAAGTACTATTCACACACACACAACGTACTTACTTAAGGATCTTTTTTTTGTATTTATTTTCTCTGGAACTCATAGTGAAGGAGATAGCAACAAGCACAACCTTGTGCTTAAGGAAACCGTCATTATCTCAATCCAAACTAAGAGACAGTTGGGTACATTAGCCCATTACAAGAAAATGTCATTAATATACATGCTGATCAACTCTGTCATTTACTTACTTTACTAAGTAAAGTAACTTACTTACTTTACTAAGTAAAGTAAGTAAGTGACAGAGTTGATGGATTCTTTCCGAATCAGAAAATCATTCAGATGGTGGTCATTCAATGCAACCGCTTGTAACATGTAAAGTCGATGCAACCGCTTATAACATGTAATACGACAGAAGAGGTCATATAACTCCATGCTGATAACAACCCTTACAGAATGTTGTGTCAAATGAAATCACGCAAAGAAACAAGCATCTATTGAGCAGTACTAAGTAGGAGAAGACTCATCATATTCAGTAGTCGGCTCTAAGATACTGTGACATTAGAGTTCAAAACTATTTTGTGATTCTTAGTTCGCATAGGGGAGACTTCATTTAAAGCTAGAAAAAGCAAAACCAAATTTTTTATGATAAAAAACCGACGAGAAAATGGCATAATTGTCATATGCAAATTTAAGATATTGATGATTTTCTCATGGATCCTTGGAAAAATGAATACTTGGAAAAATTATTTGGGACCACCCCGTAGATACGTAGCCTCTTGCTAATAAAAAAAAAAAAAATGATTCATGTGGTAAAGAATTAACATTTAACATACACATAAAAAAAAGATAACGGCTAATTGAGAAGCTCCTCGATTTTTTGAACTCGGTTAAGAACAAGATTATGTATATAGGCTATAAATGGCTTAAGTAATGATGCGGGCACCATGGCAAGCAATGTTTATCTAGACAATTACAATAAAATGGAATGTTATAGAGTTATTTGGTCTCCGAATTTAAATTAAAGTGAGCTGTGGGTTATATGGGACTACCACAAAAAGTGGGAGGGATACGCCTCCCAGATTTTGCTGTTGTTGTTTGAACTAAGTTCTTTTGAGAATGTATTTATGGAGCCATATTACTTTTAACATTATTTTAAAAAAGACTGGAAAAATTGTGTTAGATTTTTATTGATCTATTTATCATCTGTCATCGGAATACGTACTCATAGTAACATTTAATAAAATGCTTTAAATAAATACACTAACAAAGTATTGTAAATAAAATATGGAACAGCAGTAACCACATCATCATTTCGAGTTTCCTCTAAATTAATGCAACAATCTTCAAATCTCGGATTAAATGTTCCTGAAAACAGTCTTTAAATGGAAAATCTGGCTGGCATTTATCAGTAAGTATGTATTATAAAATTTTAATATTCCCACAAAATTTGCATCTATTTATAAATATATATTTTCAGTAATTACCTACATACATTTAACTGCATTATATCCACACAAGCTGTTACTATCAAGCTAAATTACTTCGTATAATAGAGTTTTTCGATTTATCTAGTTCAATGACAGTCGCATATAATTAATTATTTACAATGATTAGTAAAGCATTCTGTCTACGACTATAATAATAATTTATCCATGCATTAAAGGTACGGTACTACAATGCATGAGTACATGGTTTATCGCTATGGAAATCTGAACTGTTGCTCATAGTCGGATTTGACGTTAGTAACACTTTAATATATGTATTGTACTGTGGATAGTTCAATTATGGTGAAAGTACTGCTGGGCACACTTATTGTTTGCGGCAAAGGGATTGGGTGGTCTTTCGGGTTTCAATGAAATTAAAGAAATTAGTGTGGCTTTGTTATGTTTATATTTTATCTTTATGACATGATTTATCATGACATTTAAGCATACATATATTGTTTTTAATTTTTATGTGATTCGGAGTAAACTACTAAGAGCTACTCCAGCGTAACGAAACTACCAGTGCGGAAGGTAACCAACAACAATTGATGCAATTGTATATTGTTTATACATACAGACATTCCACCTTCTAACTACCACTTGTTCCGGTTAATGCCTGCTGATGTATCCGAGCAGCACTTCACTTCTTATGGAGTAGCCAAAAATTGGGTCGATGCTTAGATTGCGTTAAAAAAGGAGTATTTTTTTCAAAGCGGTATCTGCATGCTGCCTGAAAGATGGAGAAAATATGTAGCTAACGATGAACTATACTCTCTCTCTCTCTCTCTCTCTCTCTATCTCTCTCTCTCTCTCTCTTGATGACTTTTTGATTTTGTGTGCTCCGTACAAATATTTGATTTTGATATAACAAAACAGGACTGTAGTCGATTTACCCGTTTGTATGATGACTGGCAAGGGGAAAGTGTTGAAGATATGACAACAAATTTGCTCATCTCTAAAACTGGTGAACCGACTGTAGTGATATGTTTTTTTCCTTTAAAATGTAAGTTAATTTCTTAATGACGCTTTTTTATTTTTTTTTTTTTTTTGACTAGAAACATATATATACTTAGTACTCCTTCCTCAATTAGTAGCTATAGACCTTACCAAATATACAAAAGAGTATTTAAGCATACGAGGCATATACAGAAAGTAAGTGTACTGAGGCTCTCACGGCCGGAGGGATTTTATTTTCGTCATATTGGCAACTTGGCAACTTCTCGCGGCTGACTTCTCACCTTTGCAAAGAGACCGGTTCGAGGTCAGAACGTTAAGAACTGTCGACGCGAAAACACGTTTACTGAACAATGTCAATCCAGTCTCTCGCCAAGTGCGAAATACGCGGCGTCATCCGTTATCTCGTTAGGAAGGGAAAACCCATTTGAGATTTATAATCAGGTGAAAACTGCATATGGTGACAAAGCTTTGAATCGTACGAGTGTGTACAAGTGGTGTCGTGAGTTTAAAAACGGTCGTACGTCTGAGCATGATGAACAGAGGAGCGGAAGAGCTTCGATTGTGACTGACGAAATTGTGGAAAAAATCGGAAATGTGCTCCGTGACGATCGCAGATTGACTGTGGATGAACCTTCTGCGATGTTTCCACAAATCTCCAGATCTCTACTACACGAAATAATCACAAAAACCCTCGGATATCGGAAACTGTTCGCGAGGTGGGTCCGAAAACAACTGACAGACCAACACAAGTTGAATCGAGTAGAGACCGGGCAAGAGTTTTCGAAGAGCGGCAAACTCCATGGAGCTTAATATCTCCGCTCCATCATTACTGGAGATGAAACTTGGGTAGCACAGTTCTGCAACGTTCTGACCTCGTTCCGGTCTCGTTGCAAAGGGGACAAGTCAGCCGCGAGAAGTTACCAACATGACGAAAATAAAATCCCTCCGACCGTGAGAGCCTCAGTACACTTACTTTCTGGATATGCCTCGTATTTTAAATTGTATATAATTCCTTCTATTGAAGTATGTGGAAACTATTTTTTCCGTCTGTTACTTTTCTTCTTGCCATAATCGATTTCGTTTTCAATTTGCTTGCATTGAAATTTATATGTGCCAAGATCGTTGACGGCGTTGAGATAACGATATCTGGTCGTTCTGATAACACATGTCTTTGTGTTACCTCATTACTGCTTGCAATCTCTACAACGCGCACCACTTTGCTACATTTCTCTGTAAGCTATTCAATTGCACGACGCGTTTGTTGGCATAGTTCTTTGCTGGGCGCCAGTATCAGCGCGGTTATGCATTGTTCAGTGGCGTTCATTTTACAATTGAGTATTTTCTGAATTAGAGGCAGTCCAAATGCTGCTGTCTTGCCGGAACCATTGCTGGCACGTACCACAACAACTTTGCCTTCAAGCAATAGAGGAATTGCAGCCTTCTGTATCAATGTTAACATTTACCGCGAATTAGTGCTGCAGGCGGTACCATTTTTGCCACTTTTAAACACTTACTCTTCACACGCAGTCTAAATAGTAACATAATTTTTTCACGAAGTTTGTACCGCATTAAAGCATCAGAGTAAAGTATCAGAGACCACATTAAGTATGTATATTCTGGATCAACCTGATGAAGCGAATCGAGCTAGCCACGTCCGACTGTCTGTGTCCAATCTGTGTGTCAGTTTTAAAGATATCGACCAAAAATCGGGTATGGAGACTTTGTATATTCCTAGGAGTAGCCTCCATGCAAACCCACTGTCTACTTTTCGGTTTTTGTAAGAAAAACTTTTTTTATTAGACGTTAACGTTAACTTGAAATTCGATATGGTGTATTCTCATGGACGGCTGCTTCACATACGTACATATACTAATGGGCATATCTCTTTTGTACGAAAAACTTTTTGTATGAAAGACTTTTTGTATGTATTATTGCAGTTAACATGAACCTTAAATTCAATATGATTGCTTCTTATGCACGAAAGCTTCACATATATATTAATGGGCTTATACCGCTCACTTTTAGGAATAGCCTAAACTTTGCAAATATTACTTCCGTTTTACGATTCAATTTTATTTCATTGATCCAGCAAAGAGCACATTGATGCAAATATATCGTCATGCATATGACACCAATTATGACTTATTTAATATGATGACTCCGCGTCATACTATCGCCATAATTCATATCATCCTGTGGGAACCTAGCATTACGATCATCTCGACCAGGTTACAAGATGAAGGATTTTTCAACAGTTATAAGGTGTTGCACTTACCGTACTTATATTCTCGTAATAGGATACATTTACAACGAATCTTTATTTTCATATAAAAAACTTTTCTCTTAGTATAAGAAAAAAAATAAAATTAACTTAACTTAAGTGTTGTCATCAACTGTTGTAATTTTTACAATGGGGTATTCATTTAAACTCGTAAACCTTGTAAACCTCAGCATAGTAAGTTTACAGGAACGCAACTTTGTGAAATCAAGTAAAAAAACTGTAATCAATTTTGACAATTTGGCTGGGGTTGACTATTGACTCTGGTCGGCGTTATCACAGCCAACTGCGAGTACTTCATATTTAATAAATAGATGATCCAGTCAATTTTTGTAATCGGAAATTAAATCAGCAATAGTTGGGACTAAATTGAATCCAAAACAGATGACTTCCTGAAATACCATCTTCCCGTCTCAATTCCCAAGAATACTTCTTCAATTACGAGAGCCCAATAGTTGAGACTATATCCAACTTTCTCAAAATTGCTGTGTAAATGTAGGAGTTGCGTGTAAACTATTTCTCATACAAATTTTGACAATTCATTTACGAGCAGCTCGTACATTGACGAGGTTAACACGGTTTACAAGGTAGTTACGAATTTATAGGAATATCCACTATGAATAAGGTATTCTTTAAGTCTATCTGCTTAGAATCTAATAAAGTGTTTCATGCATGTGTACTACTCGTACATAAGTATTTCATTAACAAATCTTCTACTAAAAACTAAATGATTATCTATTTAATTTCTGTATTAGTTATTGTAGTAAAAATGTATTTATCGCACTTTCAATTTCAAGAAATTCGTTCCAGCATTTCAAGCTCTTTCCAATTGACGTGCGACCGTTAATTCAAATGTCAAATAGAAAATGTTTAATTGACAAAACGAAAAAAAAAATCAGCCATCGTGGCATCGTCTTTTAAAGTTTGCAAAAAGAAAAAAGTTTAAATATGTTCATACCTAAAAATGCATGTCCTGAGTGACTCAGCAACGTACAGCCGAAATCGCTAAAGCGAAAAAGCTTAAATTTTGACTCCACCATCATCTTATAATGAAGATGGTTATTTTCAAGCATCCACTAAATATGAGTGCAGCAGTCCAGTAGCAGAAGGAGGCGTGGAGGTGTTCTGCCCCCGGCAAGGCTTAGAGGGGCCCTCAAGTTTGCATATTTTTTTTTTTAATTTTTGCTTCTGATTATGCATTTATTAGACGTTTGTGAGTTTTTGGTCTTCACTTAGGCGCCGGAACTAGTGTTTCTGTTCTTTGAAATGTTCTATTTCAATTCTTTTGTTTTCTCCTCACGAAATAAGTCTTTATTTGGCTCGTCAACAAATTGAACGCCCCGAGAAGAAGTCCACCCCGGGCCAATGGTCTTGCTACGCCAATGAAGTGAGAGGTAATGTAGTTCGATTTCTATATGGAAATATGTATAAAAATTTGGAGTCATCTTGCGGCAAAAGCTGCAAGACGTTCTGATTTATAGGTCAGAATTGCTGATATTTCTTTTGAGAACGATAATATAAAATGTACAAATTATAATTTTTTTGTTTGGTCAATATAGGTATTGTTCGTTCCTCTGTTTCTTTATTGACAGACTATATAAAAATGTTATACGCTATATTCGTAGCACTTCTCCAATCAATATGATTCTAACGATACCTTGTGCATCAAAATCTATATCTATATGTATAGGCTACAGAGCATGCAAACAAAAAAATATACACTCAAAAAACCAAAGCCCCTTAGAGCAGTCGAGTGAGAAGTTAAAAAATCGAAGAAGATGACTTTTTAAATAGTTGATTTTCATAAACTTCTTATAATAATAGCTCTGTCTTATACAAGTATAGTAGGTGAAAAATAGATACACCATTGTAAAAGTATTGTTAGGTAAAATCACATAAACGAAACTCCTGATTTACACATATAAAATGTGGATAACAATTAAAGGAGAAGAAACATATATGCTAATACCGAACTGTGTGCGCTCGAATTCACTATGATTAATGTATATTATTTTGTTCGCACTTCATACTGTATTTCACAATCCTGTATTCAAATTGTTTTTTCTATTGGTTGATATTTGGCGCGCATTTCATTACGTTGCGTATGTGTGAAATCAACTGAAAATTGTCATACCGTTGCTTTGTAATGAAATGAAATTAATGGTCAACACAAATGCTTGAATTTCGACCAAGGAGGCATACAAGTACTATTTAATATGCACGGTATGATCTAAAAATAACCGAACTTTTTAGTTGTAAAATAAACCAAGCATGGTATTTTGTTTCATAGCCAATAGTTATTCAAAAAACGATCTATTTAACTCAATAAAACGTTTGTTTGGAATGCTCAACCAATCGTAAAACCTAGCCTACCAAGCCTATATCGTAAAACTCTCGAACACAAACGATGTAAAACTTGTAAATAATATTTTCCATTGACAGTTTGACCTTGACAGTCAACAAATTCTGTGGAACAAATTCTTGTAACAATAACAATAATAATTGTCTTGATTCTTGACTTCTGAAAACGCATTTTTTTTTAGGTTTTGGTTCGTCTTTTGACTTCCATTCTGCTGATTGTTGCTTAGTTTTAGGATAATATTTAAAACACCATGTTTCATAAAAAGCTATGATCGAATCAAGAAAATCTGTACCGTTTCTAGCTGTTCAAATGATGTCTTTGCAATGCTCTACAAGAGGGAGTTTTTGATCATCATTTAACTGATGTGGAACAAAACGTGCACACAGCTTTCTTTTAACCAAATCTTCAGTTAATATTTTGTAGATTGTATAGTAAAATGAATTCGTTGTCACAGTAAAATTTGATCATCGATAGCGATTATTTCACTTACTTTTTCTACTAAATCAGCACGATTATATACTTCGGGTCGTCCAGGTCTTGGATCATAATTTAAATCATCACGACCGTTTTTTAATCGTGTAAACCAAACCGTAAATCGTGTAGACTTGAGTACGCCTCATACAATCATCACCATAAACTTTTTTTAACAATTCGAAAGTCTCAGCTAATTATTTACCGAGTTTAAAACAAAATTTAATATTTGCACTTTGTTCCATTATGTTTTTATGACATAACTACAAAAATTGGTGTTATTAAAACGTGTGTCATTTGCTAACCTGTCAAACGATTAGCAAGAACTTAACCGCTTTCAAAAGAAGAAAAGTGTAGCTTTCTAACACTGCCAACATTTAATAAATTAAGAGTTCTATTATTTTTAAATCAGGTCTTGTATGTTAAACGAATTTTTGCTTATAACTTTCATTTCAAAAATCTAATAGGCATTGAGGCCGAAAAATATTAGAAGTAAAGTTTTGGTTTCGAAAGATTCATGCTTGAGTTCAACCAATCAATCTATCTTCTAGTATGTAAGAAGTAAGTCTGAACTTAGCTAATGGTATGAATTTCCATAGTTTCCGGGCAATACCGCTTATTTATACTAACACATATGTAACTAAATAAAATAACAAATAGAATAAACTAAACACAAAGTAGCAAATGCAACGACAGAAGAAAAGCATTTGACAATAATTATCTTTGTGCAACATAAATGTCAAAATGTGACACTATGCAGCAACAACAACAACAACAACAACAACAACAACAACAACAACAACAACAACAACAACAACAACAACAACGGCAACAAAAGCAGCAACAATTGCTGCAACAACAACAACAGCAACAACAACAACAACAACAACAACAACAACAAGAACTACAAGAACAACAACAACAACTACAATGTCTGTCAACTGTTGGAAGCTCCCCTTAAAATGCCCACGAGAGCAACATATTAATATGATGAAGCCTCAAGTTTGAAGCTCTGTCCCCCAGCTTTAGTCATTTTCTGTTTCTCAACGTGTGCGGATCGTGTTTTCTTGATAAAAGTGTTAAATAAATTTTAATAAAATATTGTAAATTAAAATGATTATAAGTTAAAAATATTACTATGACTAATTAATTAGCATTTATTTAAATAGTAAATCAATTTTCAATATTCAATTGGAGTCTACCATTTCAAAAGTTTTATACGGAAAGAGAAGTGTTTTTTATACTCCATTCATTTGTGCTTCCCTTGAAATATTAACGTGTTCTTAGTATTCTGCAAAGCGTTCAAATACATCATTTGATTAACTATGGGTAGTTATAATTTACTTTATAAATTAATGCATAATTATGTCATTTTGCCATTTATTATTTTGTTGAAGATTTTTTTTTTTTATGTGATTTTCACAATTTTATTTTAACTTTTTGTTGACATTTTCATGCATTTTCCGCCATTTTCCGCCAAGAGAATTAGAAAGAGCGTGTGAGTACCCGTAAGAGAAATGAGAAAAAAAGAAACTATAATAAAACAGCTGTTAATTACACAGAAAGGTTTTACCTCCACATAGGTATAAATTGATTAATGACTTTTAAACCAAGGGTTATGCTTTTTTTTCATTAAATCACAACTACTATTATTGTATTTACATCTTATTAAGTCTAATTTTGTATTAATTAACTCATATCCAAAACATTCTGTACTTCATAAAACACAAAAAACATGTTTTTTGTAGACTCTTCAACTACAAATCAGTTGAGGAGTTCTTTTAACAATTCAACTTAATTGCAACTAAAAACAATACTTTTTAGTCTAGAACATATAGCTTTCGAAGATCGTTTGAAATATATAAGTTCCTAACTCAAGTTAAATAATATGGAATTGTTGGATCAACTCTTGGCACCTAATAACTTCATTTTGTTTCCGACCATCAAATAACTATAAATTTCAAGAGAAAATTTTATATCAACTGAAACATCGTCGAAGTCTTTAGAAAACACTTGTCTGAGGTGTCACTTTTGGACTACTACAAGCATTTGAAAAGAGTAAATCGATTGTAAGGAAGGTTATATAAAAACATGAGGAAATGTTCGGTAGAATATATTTATTCTACCAAAGTGAACAAACCAAAATGCCCTGTAAACAATTTATGTAGCGTAGGATAGGAGAGTGATTCTTCTAGTAGGTATCATATATCGACGGCGATATTGCTTTTCTATCGCATTCTTATATTACGAGTCGACTGGGCATAAGAAAGAGAGTCGTTTTTTCTTGTTCCTGTCGATTAAATGGAAGTTAAAATGGCGATACCAATATATTTTGTTTTTGTAAATCGCCAAACTATCTCTATATGTATGTGTGTATTTTTGTTTTTCGGTGAGCAGCAAAGTAGACAAGACTGTTCGATATCGGCGGGAAAGATTACTGTTAAGTTTATTAATGCCATACTTATTGTATATTCTATTTAGCTCAATAAAGAAGAAAGTTTTAGCTACAAAAACCACAAAGTGGCTGTTGCGTTTGTATGAAGACTAACTCTAAAAGTGGGTGATCACACGCATTGATATATATGTATATATACATGTATGAAGCATACGTCCATTAGCAACCATGTCAAATTTTAAGTTGATGTCTACCTTAGGGGATTGTGGGGATATTACAATCATTAATGTAAATGTGAGGTGTTCATGTAAAATTTCAAGTTGATTTTGCTTCACTGAATGGTGAGTTTTTATGGGGCTACTGCAAAAAGTATGGCACTTCAATATTGATACTCTTTTTCAGAGCAAAATTAATGGTACCTAGAGTTTCAGCTGGTTTTCTCAAAAAAAAAAAAAAAGATTCTAAAAAAATGAGAAAAAGACGAGCTGATCAAGAACATACATATGTATATACTTTATGGATTCTATACGATCCCGTTCTTAATAATTTACCTTCAGAAATGGTGATATAAAGAAATGCTATACACACAATGCATGCATAGTATGTCTATAGTTAATACATGGTTTTGTGGTTCACCACTTACAGAGGAGGCTGGGGCGTATGAACAACACCGTTTGCTACACCACTGTTCTCATTTCTTATAAAATATCTTACATTGGAACACATCCAGATTTTATGCATCTAGCTAATAAATATATAAATTGTACATTCATATACAAATGATCTATATACGAGGTCTGATTGTCCGATTTTTTTTTTTTTTTTTTATAATAGTTAATTTTATTTCCCAACATAATATCCTTTTAGCTCGATAAACTTAGTCCATAGATACCGCAATTTTTTGATCAATAATATGACTTGCAGAGGCAGTGACTTTCTTATTCCACGTAAATATTTTACAAGCTAGGTTTTCTTTTCACTTTTGGGATTAGAAAATAGACTAAATCTGGAGTATAAGTATGGTATTCATAGCGCAATTCATGCAATTTTGACATTCCAACTATGGAAGGAAGTTTTACATACAAAAACCACAAACTGGGCGGTGTGTTTGTGTGGAGATTACTTCTTGTACGCCAATGTTTGTTGTCTACTGAGAAGTGCAATATTACAATCAGCTTCTTCATCTCCAAATATACATACATCTTCAAACAGTCTCCCGCAGCTTTAATCTGCATTCGTACATTAGCACAACATGTATTTTACCGTTTCTGGTGTTAGTTCACCGGAACTTACAATGTCAAAAATGTTCGTACGACCACGTATAACTTCAACTCTCCAATATTTTATGCTTAATATCAAAGGAGTAGGGTCGACATTAACTTATTTTAAATCGGTATTGCTTCCGTTGCTTTTTGTTCCAAATTTAAAATTTGCCAAACACAGACTGACAGTCAGTATTTAAGTAGTAATATATAGAGTCTATAGCATAGACAGCCAAACCGTCCAATGAATTGTGCTAAAATTTTCAGTCAAACTTTAGTTAGGTTAGGAACTTGACTTTGTTCTATTTTCTTAGCAAATCTAGGCCTACTATAAAAAGATGTCACTGCAAATTGGCAGCAAAATTGGAGGGTTGCGTATTCGGCTCGAACTAATTAGAGCAGATGAGTTTGGTACATAGGGCATCGTAAAAATGGAGGTGTCGCGCCACCATATTCGCAAAATGCAATAGGGAGCTTAGCAGCGTACGCTGCTCAAAATGATCGATTGAATATTATAGCAAGCGTTGGCAAAACAAGGTCAATTAATTTTCAACCAGCCCTCTTCAAAAACATACTTTCATTACTTTTATACTACTTTTAGAGTGCATTGAACTTTCACCACTAAGCAATGCATCGAATATCCACTACTATTTCTCGTCGTATCTATAGAACAGAAAAACAACAAACGAAATACTTAAACTTTATCAAAACTAATTAAGCGTATTAATGCAGTTAGAGTTCATGCAACGTCTGACACTTAACGATGCTTTGTTTTGGAGCAAATGAATGGGAATTACTACAATTAGAACACTGAATGAAATGTTAGTTGATTGAAAGTTTTACGAATCAAACAAGTGGTGTGTCGTTAAACTATGGAAATACTCGTAACAAATTCAAATTTAAATCGCATCGAAGGTATCTCAAAGGGTTTCCATGAGTATATATAGATGTACTACTTCCGCTGTGCGGCCGTAACTGCAAGAGAATCGAAGACTAAGCCGACTGATTAAGCCTGACCTTAAATTAAATGCCGCCGGCAGAGGCTCGACTCAACTGACAACGACAACGACATCGACGATAATCAACCCCAAGTAGCGCCGTAGCCGTACACTTGAAAAAAATTTCAAGCACGCATTTACAATTTAACAATTATGCACCGAAAAACATAAGCTTTTGAATTTTTATTAAAACCAAACTTAACTAGTTCAGTGTAGCAGTCACTAAAATGTATTTAGTTTAAAGCAAATCTCTTCTTTACTCTGGCACGCATTTGTCCAACCGCTGGGCAGCAGGGTCTTTGTCCGTCTGTCTGTCCGTCTGTCTGTCTGTCTGTCATTCAGCAGCAAAAGCCGCAGCACTAAAATTCCAATTGGCACAGAATGCATTTTCGAATCAGTTGGCGTTTGTTATTCTGCATATAAAGTTGGTTCTGCTTACTTGGATAGTTTTCTAATCCATAGAAATATCACATTTAATTGTGCCATGCGTCTTCGCATACGTTTGAAATGTCGCAAATTCGAAATCTGGGGTAAGCATAAAATGTACTCGAATGGAACGTTATTGAAGTTTTTGAATTTATGCTATAGCACAGATTGTTGCTTTTTTCACTTTAGCATAATTTGGATAAAAACGAAATAAAAAACCACAAAAAAATTGTATATCGTACATGTATGCATGTAATTTACATGTAATCGGGTCAAACGCACCCACTGCGTTGCGTTCTAAATGCATTCTCATTTATGCGAGTTGAAAAATACAATTTGAATTTATGTGTGTACACTTGTATGTATTTCTGTGTGATTTGCATTTCAATTATTTGCGTAAAATAACGGTAAATGTTGCAACTCTGTCAACTTCTGCATAAAAACTTCATGCCACATGCGTTTGCAACTCAGTTGTTAAATATCAGATAACGTGTTCAGTTCAGTTCAGTTCAATTCGATTTAAATTTAATCTTGTGCCAGTGTCAAGTTCAGTTAAGATGTGTAAGTGATAGTTTACGGAACACTTTTTTTTATCAATATTTTACAAATATTCTACAAGGCAATTACAAAAAAAAGTATGCGGTATTGCATAAATCAAGCTGAATTTACAATGAGATGCTGTGCGCTTGAATAACAATGTCAAATAAACATTCGATTGCTTAAACGGACGGATTTGTTCATGGCGCCCGAGCGGGGACATGATAATTATAAGGTAGAACGTAGTGGCCGCAAGCATACAAAACCTAAGCTACATTAAGTTTATAACTTTCAATAATACTTTGTTGTGTCATAAATCATTCACACACACAAATGTAGAAGTTTCCAGGTACATTATCTTGAAAATTAGCATGGAACGTATTTTAAGGTTTATTTTCAATATCCAAAAGTACAGTGTGCTCTAAGAAAGTCAAAAGTAATTATGTGATTTTCAAGTCACTACTTCTAAATGCAATAATAAATAAATGAAAAAGTTGAATTACTTTATGCCTGTTAGTTTTTGAGCTCGAAGTTTGTATTTATATGACATAATGTGCAAGAGGAATAGCTAATATTTTGTTTAAATAAATTTAATAATAAATATATAATTTGAAAGATAAATAAAAACAAGCATTCATACGGTTGAGCTTGCTTAAATAGTGTACATATGTACATATAAGAGACAAATAGTCGAATAGTGTCTTTTATGAGCATGACAACTAAAACTTACATAGGTTAAAATGTTAATTAAATAGAATTAATGAACAGAACTTGTTCTGGTTTCGATTTGGTCACTTCTTGAATACTTGCAGCCACTACGTGCTCTCTTAAATTGATTAAGTCCCTGCTCGGGCGCCATGAGCATTTGCTTTAGTTTAAGCAAACCAAAGTATATTTGACACGTAAATAAGTAAGAAAAGTTTAATAACTTATTAATATGTTACTTGTACTGAACAAAATAGTTTAGCGTTGCTTACAATAATAAGACGCTGTACGCTTAAGTAGTTCATCTATACGAGTAGCAAAATAATTAATTATAAAAATTTTGCTACTTATTCACAGTGTCAAATAACCTTTCGTTTGCTTAAACCAAAGCATTTGTACATGGCGCCCGAGCAGGGATTTGATAATTCTGAGTAGTGGCTGCAAGCATACAAGTGGCGCAATCGAAACCAATTATATTATATTATATTTAATTCATATATTAACTTAAGTAATTTATCTTTTTATAGTAATTAATTCATTTTATAGTAGCAAATACAAAACACTCTCATAGTTGTAGCAATTAAGTCCAGCCTGTAAGCGAGCGCAATTGCTCTTTTTTAATAAATTATCGCATGAACCAAGTTTCGATTTTGCTGTCAAAAAAAAAAAAAAAAATCAGAAAATTCATATTAGACAAATCAGTGCCTTCTCTCAATTTCATAATATAATTCAGTTTACGAAGTTTAATCAATTGAGGAAAGACCTCTAAAATTTGTTCCCCCAAACGGTTTGTATTTTCTTAGTTTTTGTTGTACAGTTACGACTTCGTTTGAAATCATATATTTTTGTTCATAATGAAGTGCTAGCCTATAGAACAAAGGAACCTTTCACTGTCCTATCCTATGCATATAAATCAAGTTAACTGGTATGTACTATTAAGCAAATTGTTATGAATAGTTGAAGAAAAATATTGCGTTAGTAGCAGTTTGCATTCATTGGAACAACTGATTCTGTTTTGGTTGCAGTGATTTGAAAGTATATAACGAATGCATTCTTAATGTGTACTATGTCTTCAAGTCTAAATCATAATACAACTACATATTGTAGATATTGTGAAAGTTCTGACGTTTTCTGGAACCAACTGATCTGGTAGCAACTGTACTTTTACCAGGGACTTACATACCTATTGCGCGTTGCGAATTCTTGTGGTTCATTTTATTGATATGTACAATCTGCCGCCGATTCTGCTGGACACTCGTGTGCTTTATGCATACAGCCTGACCTAATCCGAGTCTCTTTAAATTGAGATTTGTTTCATTAACCTTGTCATGTTTTAACGGGGTCTAAATAATAAAATATTGATGTAGTGTGAATTTAATTTGCTTGTGCCGTTAATATTGTCAATTTATATTATATATAACGGTATTTTACACTTTTTATTACATTCAATATCAACTTAAAATTCGATAATGCCCGTCATATCGGATACGTTTCTATCACCTTGAATTTTTCTTTAGATACTTTATATGAAAAGACAATTTTTGTTTATTGTAATACGTTTGTCACATGTACTGCAACTTATAGCCCACTTAATTTGCCATGTGCGATATGAATACGTCTATATATATATATATATATATATATATATATATATATATATATATATATATATATATATATATATATATATATATATATATATATATATATATATATATATATATATAGAGAACGAGTGCAGAGTATTTTTTTTATAGATCAAAATTGGAATTTTTCATATGCAGCATAATAAAATTTTATTCTACAGATGTTTGATAAAATTTGTTTTGCTACACTGAGCAAAAACGTGATATTCTTTTCATTGTCTATTTTTTTATAAACCATGAAGATATTTACTTAAAACAATCAGTAATGAAATTTACTTTAAATATTTGCTGGAATATCATGTAGAAGTACATGACCGTTTTTTTTTTAAACTGGCTTCAGGTGTATGGAAAAATATTTAGTAATGCTTATAAAATGTGCATATAGAAACAGGATAGAAGTTGCTATAGGAGAAATTTTGAATAACTTAACTAAGCTACTCGAAATTCGGTTATACCGAAAATTTACATCTTGGCCTACAATAAGATATCTAAGACGAAGCGAAATTCTGTTGAAGCACCATCGGTGCGGTGCCTATGGACTACAAGTTGACTGTTTTCATAAATATTTTTTTTTTTTTTGTAAAAGGCCAACAGTACAAACCCACCATCCACTTTTGGGACTTTTCATGCAAAACTTTATCATTTCAGGCAGAATCAACTTGACATTTCATATGGTGGCTTTATATTGACGAACACTTGGCATAATTATCAAGGGGCATGTCACGCCCACTTTTAGGCGAAGGCAGCTACAAACTCTCAACGCACATTTTGGCTGTTAGGTTTTAGAAATATTTTTATTTTGCACCTGCTGAGTTCTCACAGCTTGAAACTTCAAATGAATAGTATTAAAACTTCTGTTACACCAAAGTTGACGTTTTTTCTTGTTCTTAATTTTTTATTTTTGCACATAGTAAAACTGTGCAAATTATAACATAGTCCGCTGCCTTGACTATAGCTTTCGTTAAATTGTTTTTTTTTTTTTTTTTTTTTTTTGCAAACTAGTTCCATTGAATAAGTGCCAAATCTTCTTAAGGCTTATTCTGTAATGTATAAAACTGCAGTGAATTTAAAATTCCCAAATGTCTATTTTGTAATAAAGGAATGCCAAAAAAAAAAAAACAACAACAGTAAGAACATTTTCAATGTAGTATTTACCGTTAACTATTCCGCCAAAAGAAAGCGCTTTGAAAGCTGTCAAAATAAAAAAAGCTCGCTCTTTACTATCTTAAACTATAATTTGCACACTCTGAAACTTTGCGCTCTTTCTCTCTCTCTCTTTTCTAATTTCTATGTATTCGATGTATTAGTTTATCTAAATTTGTAATTTAGACTTTTGCGCTCAGTTTGATTTGGAACTTGGACACGACGACATCAACAAGTGTTAAATAAATATTTCTGTGTTTTTGTTGCTGTTTAGTGTATTATGGGCTTCTGGGTTTGGCGCAAATTCTTTCAATGTTCGTTTTGGCGCTAAAGTTGCAAATGAAAAATGCAAAAATATTTAAATAGTTCATAACAATGTAAAGTGTTAAGCAGAAAAGTGTAATTTGATGATGACGACGCCGACGACGTCGCCACTGTTTATATATGTACATATATACTATATATAGAATTTTTCTATAGAAATAATTATTACCAGTGCGTCGTACGACAGCGACGTCATTTTTACTCTCATAAAACGCAAAAGTGCACCTGTGTGCGTATGACTCAGCCGGTTTTTTGCTATACAAGGCGAAACAGCTGTTGCCTCGTGCTCTTTTTCACTCTTTTCTTTTTTTGTTTGTTTGTTAATGATGCTCTCTCAGCTGTTACGCTTTTGCGCATTTGAATAAAAGCGCGGCTTGGAAGACTCTTTTTTCTCACTTTTTTTGCTTAACTTGAAATTGTTTTAAATTGAATTACAATCAAATATTTTTTGTGTTTTTCTCTGTTGCATTGTTATACTTTTTAGATGTTAGATATTGTGATGAATAGTATAATATAATAAAATATTTGTTTACATTTCCGCTATGTTGCACGCGTCATCATTGTTATTGTTTAATATGCAATTACACTTTGTCCATGTAAGTACCGTTATACATAAGATGACACTAAATCCAAAAAAAGTAAAAAACCAGTTGTTTTAATTTAAAGCTCAAAGTCATGATATTTATATATGTATATTATTAAACTATGGGTTAATAACCTTTTAGTCGGTTTACAAGGTATTTTAAGGTATTCTGTTCTGGAAGCTTTTTGAAACTATTAAGTGCAGAAATTACTGGTTCAAACGTTCCTGATCTTAAAAAGATATTTATCGTTGATTTCAACCAAAAAAGTTTTATAATCAATTTATCTGAAAGTTTATAATGCATTAAAGGAGACATCGTAGATTCTATAAAGTATAAATGTATTTTCTTGATCATGTAGACATGTCCGATCTAGACATATCCGCCTGTCTGTCCGTCCAGTTGCCAATATGCTATTTAATACATAGTACCAATATACTAAAAGGTTATGTTATGGAGAAGGCGTGACAGGAATTATAAATGTATATTATTTAGCAGCATGAAAAATTTAACCAGTTTACGACTGTATGAATATCGAGATCTCGGTGACTGTAGGAGATAGCGTCTTTATATTTTGATATTTATACTCTTCAATTCGCTTTTCAGATAAAGCGTATAAAATGAATTCACTTTAAAAATAAAACCCCAGACAAACCTACCATCATTTTAGAGATTTTTTTACGAATTTTTTTTTTTATTTTTGTTAATTAGACTAACCGGGTTATCTGTACGGTAATTCTAATAAAATATATAACACACTCAGATAAGGTACAGGCTACAAAGTGTAGTGTATATTTGATAAGCAAAATAATTTTTTTTTTTTGTGGGAGGAGTGAACGCTCTCCAGTCCTCTCCGTAGATTCGCCCTGATAATATATGATAACACTGCGAAATATCATTTAGGCAAATAAAAGCCGCCGTAGGTGATCCATATAGACCAGCGGTGTCCAAAAGGTTCAAATGGAAGAAAACTTATGAATACATTCGTTATTGTAATTTTCAATAGTTAATGCAAAGAGCTGCTGTGTGTATGAGAACCTCTGCTATAAACTTTTTGACATTGAACATGAATCCAAACTCAGAGAAGTTCTTTGAACTAAAAGTTTTGTGATATTTGCGGTTGAAGTTTTTAAAATAACTTTTTTTAGAGTGCTGTACTAGCTTTTATTAAGGTTTAAATGATTTTGTAATGATTTGGAATTTGTTTAAGCAATTATGATTGAAAAATTTTTGTTTTAAATTTCATATTTCAAATAATTTTTGATTTTATTGAAAGCGGACCGAAAAGAAAGCTTAAAAGAAAGTCTGGTACTTGCAGCGTATTTATTCAATAGAAGTAGTAAATGGATCGATCGATCAGCAAGCTTCACTGTTTAATGAAAACTAAAAAAAAATGCCTTGCAACGACAAACAAAACCTTTCATGTACAAATCACTTTGTTATCATACAAAGACCGACCTACATACTTCGTTAATTATACCTATTGATAAGAGTTAAAATATTTAGCTGAAGAATAAACAGTCAGCAGCTGAAATTGCTTTACAAATATATGCCTACTGATATAAAATGATTTTTTCTTTGTTGCCCTCTAAATCTCAATTACAGCATTTACACTGGTCACCATGGCCGTTGTGTTCTATATACTTCATATTACACTAGCACTAGTAATACTCAACAAAGAAGTCTCAACAACAAAAGGTATGCTCTATCCACGTGAATCGGAAACACGCGATGTACGCACATTGGATGGCATGTGGAATTTTGTACGTTCCGAGGAAACAAATCCTACACAGGGTGTACGAGATCAATGGTATCTGGATGATTTGAGTAAAGTGCGTGAAACAATACCCATGCCTGTGCCAGCTTCATATAATGATATAACGACAGAGCAAGCGCTGCGGGATCATGTCGGTACAGTTTGGTATGATCGGAAATTTTTTGTACCACGTTCCTGGGCGCATGATCAGCGTGTCTGGTTAAGATTCGGCAGCGTGCACTATGAGGCTTTTGTGGTATGTCAATATGAAACCATTTTATTAATTTTTTTTACATTTGTTTTTTTTTAAATTTATTACAGTGGATTAATGGCAAAATGGCGGTGAAGCATGAAATTGGACATTTGCCCTTTGAAGCGGATATTACAGATCTAGTGAAATATGGCGAAGAGAATCGTATTACAGTATTATGCGATAATGCACTGATACAGACTACAGTGCCGCAGGGCAAAATATCCGAAGTAGCCAGAGATGATGGTGTAGCCATTGTACAGACATATACATTTGATTTCTTCAACTATGCCGGCATACATCGCTCTGTGCAGCTGTATACAACACCCAAAACATTCATTGAGGAGGTAGAGGTGAAGACTGATCTATCAAATGATAATACCGGCAAGTAGTAGTAGTAGTGTACAACACAACACCATTATAAAATGGCATACACTTAATTAATTCTTTTTTGTTTTTATCTACAACAGTGGGCCATATCTATTATAATGTCAGCGCAAATGGCACGGTCGACAATGAAACAAATAATTCCATTTATGTGCGTGTACAGCTGAGGAATAAAGAAGGTGAAATTGTTGCCAATGGCACTACCGATGCCAAGCTAATGGGTTCATTAAAAATTGAGAAAGTTAAGCCCTGGTGGCCATATCTTATGCATGCCGAACCTGGTTATCTATATCAGTTGGAATTATTTTTACATAGCGCGGATAATAAACTACTCGATGTCTATAGACTGAAAATCGGCATACGCACATTAAGCTGGTCGGATAGTGCATTTCTTATCAATGGTAAACCGGTTTACTTCCGTGGTTTTGGACGGCATGAAGATTCAGATGTGAGTTGGTATTAATTTTATTATATATGCAAAAAAAAAGGACTTCAGATAGATAGGACTATGTTGAGTATATGTAGTAGAAATAGTAACCTCTGCGATTTCTTGAGCACTATGAAAATAAACCTATTGTCAGCCAAACAGCCGATACTACTCTACTTCAGAGATAAGATCTTCTTCTAGAACAACTTCATCAATAGGTTTAATATATAAATCAGCGAGAAGAAAAGTTGATGGAACTTAAACTTCATTTAGTATAATATTTAACACAGACTGCTAACCTAACCTAACGGATGAGGGAGCAGGTGTTTGGGTCTTCGGACCTCGCATGAAATTCTTTGAACCTTGAAGGGGGAAACTAGTTAGTATCTTTCAGGCAGAAATCTGTGCAATAGAAAGATGTGTTCATTTCAACATAAGCAGAGTGTATAGGAACCAAAATATGCAATATTCTCTGACAGTCAGAGCACTAATATATTCAATCAATTAGAAGCTAGAACAACTTAAAAATCTAGAAATATTGAATAGAGTAACGTTATACTGGGTACTCGTTCAACACCTATACAAAAAAGGGATTGAAAGTGATAGTACCTGTCAACAGGAAGAGGAGTCCGCAGAACATTTTTTGGAAGATTGTCCAGCCTTGGCTAATAAGAGGTTTAAATACTAAATCCGAAGAACCTAGTGGCCTTTATTAGGGAGACGGGGCTGTATGAGTTGTAGGTATTATTATCGATATTACGGTAAGGGCACAATATATCTAGATCGATTGCAGTAATTGCCAACTATTATATAATAAGAATAATAATACTAGAACTTAATATTGTTAAGGAGGTTTCGTTCAATAAATATTTGTTCTATGTATTTCAGAATGTGCAGGTTATGGTCATTGTTAAAAGCCGCTATAAAATGTTATTAACTATTTTTAAATTTTTTTTTGGAATTTTGTGTACTCTTTATAGAAATTATTATTTGTAATTGTTTGCAGATTATGATTTTTTATACCAATACTGTTTCTAGGTTGATGCAAACTGTGGAATCGAAACAATTGATGGAACTTTGTTTCTTTTTCAAAATTTCGAATTTATCTAAAATTATTTCATAAATCTTGCTTTTTTTCTGTTTATAGATTCGCGGCAAAGGTCTCGACTATGCGCTGATGACACGAGATTTTAATTTACTCAAATGGATTGGTGCCAATGCCTATCGTACCTCACATTATCCGTATTCCGAGGAATCCATGCAATTTGCTGATGAACATGGTATTATGATTATCGATGAGTGTCCAAGTGTCGATACGGAGTAAGTACCTATAAAACATTAGCTTTTAATATCCATATTAATAGTTAATGACATTATAGAAACTACAATCAAGCTTTGCTGAATAAGCACAAATCTTCATTGGAACAATTAATACATCGCGATCGAAATCATGCCAGCGTTGTGATGTGGTCCATTGCCAATGAGCCTAGAACGTCGCAATTTAATGCAGATACCTATTTCCAGTGAGTTTGAGCTAGTTTTTGTAAACCAACTGATAAATTAATTTATTTATGTTTACAGATTTGTGGCCAACTATACACACCAACTGGATAGTACACGACCAATAACTGCAGGTGAGCTATATGATGTAAGAGTCGAAGTATACAAAATCTTGCTTAGTTCCACTACCCGTTTGTATAAATGTCTTGATATCGGAAACTATAAAAGCTTGTACGTATATTTAGGTTTCTCCAAAGTTTGTTCAAGTGATGAAGATATGAACGCACTAATTCCACTACAAGTGGTAGCCGTCAAACAAAGCTACCTCCATTTTTTTTTTTAGTTTTACCATGAAAAACTTCGTAAGTAATAAAGTTAGAAAAGCTAAATGGTTCCTACGTTAATACCTATGCTACTATTCACCCAAAATCCAGCCATCCCATTGTGATGTCTGATCTTGGGCTTTTATTTGGCGAAAGATAACTTAATTGCGTCCGTTCGGTGCTCTGCGCCTTTGAAACCATACCATAGTTTCAATGACACGATATTCAAAGCATGGTTTCCCGAGAAATTTGTTGCGTTTACATTTAAATAATTCTTGTATGCATTTATTTAATTGCAGCCATTGCCATCGGTTCCGATATGGATAAAGTGGGTAAATATCTTGATGTTATCAGCTTTAATCGTTACAATGCATGGTACTCAAATGCCGGACGCTTGGATATGATTACCGAACGTGTTACAAACGAAGCAATTGGCTGGCGAAAAAAGTACAATAAACCAATTATAATGTCAGAATACGGTGCAGATACTTTGGAGGGTTTGCATATGCAACCGTCGTTTGTATGGTCAGAAGAGTTTCAAACTGAGCTCTTCTCCAAACATTTTAGAGCATTTGATGCATTGCGTAAGAAAAAATGGTTCATTGGCGAGTTTGTGTGGAATTTTGCAGACTTTAAGACAGCACAAAGTGAGTAGGAAGATATAGTATATTGTATATATGATTTTTTATTTAAATCTATACTAATTGCCGCTTGTGTATTCCTATTAGCCTACACACGTGTCGGTGGCAATAAAAAAGGTGTATTCACGCGTTCTCGCCAACCTAAGGCTGTAGCACATTTACTGCGTAAGCGTTACTTTGCGCTTGGACATGAGGTTGATCGTTGTAGTTTTCCGGATGATCTCTATACGTATATAGCGGATGCAAATGTTGAAAGTGAAAGCAAAAAGCATGAAGATACCGATCTGTAGAGCGTTGCAGCAGCAGCAGCAGCAGTAGCAGCAGTCCGTCTGTCTGTCTGCCTGCGCTGCCACAAATTCCAAAAGTGCATTTTGTCATTTATATACTTAAATGTTAGTTAGAAAATATATGTATGTATGTATGTATGTATGTAGTACAGAGAGTACAATATTTTTATATAGATACATATCTACATACTACAAGTACAATACAATTGCCACTATAGTTATATATATATATATATACTCTTGTATGTGTTATTTTTGTTTTTTATTTATTGTAAATACAAGCTTAAATTAGAAGAATTTTATTTCTTTTAATTTTTCTGTTTTTAATTTTCATTTTATGTATTGTACTATGTATTTTTTTGTATGTATGTAGAATCTTTCTTAATAGATACGTAAGTATTAAACAAAAAAGAAAACTGCCGGCTTTGATCGTACACAGAAAGAAACAATTGCATTGCCTTAAGTTGTATTGTATTTATTATTATTGTATTGTATTGTATTGTATTATGGTCTAAATTAAATGTAAGCGTAAAGTTTTTTGTAATTTTTATTGCATTCGTTGTGTATATTTAATAAATAAACAAGTTTTTATGAAAATAATAGTTTAAATAAATAATTTGAAAAAAAAAATACTAGAAAAACAAATGGTACTTTCCAAAGATAACGGTACTTTTGAAAAAAAAAAAGAACTTACCAGTGAAGACACACAGAAAGCCACGGTTCCGATACCCGTTTGATGGCGACTTTCGCCACTCTATAGTGACATAGTAGTATAGTACTCTCATCTCGACTGCTGAAGATATACATATGTTAGCAGTGAAGACATATCTGCCAAGGAGGTGTACCACCAGATGCATAACGCAGTCCTGGCATGACGTGATGTGTCACCAAACTGCTGCAGGGAAGAACTCTGAAGTCGGGAGCAACGCTTGCTGTGAGACAGTGTTATCAAAAGTAGAAACCCCTTTTCAGACAAAAAAAAAAGGGAGCAAGCAAGGCTTTTGCAGTTTGTGTTTTTAAGGTGTTATGTAAAATAAAATAAAAAACTAGAAAATGAAGATAACAAAGCGGCAGGCTCCGATGTGCTGCCAGTCGAGCTATTCAAGACCGATGGCGAAGAGTTGGTAAAGCGTTCAGAGTAATTATTATGCAAGATATACTAGTAGTATTAATGCATGCCTAATTATTGAAATCTCTGTGTTCTTTAACCTATTTTCAAGAAAGTAGATCCCGCTGTCTGTGTGAACTACCATGGAATAAGTCTTCATTCAAATGGATTAAAAATTCTGTCGCGGGTACTGTGCATATATCTGAAGCCATACACCGAGAGAACAGTATCTGTGTAGCATCAGACCAAAAAGGAGGATCAGTGACTAAATTTTCACTCTACGACATGTACTGGAGACGATCCGTCAGTATAACGAAGACACACAACACCTATTTGTTGAGTATGGGGCAGTTTTCGAAACGCCGTTAAGAATGAAGTTTTGTAACGCGCTGTCTGAACTTGGTATCTGCATGATCACGTATGAAAGAACTTTGTCGAGCCCTTACATACCAAGATGATATTTTTTTAATCTCCTGTTGGAGAAAATCTTACACTGATGTCCATACGTAGAACGGTCGGACAAGATATTTCATAATAATGTGATGCTGATGACATTCACAGTGAAGAATCACGCTTGCTAATCGATGTTAGTTTTGCCTGATCAAACAAATTAGAAGTGGAATCTTCTTCCTAAGTACGAAGATAATAATCTATAAGACGTTGATAATTCCAGTACTGATACAGCATCTGTGGAAGTGTTTAACAGAAAGATTCTTTGTAGAATTTTTGTATCTATTAGAAGTGGTAATGAGTGGATCTTACTACGGTTGTAGCGCCACATAAGTAATTATTTAAGATAAAAGACAAAGTTAATATAAGAATATGTATAGAAGGAATTAAGTTTTCTAACATTTTATAATAAGGTATTTTGTTTTATTTTTAGTGTAAAGGTTCATAACAGATTGAGAAACTTTAAGTTGCATTAGTTTATAAAGAAAAAAACCATTTTTTTTGACTGCAAATTAGCGGTCAATGAGCAAAAGTTTCCTGTAATGCAATATTATATACTTTTATGATTCTATAAAGATACATATACAGAGAAGTTGATAGATCAAATGTTTCGTAGACGATAAATTATTTGATAGAACCGATATACAAAACATTCTTTTCAATCTATGTATGTGCTTACAGCAACCTACTCCTTTGTATACAAAAATGTTTTGAACCAGTAACGCTTAGTTTTGATTTGTATTGGACAATTGCTGATGCGACTGCTGCTCAGAGTCGGCGTTGTTGGTCTGCACCTGTTGTAATTGTTGTTGCGCAGCCGCTACGGCCAAAGTAGCAACATATAATTGCTCTGGGTGTTCCTGGCTCTGTTGTGGTGGCGGCAAACTGGTTGCGGCGTGCAATTGTTGCGTAACTATTGTCCAATTGGAGCCACCGAAGCCCGACCCTGGTGTTGGTTGCAGCTCCTCCTGCGACTGTTGCTGTTGGTAAACCACCAACTGTTGAACTGTTTGTTGTTCCTGTTGCTGCCGTGAAGTTGTAGCGTATGCTAATGACTGCTGCGATATTGCGTATACTAATTGCTGTTGCTCATTATTTAATTCTGGCTGCGAAGAAGATACTAACGACGACTGTACTTGCTGTAACTGCTGCTGTTGTTGCTGCTGTAGCTGTTTCTGCGGTTGTAGCTGTTGCTGCTGTAGCTGTTGTTGCTGCTGCTGTACCTGTTGCTCTTGCTGTTGCAGTAACAGTTGCTCTTGCTGCTGATGCTGTTGTTGCTCTTGCTGGTGTAGCTGCTGCTGCTCTTGCTGTTGTGTCTCCTGCTGCTCTTGCTGCAGTAACTGCTGCTGTTGTTGCTCTTGCTGCTGTAGATGTTGTTGCTGCAGTAACTGCTGACCTTCGTTGACGCAGTCAATCGAGTTAGCTGTCTCTTTATTTTGTAGCTCGGGCGCCGCTGCTGTTGCAGTGTTTTGCTTTGTGGTTTGCGGCGGCAGATTGAGGTATGTCACCGTAGCACGTATACGTCGCTGTGCCGATTGTACACTATAAAATGCACCAATAATTTGAATGCGTGTTTCTTCAGCATTACCGGGTGTGTTACCCTCTACACTATCGGGCAGCTTAACCGTAGCACCAGTTATGTGCTGTAGTTCACGTACATGCTGTCCGCCTTTGCCAATAATACGTCCAACCTGCACAGTGGGCACTAAAAATTCAACAGTTAGACGCAGCTTCTCCTTGTTCATTGTATAACGATCCTCACGCAATTTTTCATAGAGCATATATTGCGCCTTCCACTGTCCGGTAGGTGTACCAACAATAGTTATTTTTCGTTCTTGCTGTTCTACCATAACTCTGTGCATATCGTACGGTTCAATTTTCATCCAAGTATTCGAGAAACTCATCATACCCTTTATGTGGGCCCCATTCGTACCGATAATAGCACCTACAGCTCTGTTCGGTATGTAAACTATTGTAGTTTCGGTCTTTTCGTTTAGCACCATAGGCAATGGCGGCGGCGTACCGCTCGGTGACCAACCCATAGCGCAAGTACTGGCAAAAGCCAGAAACGGTGGCAATCTCTGATTGAAGATTAGATCATTATTTGGTGTTGTCATCAAAGCGCTGGGATCCAGACCGGGAAACATGAAACTCTGTGGTGCCAGCGTGTGTAAATCACTTTCATAGCTTTTACGCAGATTAGCGCTGATTAGACTCTCGGCGTGGGACATGTTCTCGATTTGTCCCTTAATCGAAATAATGCGATCATTGCTGAAGAGCTGCATCTCATTCATTGGGCTGACGGTGATTTTTGTCTGCGACTCCTCAATGATACGCTTAATATTGTTGCCGTTCAAGCCAATGAATCGTCCGATAAAATTATTGCTGGCGAGCATCTTCAGGCAGATGTCAGTGTCCGGCATTGTATTGTGCCCCTCCTGTTGCATTATTAGCAGTATACGTTTGCATGCCTCCGTGCAATGTCTCGGATTGCCATAGATCGATACAAGTTTCTCCGTAGTGCCGATTTCTATCCTGCGATTCACATTGACGCGTGCGCGACTTTGTTGTGCTATGCGGCGTATGGTGGTGCCTTGTTTTCCAATAAGTGCACCGACCAAAACGTTCGGCACAAGCATGCGCAGAGGAAAATCAGCTTGTCCGCCGGGAAGCGGCATGATTAAATGATTTCTTTGTTGTAAATTGCTTCTTTTTGTTTTTGTTTGGGGGTACGCTTACAAATTAAAAATTTATTTGTGGCTTTTTGAAGTATTCAAAAGATACTTGAAAGATTAGCCAAATTTTCCGTAAAGAAAAAAAGTTTTGTTGTAGAACTTGCTGATGGTATTTGTGAATCCGCACACACGTTATAAAAGTCATCGTTAGGGTTGTCAACAAATAGCGGCCTACAAGAGTTGTCGTAGCTGTTGTGGTTTGATATAGTGTTGCCAACTGCTTGTTACTTGTATAAATTGTGTACTCCATTATTTTAGCTTTGTTGTGGGTGGTCGAGCAGAACATTTTACTTTGCAAGTGTTTGTACAATTTTTTATAGTATGCCTTGATTTCACTCAAAAATAATCTTGTCAAATTTGTAGTAGACAAATCAAGGCATACTATGATAAAAACTGGTATGTGCGGTGTTAATACAGTCAACACTTCTACTTTTTTTAGTCTCTTTCCTGTCGTTCATCGTGCTTGCTCCTATAAGATTTTATTTTACCTGTTACCGAAAAATAGTAAATATTTACCATTTGAAAAAATGGACATGTCACTGAATCCAATACGCCTGCTCAAAAATGAGGCAGGAGAGGAAAAAGCTGAAATGGCGCGTCTATCGTCGTTCGTGGGCGCCATTTCAATCGGCGATTTGGTGAAGAGTACACTCGGCCCCAAGGGTATGGACAAAATACTCGTCTCACACGGACTCAATGCCGGTAAAGTGGAGGTAACAAACGATGGAGCCACCATATTACGTGCCGTTGCTGTGGATAATCCAGCAGCCAAGATTCTAGTTGATATATCACGCGTGCAGGATCAAGAAGTGGGCGATGGTACTACTTCAGTTACAGTATTCGCTGCGGAATTGCTGCGCGAAGCTGAAAAATTGGTGGCGCAGAAATTGCACCCACAGATCATAATTGCAGGTTGGCGTCTTGCTACACAAGTGGCGTTTGAAGCGCTCACAGCTGCCGCCCAGAATAACTCATCCAATGACACGAAATTTAAAAAAGATCTCGTTAATATTGCGCGCACTACACTCTCATCAAAAATTCTACATCTACACAAGAACTTCTTTGCAAATCTAGCTGTGGATGCTGTGTTGCGTCTCAAGGGCTCCGGCCTGCATAACGCCATACAAATCATTAAGAAAGCTGGTGGCACACTGGAGGACTCCTTTCTCGATGAGGGTTTCTTGCTAGACAAAAAGCCGGGTATACATCAACCGCAACGCATTGAAAACGCGAAAATACTGATTGCAAACACACCGATGGACACGGACAAAATTAAAATATTTGGAAGCAGCATAACCATTGATTCGTTCGCGAAACTAGCCGATTTGGAACTAGCTGAGAAAGAGAAGATGAAGGAGAAAGTCGACAAGATTCTCAAACATAATTGCAATGTTTTCATCAACCGTCAGCTAATCTATAACTATCCAGAGCAACTGTTCGCTGATGCTGGTGTTATGGCCATTGAGCATGCCGACTTCGATGGTATTGAACGTCTTGCCTTATGTACCGGCGGTGAAATTGCTTCGACTTTCGACAAGCCTGAGCTTGTGAAATTGGGTGAATGTGATCTCATCGAGCAGGTGATGATTGGTGAGGATACATTGCTGCGTTTCAGTGGTGTTAAGCTAGGTGAGGCTTGCACTGTTGTCATACGCGGTGCCACACAACAGATACTCGAGGAGGCTGAACGTTCGTTTAAAAGTGCACTTTCTGTGTTGCTCGCCACTGTCAAGGAGTCGCACATCATCTATGGCGGCGGCTGTTCCGAATCGTTAATGGCCAATGCGGTCTTTAAGAAAGCTGCAGAGACAGCTGGCAAAGAAGCAATTGCAATGGAGGCTTTTGGACGCGCTTTGCTCGCGCTCCCTACTGCCATTGCTGACAACGCTGGTTACGATTCAGCACAATTGATCTCTGAACTACGTGCCGCTCATGCTCAGGGTAACTCATTTGCCGGGCTTGACATGGTAAACGGAACGATTGGAGACATACGTGAACTAGGCATCACAGAGTCGTTCGCAGTCAAGCGTCAAGTGCTTTTGTCGGCTTCCGAAGCTGCTGAAATGATTCTGCGTGTTGACTACATTATCACGTGCGCACCTAGGACTCGTGTTCCGGATCAAGGTTGTTGTTAAACACAACGTTTTTTTTTCTTTAATACGATATAATCTAATATTTTTTTCCACGCGAAGTCAGTCAACAGTCAAGTACGGCACACTAACTCACTTAATATATGCATTTAAATAACTCCATTTTTGCTATTGGAAAAAAGTAGACATTTTTAGGAACCTTTTAATGTTTTTAATCAAGAAACCACAGACAATTCTTCCAAAAATATATAGATCGGCTAATATCCAAATTGAATACGTCTCTGCAAAAGCGAATTGTATTGTTCACATTAATATACTTTTTTTCACACTTAAAATAAAAATTATTTTGTTTAATAAAGCTGCTATGTTCAAACGATCGTATATACTTGATTCCTTCATTGAATACTTATAATGTCAAATATCTACAAAATGTAATTGCAGATTTGGCCACCAAAAAAGTCGTTTGGGCAAAATCGTTACGAAGTTATTTAGCCAGCGCACATCTTTATTCAATGATTTAATCGCGAAATACATCTCCAGTAAGACAGACCAAATTTCCAAATTTGGGCCTCATTTCGAAAGCTGGTTTCTCATAGACTTTTTCGACGTATTTTTGGGCTTAGATTCCAAAAATAGCAACTATTTTTGTTTCTAAGAGTTCTGTAGCTATAGACTAGGACTCGTCTTGGTGTCGATGGGCCCCGCTTGTTGTTAGCATGCTATACAGCGTCAATAACAAGAAAACAAGTTAACTACGTTGGTATCGAAGTTTTTATACTATTCACATGGAGTTTCAAACTGTGTACTTAGCAGGTGTCAAACAAAAATATTTGCAAAATCGAACAACCTAAAGGTAGGATGTAAGTTTGTAGTAGCCTATTCCTTGATGTACATATGTCCATATGAAAGCACCATGTCAAATGTCTAGTTGATTTTGCCTGAAATGATAAAGTTTTTCATGGTAAATGCCAAAAGTGGGTTTGTATGGGGTTGAAGCCACTATATTAAATTTTAAGTTGATATTTACTGTAAAAAGAAAGTTTCCATACAAAAATCCAGCATTGGGCGGTAGTTTTCTGTGGGTGTTACCACTAAAAGTGGTCAATTTGATGATACTCTATTAAACTGCAATAAAGAAAAGTATATGTGCTTTCAACTGGATTTATTATAAACTGTTGCCCAAAAATGCGCAACAACACGCAGAAAGGCTAAGAGATGGACACGGCTAGATCAACTCGTCTCGTCGAGCTGATCAAGAGTTTATATACTTTATGGGCTCTACCTCCTTTATTGCGTTACAAACTGAAATTTCTGACAATTTGATAATACTATTTAAACTCTGTGTGAATAGTATAACAAACAAATTTCATACAATTTAAAAATTCAGGATATGTTTGCATGGAGGCTACCACTTAAAGTAGGGTTGGCATGTTCATTTGGTACTACCACTAATTATACAATATATATACATATAATATATATATTGTATTGTATAATATATATATTGTGTGGTTAGTGCTACTAGTTATCTGAAGAGAGAAGAGTCTACACATTCATATTTGAAGTCTCTATCTTTTATAGTCGCCGATATCTATTCGTTCAAACGAACGGACATGTCTATATCGTCTCGCCCGCCGATGCTGATCAAGAATATACATATATATTTTTTCAGATCTACTACACCTTCTTCCGAATGTTATATACACTTGCACAAACTTACTATACTTTTTACCCTTCACGTAAAGGGTATCTTGCAGTCGAGCAAACTCAAATGCTGAAATGCGTTCTTACTTCAAGTTTTATTTAGAAAAACTAACACAACAAAACAGCTGATTTCTATTTTGCATATTCTGCTGTGCCTCGCAATTCGTCATTTGCGATAACGGCACTTTATTATACTGCGTAAGAAGCAACAACAACAATAAAAAGAAAGAAGAAGCTGGTCGCCGGAATAAACAAATGAAAAACAAGCGCAATGCAAAGCGAAGCGCAAAGAAAAAAATATAAAAATGTTCTGCTTTAAAAAAAAATGCTTCATTACAAAAAGTGACTTCAACGGTTGAAGTTGCAGCGAGTGAGTGTGTAAATATAAATAAATTGTATATGCTAAACAAAGATAAATAAATAAATTGCTGATAAAATTTAATGCAAACAAAGTGTGGTAAAAGCGTAATTGAAAATTGAATTCCAATTAATAATTTCTTGCAATGATGACTATGCCGCGAACATCGTCGATATGTTGGTTAATTTATTTGTTTTGCTGCATTAGCATTGCATATAGCATTACCGAGCTAAATTACACAAATTACGGCCTTGATTATCACGACCTCGAAGCACCGGAACCTACGCGTGGCTTACTCTATCCGCGCGAATCGGAAACGCGTGAAGTGCGCACATTGGATGGAATTTGGCGTTTTCTCAAGTCGAATGACACCGATTCGGAGCAGGGTATACGCGAGAAATGGTATAAGCAAAATTTGGATAGCGTAAGTATTCAATTGAGCGCCGGCACCGGCGCCGGTGTTGCAGCATTGATTTTTAACCACATTAATTGTTCTTCAATCCACAATCCAGTTCGGTACCACCATACCAATGCCAGTGCCGGCGTCCTATAATGATATAACTACCAGCGCTGAGCTGCGAGATCATGTCGGAACAGTTTGGTACGAGCGACGTTTCTTTGTGCCGAATTCATGGGCTTCAAATAAGCAGCGTGTCTGGTTGAGATTCGGCAGCGTGCACTATGAGGCGTATGTGGTAAGCGGTTGCGGCCTTGAGTTTTCAGTACTTCACTTAGTGTCCATAGTATTATAAATTTGTTACGCAGTTTGTAACACATTAAAGCAAGCATCGGAGATGCCATAAATACCTGCATCAGCTCAGTGAGGCGCCGCGAATCAGCGACGTCCGTCTGTCTGTTCCTTGTGTGTGCGAATTAAAACTAGTCTCTTAGTTTATATTTCCTGATAATTAAATTTGTGTAACAGGCAGAAGGAGGCGTGGCGTGATGCTATAAAGTAGTATATATATATTCTTGATGAGCATTCGAAGACTAGACGATATAGACAAATTCGTCTGTCTGTTTGAACGAATACATGTTGGATATAATAAGAGATAGAGACTCCTTCGATTTTAGACTCCTTTTGCCTCTTCAGATAACTAGTATTAAGAGAATATTTTATACAAACAACATTGTAAGGGGTATTGCCCATAAAAATCTGCCTCCCATTTTAAGTTTTTGTATGTATTTTTTTTTGGTTTTGTGTACCTAACGTAAATTCTAATAAATTATGAGACATGCGTAGAGATTGGACCACTGTAAGCCGTAGACCCCATACAAACTTGACCTTCATTTTTAAGTTTTTGTATGATTTTTTTTTGTTTTTCTTAATTAAGTGATAGTACCTTGCAAAGCAGTACACAATGTCATGCCTAGGTAGCCCCCATACAAACCCACCTCCTTCATTTCGGTTTTTGTATGAAACTTTTTTATTAGTCAAAATCAACTAAAAATTCGATATGCTGGCTTCACACTTCACTTTGTTATTAATTGGCATCTGGTGCCGACTTTTCTCCAAAAAGTCTCCAAAAAAGGCACCGTCTACTTTGTGTTTTTTAAAGTTAAAATTTTCTTATTTTCCGAATTAACCACAGTAAAAATGTAATGAAGTCTTCAAATTATCACTAGATCATTGAAAGACCTGACCGTAATTTGTTAGTTGCTTGATTAGACTATTAAAGCTTCGGTTCTACCGAAGTTAACGTTTTCTCTTGTTTTAATAATTACAATATCTTTTTCCATAGTATATTAATGGACGTAAAGTAATGTCGCATGCCTTTGGACATTTACCATTTGAAGCGGATATTTCATTATACGTTAAATTTGGCCATAATAATCGCATTACGGTTATGTGTAATAATACATTGACTAAAGAAAGCATACCACAAGGTCAAACCAGCCGTTTACCCGTCTATAATGGTACACGACTAATACAAGAATATACCTTTGATTTCTTCAATTATGCCGGCATACATCGTACCGTGCATTTGTACACTACACCAGCGGTATACATTGAAGATGTTACGGTCGTTACGGCGCTGCTGAAGAATGGCGGCGGCAGCGTGCAATTTAATATTAGCACAAATGGTGAACATACTAATGAAATTGTTGCATTGGAGGCATCGCTGACGCCGCATTATGTGCACGTGAATTTACGCGATAAGAATGGCGATATTGTCGCGCAACAGAAAGTCAAACAAACTTTTCGTGGCGTTCTAAGTGTACCGAATGTGAACGCTTGGTGGCCGTATTTAATGCATGCGGAACCGGGTTATATGTATAGAATGGAATTGTATCTACATGCAGCGGACAATACACTGCTCGATGTCTATCGTTTTCCGGTGGGTGTGCGCAGTTTAAGTTGGAACAATACGAGTTTACTGCTGAATGGAGAACCATTGTATTTGCGTGGCTTTGGCAAGCACGAGGATTCAGATGTAAGTAGATGTAGCTGATTGTTACTTAATTTATATTTGCTCGAAACTAATAGTTCCGTTGCTATCTTATAATTGAAGAACTTTTTCACCTCGATATCTCCAAATTTCATACCTTAAACTAAACTAAAGTGACATTTTACATTTTATTTAATGGAGTTTATTCTCTCCACCCTAATACCAATTAGCCAACGCTTCTAGAGAGTAAATTAGTTTTCTAAAAGCTTGTTTCTAGTAGCCCTCGCGTAGGTCATATAGTCGCACTATCTTCAGGTGTATACTGGAGGAGTTACATGTTGCACCTGTGTACCTGATTGGCCGACAGCCAGTAATACCGACTGATTAATCTATAGTACAGTACTCAAAAATAAAATAAAGAAATATATATTCATTTTTTGTAGCGTTCTCAACTGATTTCAAACTTCTTAATGGTTTTGGAAAGTTGAAGAATAGATGTTTCAATTTTGTATATTATATTGAAAATAAGTGTTTGAATGAAATAGTCTAAAAATTGGCTGACAGTCAGATGTATTAACGGAAACAGTGATTGGCTAGTTTATAACTGTTAAAAAATGATGACCACTTACGTTCACATACCTTCAGTGTGTTTCTTAAATAATCAATATATAATTTTGACTTGGCTGTATTCTTCGAAGCGGTTTTTTATTGTCGATATTATTTGATGGAATCCATTATATACGTCGCTTAGATGACCAACATTTTTATATAAGACTCCAGAAATTTATGTTTGATTCAGAGTTTTGAGTCGAGCACAGTTGCTCGTACAAACCTAAGGCTGATGTCAGAGTACACACTAGAAGCAATACGATGCGTGAGTACGATAACATTTTGTGTTATAAGCCATGCTATGTCAATGTGAAAACGACAAACAAAACCATGCAAATACGAAACGATAACAACAAAGCAAAAACCAATGCGAAGCGATGATGCAGTTACAAAACTGCTTTCTCGTTTCGTTCTCACTTTGCTATCGATTGCGCTCGCTTCCGGTTTCGTTTGGATTGTGACACCTTTTGAGCGATCACATATAGCGCCGTATATTATTGTATCGCTTTTAGCTGACGTCAGCCTGAGCCTACTTTTTAAACGAACTTGTGAAGAATTATTATGAACAATCGTAAACATAGTTTTGGCTACGAAAAATGTACGGACAGTGTTTATATTATTTTCTCAGTGGCACTGATAATTCTAAATAAATTTTGTTATAATCTGCACACAGAGTGTTACTACTATTATAATTTAGTCAAAGAAAGCATCGCAGACTCCATAAAGTATATCTATTCGTGATCAGCAAGACAAGACGCGGCGAGGTAGCCAGTTGGTCGTCGTGGTAGTTTCTCGTTGCCGAGCAAAAAGAGCAAGTATTGAAGAGAATTTAAGCTTCGGCTATACTCAAATTAACGTGTTTTTCTTATTTTAGTATTATTTAATACGAACTTACGTAAACGTATGTATATCTTGGATAACTAATAAATATTATAAATGTAGTTTGATACTCTAAAGGTGAAAGTGTACCCGATCGGATTAATACTCGTAGCAGTGCAGATATAGTATGGAAGTGTATTATCGTTTTGTAACGCATTGAAGTAGTTATCGGAGACTGCACAAAGTATAAGGGTTTGCATGCATACATATGCTCTTAATCAGCTCGACGAAACGAGTCGAGGTAAATATGTCCATCTGGGGTTGCGCATTATTTTATATATGGTAGTTCAGAAAGTAGGACTTTAACATTCAAAGTTAGAAAATTCGAATTTAACGTAATTTGGATCTATAAAGTATATGGTACAGATAGGACTTCTGGCTAAATACTACTTATTTCCAACATAAAATGTTTAAGATTGGTCCAGTTCGGACAACTATAGTATATATTGTACACCCTTGGAGGTAAACAGCGTTACTTCACAATAGGCGGTTTACTGATGGAAGTTAGAAACGAATGACATTTTTGATGCGCGTCAATTGTTTAGTATAGACTCCAGTTCTCATGCATTGCTGGGTAATTAGCGTGCAATGCTCTTTGACGCCTATAATTTTGCTCTCTTCATGCAGGTGGTCCTCATGAGGTGACACATTCTTTGTGCTCGTTGTAGGTTGCACCATTACTTGGTGCTTACACAAGCTCATCGTGGATGATGCTATTGTCAGTGAAGATGTGTACGTTGGAGTTCATCTCAGCACTTTGTGCTGAAACCTTTGCAGAATGTCGGTGTTAGTTCCTTCTGCTTAATTTTTTTATTAACACAGTTTAGTATATTTTTCGTATTTTATAAATAAATTTCAATCATTGCAGATACACGGCAAAGGACTCGACTATGCACTGATGACACGCGACTTTAATCTGTTGCACTGGATGGGCGCTAATGCATATCGCACCTCACATTATCCCTATTCCGAGGAATCTATGCAAATGGCCGATGAATTTGGCATTATGATAATCGATGAATGTGCCAGCGTAAATACGAATTTCTTTACACCGAATTTACTTCAAAATCATATGTCAGCCATGGAGCAATTAATACATCGTGATCGTAATCATCCGAGTGTTATTATGTGGTCCATTTCAAATGAGCCACGTTCGAAGTATAATAACTCGGAAGTTTATTTTGCGTAAGTCAAGTCGTTAAACTATGTACAGTCCTCGTGAATTAGCTATTTTAAATGCATATACAAATTTTTCGTTTTTCATTTAGCAAGCTTACCAACTATACACGCCTCATTGCTGCAGGACGTCCCATTACAGCTGCTATTAATGCTAATACCAAGGAAGATCATTTAGCAAAATTTCTCGATATTATAAGCTTCAATCGCTATAATGCATGGTATGTTAATGCCGGAAAACTTGATATTATACAGAAATATGTAGTCGAAGAGGCTGAAACTTGGCATAAAGAATACAAAAAACCTGTGCTGATGACAGAGTACGGTGCGGATACTATGGAGGGCTATCATGCGGTAATGTTGAAATAATTTTTTTTTAAATTTATTTAAATTTTTTAAAACGTTTTCTTTTTCGCACAGTTACCCAACTTTGTTTGGTCTGAGGATTATCAGACAGCATTACTTTCAAAGCACTTTAAAGCATTCGATACACTGCGTCAGCAAGGCTGGTTTATAGGCGAATTTGTTTGGAATTTCGCAGACTTTAAGACAGAACAGAGTAGGTGTTATCATATATAACATTATATAAGATTCAATAGAATTTTATATTTTAATACTATCGCTTAAACCTTTTTCAGGATATATCAACGTCAAAAGTTCATTCAAGGTTTTAATTTGTATCATGGTGGAGGAAAATATTAAATACTACCGAAATTCTGAGTCGATGATTGAAACTTTAAGAGAGCTTACTCCAATTTACGGTGCAAAAACCGGCATCAAATTTTGTAGATGCAATGGAATCTCTTGAAGCACTGTGGGTCTTTTGTTGTTCAATAAAGGAAATTTCGCTTATAGAAGTAAAAAATGAGCTGTATCGCTGAAGATAAGTTTTCGATGAAATTCCTGATTTTCTTCAAAGCCCAATCGAAGAAGTTTCAGCGTTTTAAATGAACAAGAGGCTTCACTTCTTGAGTTGTAAGGGTGTATACCAACATCTCCACAGAATTTCGGTAGTTAATTTTTAACAAACATTACACGTGGGTGAACTTCATCATGATAAAAAATGTAAACCTTGATTGCCGTTTTGACTTTTACAGATCCTGAACAACATTTTAATGCTGCGTTAGTATTAAAAAACACAATATTCTTAAGTGTCCCTATTGAAAGCCCCTATATTATTAAATTATGACAAATATACTTTCACAGCTACTACACGCGTAGGTGGCAATAAGAAGGGCATCTTTACACGCGCACGTCAACCCAAAACTGCAGCACATTTACTGCGCCAACGTTATGTTGCCCTAGCGCATACGCTAGACGGTGTGCCCATGCCGCACGATGCTTTTCCGTATATAGTGCACTGGCCATTGGATTAGATATTCTTGTGTTTGTTTCTTTAAGTTTCAATATTAACTACATAAACGACGTCAACATAAATTTTGTTAACTAACTTAAGTCTAATTCTTTACATTCTTGTTCGCTCATTGGTTCTACGACTTTCAGGCAGGCATTGGCAAATTCGACAAAAAGTGGTTCCTGCATGGCAGCATTCATGGCACGCCAGGCGCTATGCGACACATCAATCTCCTGCAGCAGCTTGCGTAGGTGTGGATTATAGAGCAGCGCTTCTAGTGTTTTACAGTGTCCTGCAGAGTAGATGTATAGAAACAATAGTATATATATCATCATAAAATTGTGCATAGCATAAATTAATAAGAGAAAGAAAAACTGAAACCTAACCCTAGATGTCGAGTTCCAGGCACGAGGCTACATAAATTGGATGCAATCATATGGCTGATTTGAACGGGCCGGACAGTTAAGAATGTGACCACACTCAGGACAGCAATCATTGGTGCTGATCACGATTCGTTCACTGTAACACTAGAGCATGTCAAATTGTGCTAATTTAGTCCTGATGTTACAAGGGACATTTTTCACACTCAGCAATAAGTGGCGGCCTACCACCAAACACAACATTGCCCTGAAAGAGTTTATTGACTCTTTCAACTGCAGCTTTGTGCAATTAAGCCCTACCGGATATATAAATCCACTTGTTTATGTGGGAAGCGAGATATACTCGCAAGCGGCGTACGAAAATACGAAGCGGCAAGATATCCTATGGGCGCAATAATATTGAGTAGGGCATGTCACGACATCACAATTATAATAAATCAATTTTGAGCCCTGGAGAATATTTGAAGATTGCAATTGCAAAAACGTAAACATAATAAAATTATAAATTAGCAGAAAAAAAAATGGATGAGAGTGAGCGCCCCCGCTATAGAAAAATATGAATATAATGTGCACGTTTGCATTTAAAATTTTGATACAAAATTTTAATTTTGTTTGTTTTCATTTTGATTTTGCTTTGGTTTTTTATCGATCGAGTTGGCAGGTATCTTTGCAAAAAATTATGATAAATTTATCGGCTCGCCGAACTCGGCGACACGGTTATAGGCTTGCATAATCGACTGTGCAAGTCTAGATCCACCTTTACCGTACGTTCGCATAGCCACGGCTTGTTGGGTCATTTAGAGATAAAAGTGGTTATTTCGCTCAATACTGAAGTCGTCTTTTAAGAAACAATGCTGGTAATCCGCTAATATGCAATCTTCTGTCATCGATGGTCATAATAATGATTCTGGTGAAATGAGTTAAATGGTCTTATAAACGGACCAAAGTTCAGCTTCATTGCCAAGTTTCTAGCGAGGTACGTACAATCTACTACCTTTCATAAGTCTGGGAGAATTAGTTGGGAAATAGAGAAGTTTAACACGTACGTAAGATATTCTACGGCTATAGGTTCGAAGTGCTTCATCATCAGCATTGAAATGCCGTTTGGCCGGAGTTGTGTTGTTGTTCTTCCCTGTAGTTATTAAATAAGTTGTATTTTGAATTAATTGTTAAATAAGTTATTATTACGATACCATCAAAAATTACTTTATCCTCTAATATAGACGGTTTCACATATGTTTTTAAAATTTCCTTTAGAATATGTTGATCCAACCATACCGGCATTGATCCATTCACCCTCTCCCCTGTATCCGCCACTGGTTGTAATTATCCTTGTTGTACAAAAGGAAGAGCTCTCTATTTGGTCTACACTAGTTAACCCTTTCAACTACATCTCTTAGTGTGCATAGAAGTCACCAAGAATAACTTGCAATACGTGACTCAAGATCGAACCGTGACTACCAAGTGTCGCAGCTATTGATTGGTGTCTGTTTTTTTAACAGTTTCAACTTACGCAGCTGCTCCAGTTTCTCGCGCGGCACAGTGTCCTCCGTGCTGAACGGTTCGTAGAGCGTGGGTTCTGTTTCAATCTGTGCCGCCGCCGCTTGTGTCTCTGTGACCTTTGTTGTTGTCAGCTGCTGCTGCAGCTCCTGGCAGGCCACCGAATCCTTGTGTAGTTTATAACAATTGAGCGAACAACTGTTGGCATGAAACAAAATTTATTATTATTAAAAGTTTTACAACAAATTTTCGCGCTACTTACTACGTTGCGTCACATTTTGTGCATTTGTATTTAAACGTTTTCTTTTCACAGCTTATACAAATTGACATTTTAGAATTTTATTTATTTATAAATTGCTGCGCTTTTTAAATGTTTGCAACTAATTTCGCCGAGTTTCGTTGTTGTTTTTGATTTAAAATGTGTTTTTCGCGTTTTATTTTTCTTCTTCTTCTACACTTAACAAAACAAAAACAGCTGTTCGTCTCGCGCGCACGCTTACGTGTGTGTGTCTCGCATTTGTACGCACGCCGTTCGTTTCGCATAGTTACAAGCCGCAGTTTTCCATGCGCTGCGTCGCTTGTTGTAGTTTTCGTCGAAACATCAGCAAAAAGTTCATTACGAAATAAAAGCAGAAGAAAAACAAAAAGCGAAAGAACGATGGCGGCAACATTTTATTTAATTATATTTTTGTGTTCGAATGCAATATCAGAAGTTCTGCTCCGCACAGATATGATAAATGTGAATTTTGTAATGAAGTTCTGAATGACAGCGCTGCCAGACGATTGCTTTGTTTGAATTTAATATTTTTAGATAGAGACCGCTGCAGTCGAGTGTGCTCGACTTCAAGATACCCTGTAGCTTGTTTTATATGTATGTACCATGGATTATATTCTATAGTAGTCCGATCTGGAAATATGCGGAATATTTTATTCGAATTGATGAAAAAGTACAATTTTTTTAATTGCGTTTTTTTTTTGAAAATAAAATCACAAAAAATTTACACATAAAGAAAAATGACATGAAAAAATTAATAAAAGTATGAAAAAAAAACAAACTAAATAAAAATAATTCAAAGCACATTAAAAATCACTTCTTTGAGCTTCTGTAGCAAAGATCCAAGGTGTGTATAACACGATGACATAGCAAGCTAATCGGACGATAGGAACATGGCTTGTGCTCAGGTTTACCAGGTTTGGCAATCTTGATGATCTCGGCTCATTTCCATTGAGCAGCGAATTAGTTAAGCCTCAAGATGCCGTTCTAGATCGCCATCATATGCATGAGACGTTATTAGGCAAAACAAACGCATCGATCTTGTCATAACCAGTAGGTTTTCTAGTTTTAAGATGATTGAGCACGAAGACAACCTTCCTTTGACATGGAGAATAAATGAAATCTAGTGTATGTTCATTATCCGCATGCGAGCAGAAGTAAACAGATGTGAAGGTAGTTTTCAGGTTATTGGCGAGTACCTTAGTGAATGAATGTGACCTACATCACATTCCACTGTGTATGGGAGACCAACTCTTAGTTGGCCTTTTGACGTACCTCGTAGCGTTCCAGAGGCTATGCTCCGCACTACTAGGCTCAGCTTCTGCAAGAAAGGTATCAACTGCATCGATTCTGGCTTCAGTAAGCATCGATTTAAGTTCCTTCGTCGCTTAATTTAGGACAGTTTTGTCAAGCGTATTTCTGGTAGCGTGCCAAACTCGTCTCAACCTTCTCTTCTTACGGATCTTGACAGCTATCTAATTGCATCTAATTGCACCAAATGTGAAGATCGCGCTTCGCTATATAGGTTCTATTAGTTATCGAAACCGTAGTAGAGAGATTTGCAGATTAATAAATTAATTAAATTTTGGATTTGTATGAAGAGTATTCTCCAACCAAGAGCGAAACAACGTTAGGTTGGTGTTTTTCCTCACTAACATTTGACTAATGCACTGACTGGCACGTTAATAAGTACAGACACTGCACAGTGATCCGAGCAGAGATTTATCAGGGACGTCAGGCAGTCAATGGAGATCAGTAGGCCAGTATGTTGCTTCGCTAGATAGGTAAAATAAAATCGGCTCAGCAATTTCGGAGATTAGCCGGGACATACAAACAGGAACTAAAGAATGATCAGAGAAGATGAGAGACTCAACTTAGCTATGTTCGTTCTTTCCCGGCTGTAATTCTGTTGGAGAGATAAGTTCTCTCTCGACTCGCGGCATATAGACTCTCTAAGTTTCGCAATTGCAACAACGAGCGTGGGCATGGCATCCAACATAACCCAAAAAAAAAATGCTTCAGCTCTGAATACTTTCGCGTGTTATTCAATTTAATAAATTTACATAAAAAACTATGAATTTTTAGAACAATCCATCTTCTCTACTGTACTGTAGGTGTAAAAAGATGGGCATGTATTGCACACTTTTCACACAAATCCGTACGTTTTTTAATGCCAGACATAGAAACTCATATTCAGCCGCGTGACTTCGTCAATTGGTTTCAATTTCGTTTATCTATTGAATATATTTAAAAATAAATTGCATGCCACTGCCAGAACACAAAACTATAAGACTAGAATCAGTATTATTTTTTCCTTTTTATTTGGGATTGCATGTCGCCGAAATTAGTTGCTACAATCAGTTCAACTCTAAATAGACGAATAAATGGTTGGAAAAAAACCAATACGTTGCTATTAAATACTTTTTAAGTAAATATTAAAATATTTTTTGTATTCTTTGGCAGGTTTGCACCAGTTTTTTCTTGCGTTTCACATATCGATGGGAGAAAATTTTGACGCGAAGACTGGAGGAACTGGAATTTTATTGTGTGCAGTACGTGACACGTGAATATCATGTGCAAGTTTTCGAATAACATAAATGTAAGCGACGTAAAATGATTGGATATTTTCTAGACGAGTATGGAAAATGTATGGAGTAAATGATTTGTAGTGAAAATTATGCTTTTTGAGGTTAATTTTTGGTATGTTTGACATTATTTATGTGCATGAGAGTTTCATATAAATGGCAGCTGATTATTTATAAGTTTTAGGGCTAGTTTTTCAATAGCTTGTTAAATGTGCTCCTAACTAATCAGCATGTCAATTTGATGAATGTTAAAAGAGCAGTTTAATCATTTTGAAATAATTATTGAAAGTCGAAAATTGTATTTTCTCGTGTACAAGTGAATGTCGGCAGTTACTACTGCGTACACATGTGACTGATAACTATTTTACCGAAACAAAAAACCTAAGTATAAGCTGGAATCTATTTTGTTTAGTAGTACGATTTATTTAAAACAGTTTATAATTCGTACAAGTTTTTTAAATACATGAGTACACAAAGACTCATAGTTAATATTGTAGGGTAGCAGAGAGAGCGAGATATTTAATAATATAAAAAGTTATTGCTTGGAATTTTATAACTATCTCTGTGAAATTAATTTTGTTGTTTCTTAAGCGTCTCTAGTAAGATTTATCTGTGGCGTATAGTAGAGTTCCTTACATAACCGAGCTTACTTGAACTCGACGATTTTCATTGGCGTTGAATATTGGCTGGTACACCTTTTGCTGCTGCTGTTTTTGGAAAGCGATACCGATCAGTGGTGACTTCAATTTCAGCGGTTGGACCTTAGACTGTTTAGCTGTCAATGACGCCTGTAGCTGCTGCGCTTCTTGCTTAATCGTTCTCTTCACTTCGGTTTGTTGCACTTTTTTTTGAATGGATTTTGGTATTTTTAAAATAGGTGGCAGATTTTTAGGTATCAATAGTTCACGTATACGACGTTGTGCCGACTGTACGCTATAGAATGAACCAATTATGCGTACAGGTACTTTTTCATCACTGTCGGAAGCGTTAAACTCCACAGGTTCCGGCACTTTAATAACGCTGCCGGTGAAGCGTTGCATCTCACGTACATTTTGTCCGCCTTTACCAATTATACGTCCAACATACGTACGTGACACTAGCAATTCTATGGTTAAACGCACATCTTCCATGCTAGATTTAAAACGTTCTTCGCGCATTTTTTCGAATATCATTAATTGTGCCTTCCACTGTGCATTTGGTGTGCCGACAATGGTTACTTTACGTTCCCCTTGCTCATCGCATGGTTTAGCCGTATCATTGTCAAACTTTAGAGAGGCATTCGAGTAGCAAATAATGTTACGTATATATAAACCTTTGACGCCAATAATGGCACCAACAGCATTATTCGGTATATAGAGATACGTTGTCTCCTGCTGATCATTAGGCATAGCCAACGGTACACCGCTGCTCAATAACTTTGACATGGCATAGTTGATACCCGTTAAAAATGGCATATTTGTAGTTAAACCCAGTACATTGCTTGACGTCGATATTAATGCCATGGGATCCAGCCCAGGAAACATGATTGTGCTCTGCGGTATGAGCATCTGGAAATCATGCTCATACCAATGACGCAGTCTAACACTGATCTCACTCTCGGCACGTGACATATTCTCAATTTCGCCCTTAATCGTAATTGTGCGTTCCAAAATAAAGGGATTCATGTCACTAATCGAACTGACGACAATGTTTGTGTCTGTATCCTGCATAATTTTTTTTATAATCCAGCCATTCTTGCCAATAACGCGTGGAATTTGATTATTGTGTGCGAGTATCTTCAGAGAGATGTTGACGTCCTTGTTTGTAGCGAGCGCCTCCTCTTTCATAACTTTGAGTATACATTTGCAGGCATTGGTGCAATTTTCCGGAGTACCATAGATCGTTACGGACTTCTCCAATGCATCGGTCTTGTTGCAATTAACATCGACACGTGCGCGACTCTGTTGTGTTATTTGGCGTACAGTTTTGCCCTCGCGACCTATTATGGCACCGACCATTTCATTTTGTACGAGTATGCGCAACGGAATATCAGCCAAACGCACGGATCCAGGCATTTTGGCGAAATAGTGAGTCTCTCGATTGTCCTAAATTATTTTGCTTGTTGTTTTGAAATAGCTAAAAATCGAAATATGCAGATTTTTAGTACAAATTATTCGGTGTGATCGACAAGAGTTCTATTGAAGTGTGTAGAATCAGTGATATTTCTCGTGATTTTTGCACTACGTACCGTATAACCGATAAACGATAAGTGCAGAAAACATGTGCAAAGCGTGTTCTTCGGTTTCCATTACTTACTTTATTATCGGCCGCTAAAACCAAATTATAAAATTTCCGCAACAAAAAAATTAATTTATTATTTCGTAAATACGTATAAATTTTTCGAAATGCTTTAAAATATTGATTAACTTATGTCGCTTAGACTACTTTATGTCAAACTATTTCATTCAAAATTATTTCTAAATATCAAAAGCTGTCAGTTTATAAACTTAAATACATGGAAATATTTGCACCATTTCAAGTTGGCTCTTCAGCATTTTTTGGAACTTTTTCGAAACTAAGCGGTTTTTGGATGATTCAGGTTTTTTACTCTCCATCAACTGAAAAGTGAAGGAGCAGAAAAAGGCTGCCAATTTCAGAATTCTAAATCTCTTAATATAATTTGCAAACCAATAATTTTAGTCAAACAGATCGTGCAGCTAATAGGCGAAGCTAAATGTATTGCATGCTTTTGAATCTTTTAGTTGTTTCCCGGATAGTAATGTTTAAGGAGAGTTTATGTGGATCTTATGTCCATGGTGAATTTATACTAGACGTGACGTATTCCCCACAGCTGCGCTCTTTTTTATTTCTTATTTATCTTTTGTCTTACTCTTTTGCATTTGTTGCGGATTAGAATTTCGTTTTTGTTTCACGCTTAGGTTTGATATTTCAGTATTTATAGGCCGAAAACAACTGTCATATGATTTTTCTGTCAAATTGATTTTTCTTATTTTATTTCGTAAAATTTATATTCACAGTTTGCTGTTTGATAATTGGCAGTGTTTTTAATTAAATCATTTCAAAGCTTTAAACAACTTTAATAGGAGGTAGGGGGAGGGCAGGTTAGTTGTTCTGCTATTCGGGGCGGACCCCAATTCAACAAATCAGAGATCATTACCCTCCACGAGTTAATTAGGTCGTGGTGGGCATGGGAAAGGGGCAGGGAGAAGTTGGGAGGGGAATAAACGGCATGGGGCGTGGTGGTAGGGGCTGAGGAAGGAGTGGTAGGGGGAACGGAGGTAAAGGGAAGCAGAGGTAGGGGAAAGGGCAGCAACGCGCCGGGTTCCTTTTAAAAACGAAGAAGAGGTAGGGGAATGGGGAAAGGGGGAAGGAAAAGCTGAGTGTTGGGAACGGGGTAGAAAGGGAAGAGGGACAGGGGGAATAGGGGTAGGGAAATGGAAAGTAGGGTATGGGATAATATGGAAGGAGGGGTAATGGGAGGGAAATGGCAGCAACGCGCTGGGTACCATTTAAGATAGAGGGATGAAATGTTGTACACATGTGAATAGGAACGAATGGTGCAGGGAAATGGGTGGTAAAGTAAGGAGAGGTAGCGGAAGGGGACATATGAATGGGGGCAGCGTAAGGGGTGGTTGTAGAAGGGATGGAAGGGACAGGAGAAGAGGGGTATGAGAATTGGAGCTAGAGTAAAGGGGCATGGGGAACGTGGGGCAGAGGGATGGTGGGACAGGGGGAAGGAATGGCAGGAAAAGAAGAGGCAAGGGGAAGGGCAGAACGACGTCTGCCAGGGTATATATATATATATATATATATATATATATATATATATATATATATATATATATATATATATATATATATATATATATATATATATATATATATATATATATATATATATATATATATATATATATATATATATATATATATATATATATATATATATATATATATATATAAATATATATACTATGTATATACATATATCTATCTTTTACTATCTCCCTCTCTCTCTCTCTCTCTCTCTCTCTCTGTCTTTTACTTCATAGGCCTATACAATGAGGTGCATTGAAAACTTCTTAAACCGGCAAACTTCTAAGCAGTGGTGCTGCTAGCCATTGGCGTAGTTTATAAAGGGATAGTGAACGTCTTTTGCAAGAATGCAACGGATGAAAGTTTGTAGCTAAGTTCGAAACATGCGGATAATATATTTTCCTGTATAATAAAAAGTTGTTGTTATCAATCTCTCTTCGCATTGAGTAAAAAAATATCCAAAATATTTCTCAATGTAAAATGTGAACATTTTTATGCAGCTTTGTATTTATAGGCGTCTATACTATTGTACCGATCGTTATAACATTTTTATAGTTATTTACTATTGATTAGCAGAAGAGAAGAATATAATAGGCTGCAGGTCATTTAGAAATCATCTTGGGTGTTTCGTGAATATTTGAGAGGAATCACATTCACTGCTGAACTCTGATTTGAAGTAAACGTAGAAAATCGTTATCAAACGGTACAACAGAACGATGGTGAAGACAGAAAGGGAAAGAGCGGGGGCATCAAATGAATCAGCAAACAACAAAAACACGCTTATGCTAATGGAAACTGGCACACGTGTTTTACATTCTCTCTCCCACTGATCATCTCTCTCACTCTTTATCTATATATGTATATAAAAATGTTATGTTGGTTTGCTTTGTGTACGCATAAAAAACTCAAAATGTTCTGTAAAACGCACAGGGAAAGTGATCTCCACTGGAACAATGTGAGGTATCACGTAAAACAAAATGGAGCATAGCAGTGGGCGCAGGTAGTGAATAGTTGTGTTTTACCAAATGTATTCTCCAAATCTTCTGCTTTGTTTTTCATATTATGTATATATTTTTTGTTACCAAATAAACAATTGCCGATTCCCATATATATGTTATTTATGCGTCCTAGGATGGTGTTTAGTTGAGACTTTTTTGGTTCAAAGCGGCTCATTCCTCCATTGTATTGCTTTGTTTCAGCGCAACTTCTATGCCTAATTAATATCGGTGTACCTGACATGAATACAAAAAAAAAAAAATAAAGCTTTTTTAAAACTTACCTTTTTTTACCTAAATTTAAGCTTCTAAAAAATGTTTACCAGTTTGCAAAGCATTATCTAAGCCGCACTGCAATAGAAGTATTTATGACACTCAAACTCTCAAAAAACATTCATTGCACATAATATACGATAAAAGTACTTTTATAATCATCTCAAGCCAAATCTCAACGCAAAATCACACACATCATTGGAGCCAAAAAGATTTCAGCAAGTTTATTATTTTGGCGCTATAAACCAACAGACACTAACAAAAACAACAACCCCATCCATAACAAGAACGACGAATGAGTTTATGTCACAAAAGCCGCATTGAAGTAATCACATAAATCACAGAAAGCGAAAAAAAAAAAACATAATCTCAATGAACTCTAGAACAGCAGCGTAAACGCTCTACGTACCGACTGCGTCACTAGCGGGCGTATTTAATGGGTTGGGTTTGGTATACATATACCCGTTTATTGTAGTATAGTATGCGCGATCTATTGGCCAATGCCAGTAGCAAGAGATAAACTGATGCCAATGCTACTGATAGAAGTCGAAAAGAAAAAGTTTATTAAGCATAAAACGGTCATAAAGAAAATAATAATATAAGTACTTAAAAATTGCAATATGGACGGCGACGACGATGGAGATGATGGTTCTTTTGTGTAATCAAAGGTTTGAAATGGTATTTTACTTTTATTTGAGATGATTGATGATGTTGCTGCTATAAAAATAGCAAAGAAACAATAAGAAAAAAAAACTAAATTGTGCGGTTGCATTTACCAATAACTGTAAATCATTATATAGAGTGGCAACACTGCAACAAAAAACACCGTTAGAGACAAAAAAAAAAACAAAGACTAAAACTGTACTTTTAATTAAGGCGCAGTATGGAACAAAAGAAGAGAATGGAGAACGGTATGAGTAAATTGCAAGTCGCAGCAGGATTAGAAACAAATCGACATAAAACAAAAAAGAATCCGCGAAGATAAATGTGTAGCGCGAAAATTTTGACAATAGCAGCGCCATCTATCAAACACTTGGCAATTAGTGGAGAACATTGAAAGCTTCAAAATAAGCGTCGAAAAAAACAAAAACGAAACAGTAAAACTATGTAGAAATGTGAAAGTACGAAATATGAAATTGGGTGAGAGGTCTCAATATGCGTGAGTAGCCTTAATAGTTTTAAGAAGGTGTTACTTTAGAACGTGCAAAAGTTGCAGAAACCGAATATACAGAGTCAGAAATTTTGAGCTCCTTAAGTATCACTCAACAAATTATTAATTAAAACGACCCTCTATCATGACGGACGTCATAATATTCAACTTGATTTTGCATGTATCGGATAAAAGTGACACCATATACTAGAAAGGAATTGTTTGACTCTAGAAACAGAAATACCATGCTCTGTTTTCGTTGCTCTCGATTAGATACGTTTATTTGTTGGAACAGAAAGTGTGCTACGAAATTATATCAACGATTCTGATATTATATAGTTTGTTATTCACTTGCACGCCTGATTTGTTTCATCACGAAGAAATGACAGAAGTAATCCGTTATGTTCAGATTGTTGATGTAAAGGTCTTGATACAAGAAAGTTTTATTGTCTTTATTTGTACTGAAGAAATAACTGGTCGACATTCGAAAAAAATTATAGTTTACTCGGGCGCCAGTAGAGTACATGCTGTAGCAGCTGTTGGACAATTGGTTCTATTTTGGTGAGCTATAATAAGTAAAAAGTACGTTTGAGACAAAGATTTCGACACATTAATTTGTTTCCATCTTTGCTCTGTTTCGGATAGAGCTAATTTATGATACATGTTTAAATTGTCTTCGACTGCTGCTTATTAACGACAAAGATGTTGATTTGATTAGGGACTCATTCTTCAAAAAAATTTGTTTTGTAATTGATGCAGTCGGATTCTTGCGGTAACATTTTAGATATCTACAATCTCTTCAACATCTTTTAGAAGAAGGTCTTATACTGCAATCTGGCATGGGTGTCAAGCTGAACCACTTGGTTTGTTATAGCTGTGCGAAAGACTGTATCAATTGTTGGTATCATCAAAATCTCCACGAACTAAACTATTCGATTTCTGGTTCGTTTAATTGTCTTACCAGAGTCACCAGACTTAAGCATTGTGATGCGAGAAATGGATATCTGACAGTTTTAGCAACATTCAGTACGAACTTCTACAAGCGTCGTCACTCTCTAATGACTAAAGCTTTAAAACTGCATAATAATTTGTTAGTTTAAAAATCGGTCATTAGATTACAAATTTGTAAAGCAAAGAAAAATTTTGCTGAAGTATTTTATTCAATTCTGTTTACTTATATACTTTAACAGCAGGGTTCTGATCAGCACGTAGTTTTTTGAGATGACAGATGAACTAACAAAGAAAGTAGTCAGATTTTCAATGGAACATATGGTTATCACTATACAAAACATTTTTAGAAGTCTCAAATAACCAAAGATCTCCAAAATCATGTAGCATAATCAATGTTTTAAACATAAGATCTCATTTGCAAATTTGGTAACTACACACTGAGCTCTATTAAAATCCATTCATACAAAAAATTACATTTTAGATTATTTTGATTTTCTCGTTTCTTGAACTGCTGCTTATGAGCTGTTTTTCTACTACAGCATTTATGCTCAGCTTAGCACTGTGCTTAATAAGAAATAATAAAAGCAATCAGCTCCATTTTTCTCCAAATTTATTTTCTTCAAACTCATAAAATTTTTTAGAGCTACCCATTTCGCACTATACGAAAGAAACCAAGTAAATTAAAATATATGCCGCAGTGTTGCAATGACAACGTTACATTGACAGAGTTGCCAGCTCGTGAGTATTATTTATGTTGCTTGCAGTTAAATTAAGTTGAAATGCGACAAATTTAGCTTATTTCCTACTCACACTCTCCAATAACAATAAAAATCGCACCAAGCGGCAAAATAAACACACGCGAAAAATAACTAAATTAGTTGCAGGACAATGAGAACAGTGGAAGGAAGTTGATGATAAAGATGATGATGACTATGGCGACATGTCGAGTCGACATTTTTTTATGACATGTAAATTTTTTACGAGCAGTAGATAGCTAATTCATATATACAAACGCACGCACATACTCGTAGATTGTAAGTATCTCAACTCTCTCTCTCTTAACTCATCTCGCATCATTGCACACAGCTCATCTGCAAAGTAATCATTGCGCCATTCAAGCGGCAGGCGGCACACATGAAAGCGAAATGCGAATAGGCACAACCCAGAGTTGGAGCCCGTGTCCGTGCCCGTGCCCGTGCCCGTGCTCGAGTGTCATCAAAAAATCGTAGAATACAAAAAAATAAGTGGCACGGCGCAGTGAAAGACGTAATCGTAGTCGGCTCAAAAGCCATGCATCATTTTTGTGCTTTATGCAATGGCAAGGATATATATTGTATACTCTCTCATACTCCCAACTATTTTTCTATTGCAATTCTGAATTTAGCCTTTGGTCGCTTTGAGCTATTACCGACTACAACAACGACAACGATGATGACACTGACGATGGTGATGGTGATGATGATGATGATGATGATGGTGTTGGCAATGACGATGACGTCGGATCTCTACTTACCAATCTTAACCCTTACCCATTTGAAAATTTTGTTCTATGTAACTGCTTCGCGCTTTATGCAACTTTTCGTCATGGTGTTAGATTTATGACGTCGTCGTCATTCTTCCTCATTTCGTTCGTTTTGTAATATTGTAAATCATTTCCAAATTATTTAGTCGCAATTCATTTTCGAAATTTTATTTTATGGCATTCAAAGTGAATGTGGCACGTGATTATTTTATGAATTATGTATATCGTTTGCTTTTCATTACGTTTTCTTTTATTTTGTTGAATTTCTATGTATTTTTTTTTTCTTTTTTGTACTATTATATAGTTTAAGTATTGCTTTGATGTTGGTCCTTGTGCTGTTTCCTCTATTTTTCGATTAAGTGGCAAGGCTAAGTCATTTTTGGCGCGATTTGTGCATAGTTTCTTGAAGCGTTTGGCAGTCGCTATATAATGCAATTTTTTTATTACTTCAGCCTTAACTCTGTATAAGTATAAGTATATAAGTGCAAATAAGTTCTAACAATCAATATCTCACTTTTTATTTCAAATATGTATAAACTTAAGTTTTTAATCTGCTATATTTCTGTTAGATGAGTGTTGCCAAGCCAGCATATTGTGTTCAATAAGTTCCATTGCGAAGTTATTACTTTTCAATCATAGTCATTGAAGTCGAAGAACATAAGCAGTCGTTGAACTTTCAAACTATTATCGTGCGTTGCTCTTTCAGATTCTTAGTTCTTCAAAGCTTTGGAGTGCTCCAAAGATGCTGTTTGTTGCTTAAAGATTCCTCTTCGTTTATGTGTTGATCTTAATTTGTTTTTACCTATTTTTTGTAACCGGATATTTTTCTTACTTGAGAATACTTACTTCATAGGTACGAAAGGTTTAACTCAGTTCTGCATCTGGATCTTAATACGCAGGGCAACGTTAAATGCTGTCCTGAATAAAGTTACCGGTCCGGCTGTCAACATCTCTTTGAAATGGTCTTTGCCCAACGATATTTTTTCTTAATCTTTAGCACGATGGATAGGCCAATATTTATTTTTGCAGTGTCCAAAGTTATTGCAAGCAAATTCTATTCATCAGAATAGTAAACTTCAATGGCAGGCTCTTTTTATGGCATTGGTCATGGAAACTTGTTTCACTGCTTCAAGGGACACAATTGTTGGACTGCCTTCTTTAAATGTTACCACATAAGGCTCAGTGAGAAAAGACGCATTGAGATTCCAGTCTGTTTCTTGACTAAGCTATACAAGTTTTGTCACTCCGTTAAGCAAAAACTCATTCCTATATCTACGATGAACCAGATTATATGACTATATCAAATGGTTAGCCATTCCAACACGAAAACTGGTGCGAGAAATTTCAAACATAACATATGGGTACCTGTCCTTCTTTTAGCCGAGATCCAGAGATCTACTCCCAAAACCTATTAGACAATGGTCCTTTGTCATCAAAATTGTCGCTTGTTTCGTCAAATAATCACAGTGATATTCTGATTGAAATGATGCTCTGACTTCCAAGTGCTCAGTTAAGATCTTCCGGACGACTGTTTAGTGACGTCAGTACAGAACCAGATAGATTTCCAAGGATATATACATTATATACATTTCATGAGTTTGAAGAAAGATGTCATTTTGTAATCTGTTGTGTTCGTTGTTAATGCCCTTTGAGTCGGCTGATCTTCTCTCTCAGACTAGGTAGAGCCATGGTACACTAATACGATAGCTGTTTGTGAAAAAAGGGTGCTAACTCTCAATATGCTACCTTATTATTGTATAATGGGATAGCGCCCTATGCATTTCAATTATAATTTGAGCTTCGTCTATACCTACAAAACTATATACAGTTCTGCTGCTTTAGAGCAGTATGTGGTTATTTGGGTTTAATAGTTTCACTGCGCTTACTAGCACTTGGTTATATGGACTCTTAGCGGAAATTTGTTTAAGGAATTCATGGAAGTCAATCTTTAACCCTAAGATATTGAGCAGTTATTAACCTCATAGCTCATCACATTTTCTCTGGATAATGAAACCTGTCTGACGTGACATCTTTTAATAAGAATGCTCTATTAGTCTAACTAGCATTGATTCAGGCTGTCAAGTTGCTATTGGTGGTCCCTTATAAATACTTGTTTGATCTTTCCCGAACTGAACCAAGCGTTTTTCAGGTAATCCCTGTCGGAAAATAAATGGAAGGAAAAATGGAATGGATGGAAATAGAACATTCAAAAAAGAACATCATAAAAGCTGCTAACTTGTTTTTAAGGCTATTGAAATTTCTGGTAAAGGCATATTTTGCGACGGTGAGTAAAAATGGGTTAACTTACAGTAACTCAAAATGCTTTTCTCTAGTTTTTATGAAGTACTACAAAATACTGATAGGTGTGAAAATTTTTTTTTAAATTAAATTTGAGAGGTGTTTCGAGAAAATGACAACTTTGTCGACATCTTCACAGAAACTGACAAATTCCAAATGGTTTACCTCTCCATTGATCTTCGTTGCACAAGCTAAGATAAAAAAGTTTGAAGTTCATAAATTCTACAGAACAATGTCTGAAAGCGTCCGAATAAAATATGTTAAAATTGAATATGAATTAAATTTTTAAAGACCACATTTAAATATAAAACCTATAAACAACACAACTGGAGGAAAAAAAAAATCCCAACTAGCCAAATGACGGTCGGCGTGTCCACAAATTGCAAACATATCCTGCACGGAAGGTAGCCCACATCGCAAATAAATATAAAAATGAACGAAAAAGCAAAGAAGGACGATAAACAGGAAAGACGACTACTCGTATACCATGCAATAAATGACTTCAATGACTAAGTGACAGACTAGTCGCCCGACTGACTGACTAAGTGACTGCATGACGAACGAGCTAACAGAGAGACAACAGGACGGATGAGCGATCAGACTGTTTGCTGGTTAGTTGTAGTTAAATTTTTTTCGTTCGCGATTGGTTTTTGCTTGACTGGGTGTAAATGAATGAATACATTTTGTACACTACACACACATACACACAGCATACAGAATACCATACCAGAAATGACAAAAAAAAAAAAAAAATGACAAAAAAAAAAGAATGAAGAAAAAAATAAACAGCAGCAACATCGCCGGCGCCTCTGCCGCTTCCGCATTTCGTGCAACACAAGCGCGATAATTGCCAGCGTTATCCGCTTCGACTGCCAGTCAAACGGGTAACGAAATAAAAAGTCAAACAGAAATATAGCAGCAATCGAGTCACGACTAAAAGGAAGCCTTCGTGTGACTCGCCTACTTTTGATTTACAACGTTCCAAGGCATCAAGTAAATAAAACCAAAAAAAAAGTCCTTCTGTGTATCCCAAAAATTTTAACAAATACAACAAAGTACTTGCCGAGTCAAGCACAAAGTAACAAAAGTAGTACACCGTACACTATGCTACATGTGCTAAGAGAAAGAAACGAAAAAACTAGTGAACGAAATGAAGAAGAAAAAACGAAGCAATCAAGTGTTAACACACGCGAGCGTGCCACACGGTGCAGTTAAAAAATGTGCAGGTATTGAAAGGGGCAGCCGTGTAGGTTTCCAGCAAAGGTGTCGTGCGCTTTTCACATTTAATAGATAATAGCGGCAGCAGTTTAAAATTTGCGATCTGTTGACTGTACTTTGAATTATGTGAACAAAAAATAAAATAACACAGTGGCAACGCTGTAACTTTGATGGTAGCTGTTTAAGTTTACCGTTTTAAGGTGAAATATGTAAGGAAATTAATATTCGAGTTGCTTTGCTCTTGAAGTATTTTGAATCTTCTCTAGAAGAGTATTCAGTATTCCAATTAGACTTCAATACTTCACATAGAATAGGTCAGTGGCTCTGACTAAACGGTTACAATCTGAATGAGTACAATAGTCGGATTTGTGACTATAAGGGATGTTATAGAAAAATGAGAAACTGAACTGCTGATGATAACACTTCGTTCAATAATTCAGTAAGTTTAACAAAAGAATTTATTTATAATTTTAGTCGTCACCATGTTAGTGTGGCTCAAATCATGACAACATTAGTCTGAATAATCTTCCTGAAATATAAGAATAAAAATTGCAAAGAAAGACTGTATACTTATGATTGTAGTACCTATCAGGAAATATCTTAGATTAGTTTAAAGTGACCATTGTGATATTATAAAATCACTTCATCTTCTTCTACTGGATCTCACTTTCACGAGCTAGTTCTTCTGTAATAAAAAGTAGCGCCCAGGCAGAGCGCATAACTTTATAATATGAGCAGGATAGATTCTCAACTGTTTCTTCCTCTTCAACATTCCTACAACTTATTCCGAAATCCTTTGAGTTTACATTATAAATATTTGCAATAAGATTATCATACAAGCGCTGCCCGAGCAGAGCGGCACATCCGATGCTCAACTCTTTCTTCCAGTACGACAATCCCACAACTTCTTCCGAAGATCTTTGAACTTACATTGAACTGAGTATCGCAGAAGTGGCGCCCAAGCAGAGTGCATATCTTTCTAATATGAGCTGGATAGATGCTCAATTGTTTCTTCCTCTTCTGACATTCCTACAACATCTACCAAATCCTTTAAACTTACATTATAAATGTTGCAATAAGAGTATCACAGGAGCGGCGCCCGAGCAGAGCGCACATCTTTCTAATATGATGGAAACAGTTTCTTCCTCTTCGACACTCTAACAATTTCTACCAAAATCCTTTGAGCTTACATTATAAATATTGCAATAAGAGTATCGCAGAAGCGGTGCCCGAGCAGAGAGAATTTCTTCTAACTAGGTTCTTCTAACATGATTTCCGAATAAGTTGTAGTTATATTAGCATTGATCATAGTTTAGTCTACTGTTCAGCTCCTAGTTAGAAGGAATTCTCTCTGCTCAGGTGCCGCTAACCCTTTTGCTTGTGGCATGTCTTGAAACTATGGAATACGCTGTAATGGCTTTCACCAGAATCGGTATATATATCTTACCTAAACTGACGCAGATCTTCGGCTATTTGTAAAATCTAAATTTTACCTTTACTTCATCGTTTATTCGCTAAGCGAATTACATTTAAGGTAAATCGTAGCTTGCATGTAGCCATAAATATTTCTACAGTAGTAATCTCTTATGCAGCCTTCGGACTAGGGAATTATCCTCAATATCCAGTTACCCAGAAACACAGTCGATCAAAATGTATTAGTGTTTGTTAATCGATTGTTAAGAAATCTGCAACTGAGACTACAGCCTGAACGATTGGCTACTCACCACCAGTGAATATATTAATGGAACATGATTAGCCAAAGCACTTCGGGTGATTAGTGTTGAAAGAATAGTACTTGTTTTCGAAAGTCTTCTGCTTTCATTTATTCTCACAGAGCTTCCGCTCCTAGACTTTGTGCGAGTGTTAGATGGAACACATTAGTTGTCATTAGAGCCTTAAACGAATGTATTTGAAATGGCCAACGAGGCACTCATAAGCTTATAATTGCATTAACTTTAATTACATGCTTGACCAAATTGAACGGTGTAAGTATTGTCAAATCATATTAAACTGTCGAACGCTTTCTCAATGCAAAACCGACTTTAAATATAAAAGTCTAGAAATGCGATTGTATAGAGTTTTAGAGCGAGTGAGATGCTAGAGCATGGTGGAGCAATATTAATATGAAATATGGTGGAATTTGATATATGAATCTAATATGAGGAGAAGAAAGATGTTAGAACGTGGTGAAAAAATAAAAAAAAGTTGAAGAATTATAAAATTTTATGTATATGATTCCACCATAAGATGCTAGAGCATGGTGAAATAATAGGTGTATTTAGATATAAAAACATCAACATGGGTTGCAATACTCTACATTGGTTAGTTTTGAAGCCTTGCACGAATTATTTGAATGTATTCTGTACGAAAGAATTCTGAACGAATTCTTTGGAATGTATTTGTGCAGGGTGTATTAATTAATTATGCAAAAGATCTTCTCATGCCAGAAAGTTGTACTATTTATTGACAACTTAATTTAACCTTTACACAGCTGTTCATTCCATAAGCAAGATATTCTTCAATAAATGTTACACTCCAAACCTCCCAACTCAATAGACAAAAATAGCCAATAGACAATTTTATAATTGTAAGAAATATTGAGCTACATGTACACGCAACAAACGCACTCCTGGGAAATGTGCATCATTTTCATTGATTGCATAAAAAAAAACCACACACACAAAATACTTTTGGCAACACACACGTCTGAAGTCTAATATCCGCAATATAAGGTAATAAACCAGAAACACGTCAACGCAAATGGCCAACAATGATGATGATGATGATGGTGATGGCTCTAGCGATAATAAATAGAAGCAGCAGCAGAAGAGTTCTGTTCAAAGCCAAAAGCAAAAAAAAGCAACAACAACAAAAAAAAAAAAAACTGCAATCAAAAGCCAAAATATGAAGGAGCCGCACAGGTAATTTTAATTATGGTCGCATTGGTGCCACAGCCAACCCGAAACCAAGGCAAAATCATATGCAGTAATTTTGTCTACGGCATACAGGACACATGCACAGGTGTATGTCCTTTGAGTTGTTTATGGAATGCCGCCAATTGTGCTGGTCAGTTTTCTATGCGACGCGAACTGCAGAACTTACATAAATTAAACTGGGTTCCAAGGTTTTTTTTTCACCATTTTTTGAGTGCTACTATGCTGCGTGTTCTTTTCGTAGAGAGTTTTTGGCAGCGTTTACCAAATCAAAGCTGCAAATTTAATGGACTCCTGTGTAAAGATCGGCATAGTCAAACATGGAAAATGGCCTCCTAAACGTACTAAGCGACGTATACGTAATTCTAGTTTTTGTTTGTTTGTGTACAACACTCATACGCAATGTTGTATGCGGGCCAAAAACTAAACTAAAAAAATACTTCGGCATAAAAATTTACTTCATTTTTTTTTTGTTGATTCCATTGCACGTTTGGCGTTTTCATTAAAATCCAACACAGGTAGCGGAACTATTCAACCAACGTTGTCCTTCCGTCGTGTAGGGCCGTCTGTGTGTTCATATCATAGCGTAAGCGGTGCACCACTGCGTATTCGTAATGTTGCATTTTTGAGTCACTTTTAACGTATTTTACCAACATATTTCGTTCGTTCGTTCGCTGTTCGCTGTTCATTGTTGTTATTATTGTTGTTGTAACACATTGCTGCAGTTTGGGAATTGGTTTCGGTTTTTGCTTCAATGCATTTGTGTGTATCGTCATGTACAATACATCCTTCTCTCACTCTCCTCCGTTGCAACTCTTTGCATCTATCGTTAGATTTTTGCGCATACCTTTGGCATTTTGGCAAAGTCAAAGGTTATTTTTCTTTTCACTGCTGCTCCTCCTGCTCCTCCTGCAGCTCAATGCTGTTCCAGCTCCTTCATCTTTTACATAGAACTTTGCTTGCATTTTTATTTAGCTCTATCAACATATTGAGTGTATTAGAAAGTTTCTATTATTTTTTGTTTTAAAGGCGTTTTCAAGATATATGCCCGTTGCGCACTATAGCAACATAAGCGCTGAATACGATGTTACATCTCCTTCCACTCGACCTAATTGGAAGGGACACACAATAACTGTCATAAGGCTTAGAGTATCTTGTTATTGAAAGAACGGGACAACGGTGAACTCAACAATCCTAAAAGGAGTAAGATACTTACCTAGAAGTACAGATTATTGTATCCCTATATTGTACTTCAACAAGAATTTCGATGTTCGCATCCCTTCGCGACAAGATTGGCAGGTGCACATCGCTATTGAACATCTGGTTCCGCGGTAGCAGTTTAACATCACACTTATTGTATTTCATCCATATCCAAAGCTCATCTTTACAAAAAAAGATGTCGTTTGGTATCTCTTAATTTCGTTTATGTCCAACACCGATCACGAGGCGCTTAATAAAATGCGTCTACTTCTTTGCGATAATAGTCCGGTTGGTAAGATGGATTTCTTTGAGTTCATGAGGAACCCATGTGTCTAGCTTGCTAATGAACCCCAGTCTCCGGAGATTTACAGTCAAATGATCAGTGTCCCCTCAATCTGTGGCTTTTCTTTCGTCGCCCAGCAGCTTCAACGTGCCTTACAGTGCGAGGAACATCGTTTACCTGAAAACTACCAGCATGAACCATATCTGACACTGACACTTTTATAGGGCAGTGTACCTGTAAACTCTTGAGCAATTTTTCACAGGTATGTATTTCGTTCTTTCAATTATGGAAGCAAAAAAGAGTAAAATTTGCCGAAAATAATCAGTTTAGTCCTCCATTTTTAACATGATGTTGAAACCGAAAGACTCATCCAAATCAATAAAATTTGTTTGAATGAAGTTCGAACTGTCTTCTGCCTGATTTTTCCGACATGCCAATAGTACTTTCCCATTGCCTTAAAATAATTGAAAGTAGCAGATAGACACAATTGCATTGAATCAACCCTTTTTTTTTGGTCCTCAGCCACCAATTCCATCAGTCTTGGAATGTTTTTGATCGTTTCTTGCACTCCACATCAAAAACATCACACTTGAAGCATCAAAACCACTTCATGCATATTGTTACCGATGAATCAATCATATTAACATAAGTTCCCACAATTATTCGATGGTTATCGGTAGCAGTTTTGGTATTATTTTGGTATTATTTGAAAGTGGGAAGTGGTACTTCCTGTAAATGATACATAGTTGGTTCAAATTTAAGTATCCTTCACCAGTTTATCAGTTTTAGCTTATTGAACAACGTTGACAAATATTTATGAATAAATTTGCTTAGTGCCATTTTGTAAAAAAGCAGAAGGAACTTTCTAATGCACTAGGCATATCGTCTTGTTGTTCTATGTACGTAATGCAGTAGTCCTTGCTTCCTTACTTGTAAATTTGTGAGTGTGTGTGTGTGTACGTACGCGCGTAATAAAAAGTAGTAAAAGTCAAGCTACTTTTCTTGTTGTTCCTGTTGTTGTTTTTGGACTTTTACAAAATGTGTGTTGCACAGCGTACGCAGCATCATATTCCTCTGTTTGCTCCTTCCTAGCGCATTCATGGACTCTACTCCAATAGTAGGTACTACTTGCATTGAAAGAGAGGTAATTTAATTTATGATGCAGTAAAATTGAAAATCCTCATGGGTATATATTCTGTTGTCGTATGTTGTCATTGAGCAGCATCGAGCATCGAGCAGCAGCAGCTCCGGCGAGGGTTGTAATGTATGTTGCGAAGTGAAGTGGCTTTCGTTGTGATGTAGCAGCAGCAGAAGTAAGTGGCAAAGTAGACAGAGGTGCTTACACTGTAAAGAATATGGAAAACAGATGATAAAGTTGTTTAAGCAGATAGCGAAGATTTTGGATTAAGATTTAAAATACTCTCGAAATTAATAACAAACTCGAAATTAATAACAAACAAATCCATTCTACTGCAGCTAAATCAAAGAATTGCCTCACGTAAACGATGAAGTCGTGATAGTACATTCTCAGATGTGCTCAGAGAATTATAATGGTTCGGAATCTGAAACTCTAAATTTTAAGTAGCTGAGAAGCTTTCAGTGGTCTTGGAGAAAATAGAACTGAAAATCCTCCTGAATACTAAGCTTAACTGTACGGAGAATGTTGACGATCAGTTGAAAAAGGTGAGTGTCACATTTTATTCGTGCAAAAGGATGTTCTGCGAGAAGTGGAGAATCCATTCCTAAACAATAACATCGATTTATTACTTTATTACGTCCAGTTCTATGCTATGGCTTAGTAGTAAGGTTGCTGGCTCTATATAAAGTCGCAAAGATTTGAAGATTGCAGAGACTAAGAGCAACGGGAGTTATAAGAATGTATTCTATCAATGCCTTGAACATCGTGCAACCCCTTTTACCAATAACACTCAGACTGAGTGAGAAAGAGACAGTTGGAATGCAAACCTCCAAGGACACAGCAACATGCTAGCATTTTTGCATCCAAAGCTAAGCAGCTTTGCAAAATCTTTCCAAGTTATCTTTGCATCAAGAAAAAATTAGGAAGAAAACCAAGTTCTTGAAAAGAGGGAACACCGCATATATACAAATGGTTCTAAAAAGGAATGCAGAGTCAGTGCAGATGTGTTCTCAGGGGAGACCAAGGTAGGGAGATTATATCGATGTCGATGATAAACACATCTTATCAATAGTTTGGGTTTTGGAACACCGCAGCATTTGAGAAAACGAAATACCAGGGTCAGGGAAACTTCTACACGCCACTGAAAATGTTGAACATATTATTTCTCCTATTGGATATTCATGTTTATTATCTCCAACTCGCATCAAAACGTAAAGTTCACTTTCCTCTTAGTACAATGCGGCGAGAACATGGAGCCTACTGAGGAAAACCTGTTCTGACAATTTGGAGCTAACCGTAGGCTTAAAAGGGTACTGGTTGGTAGGCAGTAATCTAGAAAGATTAGCATTACCTTTACACGAAAGTTCTAAATGCCCCCGTACTCTTTACGGGTACTGGTGTCAATGTGATCCGGAGAAAAATGTGTGCCAACAGGAACAATTCGGGTAGATGTTAGTTGAATATGATCGAAACAGGTTGGTTTTCTTAGGTGTCTATGCTATAACTTTGTTTGCTATAAATGAATCCTTTTTGGATATTTCTTCGATTTTGCTTGTACTAATTTCTGTCAAGTCTCTGCAGAAAATGACATTACCAAGCGATGCGAATATCAACCAATTGAGATGTTCTATAATATTGCTGTAGTCCATACGAATGATTGGATACGGATATGTCAATCGATGCAAACTGGGAAGGACGAAGCAGAGAAATCATGTTTATGATAATAGTAACACGAATAATTAGAGAATGATTAATTTAATGGAACATCAATTTCCCATCTCACAATGCAACTATATCCTGTCTCTCTTTCTCTCTCTCACACTCTGTGAGGCTTTCTTTTGAACTTCCGGCTACTTTCATCCAGAGGTCAAATCATGCATTTCCACTAGAATTCGTTAGAATTGAAACTACAGTTATTTAGTTGCTGAAAAAGCCTCACTCCGAAGTTTAGGATTGGCCAGGATGAGCGCAAGGACAGATCAGAGAAAGATTGAGAGGGAGATAGAGAGAGACAGCGAGCTACGGTTTTTGATGCAATTTTTTTAAAGATTCCCTTAGTTTAGCTTTTAGTTTAATAAAATATCTATGCGACGAAAATACTTTAAAATATTTGTTTGTTTTTTTACAGTGCATAAGCTACACCCAAAAAAAAAAAAAATTACAAAAATACAATAAAAACAAAATGCCGCTGTGGAAGTGTATCGCTCGAAAGGACAGCAAAACTGATAACACAGCAGCGAAGGCTTTTTATCTGTCATGGCTTTGCATATTAAATATGCAACAGTCGCGGCATGCAGATACACACACTCGGCACACACACACACACTAGACATACGCACACACAGATACTCGTACACATGTGGTGCTGCACGAACGCACTTCAGCCGAATAACCGCAAGGATATAAAGTAACTGATGCTTTGCTGTTGTTGTTGTTTTTGAAGCACAAACTGAGGCTACATTTCAACTGACACATGCGACTCGAATTCGGTGGTCCGAGAAACAAAAAAAAAAAAATATAAAGGCTAAAAAATACCTAAAGAATTACGAGCATAAAGCTGAAAGCGCAGATATGACGTGCATCCAATCATTTTAACGCAAATAAACCACAACAGCTGACACAAGGACGAAGAAGTATGCCGCCGCAACTAGTACTACTGCTGATGCGGCAGGATGTGCCAGGCGTAACAAAATTGAATGGCGAGGAGTGATGAGCAGGAGTCCATGCAGCGACAGGTGACTGAATTGCCAGGCAATCTCAGTAGCTCATATGTCGCTGCGCAAGAATGTAGCAGCGGCAGCAAGGATATCGAGGTAGACTGCCGCTGACTAATGGATGAATTTGTTTGTATGGCAGCCAACATGCAGCACTACATTTGCTTCCTGGCAGCTTATCACAGCGTGTTGCGCGCTTAAATCTTCAATATTAAAAGTATGTAGTACCAGTATGTACATATGTGTAGCAGGCGGCGGGAAGACATCATCGATGTGTGTGTGTGGCAGCACGTGTGCTATCTGCTGCTGTAAGTCTCGATTCGACTCGACTCGGTTTGCCGCAAGATGTATTACGCCATGCAGTCGATCTGGTCACTTGTGGCATACGCGCATCCGTTTCCTGCAGTATTGCTTTTCAAATTTTTTTTTTTTTTTGTTTCTATGCGCTGCACTTTTAGTGGGAAGAGGTTATTAGCAGTTTGCTGGGAAGTTTGTAATGCATAGGTGTAAGTTTCGGAAATCCTATCAAGTATTTCAATTCATGTACATGTCCGTCCGTCCGTCTGTCTGTCTGTCTAGCTGATTCTGTCAGTGGTATTTACTAACGATATTGTGCTGAAATTTTAAATAGATGTTCTCTACCACTCTTGGTTGTTGGCATATTAAATTAGACGTGCCTCACCAACTATTATGCATGGCCTTCATACTTACTCATCAGCCATATTAATGTTTTAATATGGAAAAGATATTTTCTCTTAAACTTTAGACATTGATATCAATCCATACAAAAATCAACCAAAGTTCAAGCAGCGCTCATGTACTACATTATCAACGGAGAAAACAACCAATGAACTTCTTGATTAACCAATTTAAAATATGCCACATTGGTCCACATCGGACCTCTAAAGCATACAAGTATTTCGCCTGTAAACTATGTTCAGATGGGGACCTGGTGTAGGTAACTTACTTCTGATCCAATTTCCTTAATATATTTAATACTGGTCAAGATTCTGTGGCCTATAACCTCACAAACAGATAAGGTTCTGGTACAAAAAATCATTGTTAAACCAAATCAGAGTTGAGCCGAACCAGTGTTGAACCGAAGTTTAATTGAACCATGCCATTAGAAATTCTTTGAAAATAGATCATAAACCGAATAAAATCGATTGAAAATATTTGAACTTTTGAACCAGTAACATAACCTAAAAAGAAGTTTGACAATGAATTTGGAACCAATTCATTGAACTGAACCACAAAGCTCGTTTGCAAATTTGAAGGTTTTAGCTAGAAACAGAATACAAAATGTGGCTTAAATGGCTAAATCGATATATAATAACCACTTGGAGTTTGTTTAAGCTACCCATCACAGCATCATCTAAGCATGTTGCACAATGCTTTATAAATGAGGTTCTGAGCTGCAATTGTAGTGAGCAGCTTCTCGCTCCTTCAAATGCGAAGGATGTTTTAAGGAACCAGATGTATTCATGTGTACTCATTTTCCTACCGGAGTTTCAAAATGAAATAACCCATTGCCCTTATGTGATTAAACTTTTCCATTATACATTTAGCTGTCTCTGTATTTGCACCGGCTGGAAGGGGCCATCACGTAAGGCTTCATCTGTCTCGGTGCATACTCGATAGTCCCGTTGATGACAACCTCTAGCTTAAAGGCTTTTGTTACGCCTATCTCTACTCGATTCCAATTGTCTTGGGGTAACGGCTGTTATTCGCTTTAAGATACACAAGGGCTTGTTCCCTAGAATAGTCATTAGCTAGCGCTTGCTCAAAGCGACGCCTTTCCTTAGAGGCACGAAGCTAGTACACGAACCAGGTTCTGCTGCTGTTTGAAGTAACGTTATGGGTACAGGATTCAATTTAATCCTTCATAATGGACATATAGTTGTGTTAACCTCAAAGCTTGTGTTGTGATGTAAAACTTCACTATTCATGGTATATAGTTCTGCCAACATCTCAGGCTTATTTGAAGTGAAATACTTTTTCATATTAATTACCACGTTCAGACTGGAAGCAGGTTGTTCGTGACAGATTCCGTCTGTCAATGGAAGTCTCGTAACTGGAGTTTGACCGGGTAGCCAGCGTTCGAATACTAGTGGTGCGAAGAGTATTTAAGCTTCGGATTCAACAAAATTGAAATTTTTTTTTTCTTTTTAGTTTGTTTCATATCCTTTTGCTTGTTTACTTGAGCCTGCCTGCAGCGGCTCTCGCGGGAGTTGAACACGCTCGTTGGCTGTCGCTGTCGCTGTCTCTCTCGCTGTGGTTACGTTTTTTTGCCGCTTCAATTGGAATTTTTGTCGCATTTACCAAAGCGCGTTCTGTGTGTCCTCGATGTGGCTACAGTCTTCGTCCTGGCTGACCGGACCTTACTGAATCGTACCAAACTGGGTGTTAAAGTGCGGCAGTGTCTTCTGCATTTTCGCCACTTTTCGCTGTGGTGTAAAGTGCGCCGTGCGCTGCAGATAAATCTCATGAAATAATTACACGTGTAACTGTAAATGCTGTTAAATTGCAGCAAGCAGCTTGCAGCGTTGCCAGCGTTGCTCCATATCCTGTAAGTCTTTTGTAGATTTTTATTACTGAACCGCAACAGTTTCGTACATTTTCGCTTGTTTTTCACTTAAGTGGCGCGTAAATTGAATACTTTTAGGCCGCTACCCTACCCTTTGCATACATTTGAATCCTGCTGCTGTTGCTGCTGCTGCATATCCTTGCTGCAACCGCAAAACGCTTATTTACCTTAGCGCATGTAAATGCATTCATGAGTGACTGCATAAATGACCGAAAATGCATGAATAACTGACTCAACAAATGAATGTGCGAGTATGAAAAGGGTACAAAGTGATGCATCCGTTTTGTTTGGGACAAGTTGGGATAGTGAGTGGAGTGGAAATGCTTGTATTACAAATTAGCATGTGTTTGTGTGTCCGTGTCTGTGTGCGAATGAGTGTTTCAATTTACAGACAGCATGAGTGGACAGATGGACGGACAGATAGACGCATAAACCCAAAGTCTGTCCGCAGTATACTGAAACACTTTTGCACTCGCCAACCGCAAATGCGGCTCAGCTTTCGGCGTTGCTACTTATGCCAATTGGGAGAGTTAAGTACTCCTCTTTGCTATACACTTCCCTGTCCTCACTTGACATTGCGTCATTGCTGCAGCATTGTCTGTGTGTGTCTGTGTGTGTGTGTGTGTATGTGCACACATACATATACAAAAAGTAAAGTGTCAAAACCTCTGTTTTAAGTACCCTACATGTAAATAATTTTGATGGATTTTTTTTTTCTTTTAAATTTGAGTAAGGAATCCTTGAAGTACCTATTTTAAAATACTTATAAATGATGCTTAATGGAAGATTTGTTCTGTATTTATACCAACTGGAAAGGACACTCCACTTCTATGCATCTTTAAATTCAACTTATTACTGTGAGGAGATCGCTGTTATATTGTAACCTATGCGAATGTTGTTGACATCTTGTTCAAAGGATAGTATCTCCATACCTTGTGTGAACTTATGACAGCCATTCTGAGCAAACTGGTGGCAACTGTCGAAATGGAGAGAACAGTTTAATTTAAAAGTTAACCCTCTTCATTACCACAGCTGATGGTTTTATCTAGAAGTACTAGATATTCTTCAAATCTAAATGGAAACAAACTTTTGTTTCTAGAACCTTCACATATTATGAAAGGTTGGGTCTCTGGTGATCCAAAGCTCTCAACGTGAAATATTATCTTTATTGATCTTATTATTAAATATAATGTTCAAAACTATACATGATTTTGTTTTTGTTGTAACTATGTAAATGTATTTATAAGCTCTTTAATCAATGGAGGTTTTCGAATTTCATGCTGATGGGTGATTGACTTTTGTAGAGTTTAGCAGGAGTAGTAGGAAGAAGAAACGTTTCAGTCTATATAAATATTTGAACCGAGCTGAGGTACATTCAAGGCATATTTGGAACTTTATACGCAACTAATATCAGGGTATAACGCTTATATTTAACTACGGGCGCAGTTCCAGAAATACTCAATCAGACGTCGGTTGGCGCTTGTAGTTTTTAAACAAGTTTATTTCTGACAAGTACTATCTATTATTAGACTATTGTCAAATTTTGAGCAATCTGCATCATTAAGTTTATGTTTGATAGCAATTGAGTGACGAAACGAAAGCCAGACAGACGGGCAGAATGCAGGTGAGTGACGAACTTGTCCTCAGTTCTAAATCATGAATCCATTAGAGGTTCAGCAATAATGGATACAGTGTGTTTCTCTGGCCGCATCGATTCTCTTAATTTCTTTTCGTCTATCTGCCTTTTAGGTCTGTCAGACACTAACCTAATGATGCAGATTGCACAAAATGTGACAGTAGTCTAATGATAGATGGTACTTGTCCGAAATAAACTTGGAATATGGGACTATCTACGTTTCAGCGTGTGCAGCAGAGAATTTAAGGATTTCACTACGAAAGCTATTACGAAAGCTATTTGAATAGCAAATAACTTGGGGTTGCTTCAAGAAATGCATATTTTCTCTATTGGATCACCAAAACCATATTCGTATATCATAAAACAAACTCTCTATGTCCGCTAGCTACCTTAAAGAAATTGCAGTTCAATTGAATTTCTGAAAAACCTACTCAATTCATGTGCTGCTTTTTGCAGTACGAAGTGTGAATGTTCCCATACTTGTAAACTTTTAAATGTTCTTCAAAAATGCATAAATGTCTCTCCTACCTTACGCATTTCTAAAGAAGTAAACTGTTACCATTTCACTAAGCATCGATACAGTTCTGCGTTTGGTGCCAACCTAAAGGTTAATCAGTTTAATCCAATCTAACTTACTATTCTCTGTGAATTGCAAATTTTTCACCACTAATTTTAACAAATCCATCATTTTTTGAAATTTTTTTTTTTTAATAGAAATCCATTTTGCTCTTATGCAGTGTATTATGTCTTCTGTTATATCAGAATTCAACAATTTCTCTTCTAAATACTCGTACTATTCTATCTAATGTTTTTTGTTGTTGTTGTACTTTTTGTCTATTTTGCTCCATTGGGAATTTAGAAACTCACACATTTAGTTGTATAGCCTCGATTTTTGTCAAATCGTGTGCACGGTTTGAATAAATTGCTGCAATTCGAAAGCTATTAGTGCAATTGGGAGCAATTGAATGGGTCTGTTCTATGCCTATGTGTCTCCAAATATGTATATCTATATACTATACTGTATGTGTGTATATGTTATATAATTTTATGCGCTAGTCTCTATTGGCAATATTTCGTTGCATATTTTTAGTACCTTATGCATTTTTAATGCATTTTACGCATTATTTTAATATATAATTCTGCTGCTGCGCGTTTAGTTTTGTCAATTAGTCTATAACTATTTACTACAACTACAACTACTACTACAACTACTACTACTACTACTACTACTACTATTTACTATTTACTATGTTCAAATGTCCTTTTATGACTGCAGCTGCAGTCAATCAATTAAAGCACCTTTTTCAATTGTGGGTGCAACCGCAGTTGAGTGGGTCATTTTTTGGGTTGTCTAAGTGGAAGTTTTCATGTTTAGTTTGTCTTGATTTTATCTTTGCGCTTTACGGTCTGAATTTTGTGGCTAATTTTATATTTGCTACTTTTTGACTTTGTCTATTGTGCAACCGCAAAATGATTGCAGTTGACAAGAATTTTGTGATTTAATTTGAGCTATTATCTTAATTGCTGATAAATTTAATACCCGTGCATGGTATTTGTTTTGGTTATATGAGGTCAGTATGATTATGACTAATTACTCGTAAAGAGCCACGCAACCATTTGACGAAAAATTTCAACAGTTTTTACATCTGGTAGCACATATAGTTGTAGGCAGAGACCAACCAGTGCTATGTAGTGTTACCTTTCGCCAGATACTTACTTCTTTTCTAGCTGGAAAATATGTCTTTAGAAAACCAACACAATTTAAGTGTGAAGATCAAATATTTTTGCAATTCAACTGTGATTGACAAATTTGTCTGTTGGTAAAAAAGCGTCACACAAAACTGCCAAACATGCTGATTTTTTTTTTACTTTGTACACAAAGAGTTAAGTGTATAATAAGTTCTCCAGGTTCTAGAAAATAGAAAGGCACAGAGGAAGACGACGAATGGAAGCGATTTAGCATGTGTGTTGAAAGGTTCATGCATATTTTTAAAAGTGCTTTTATAAAAATTAGAGTATTCACACTTAGGTGTTTCACAGCTTAGTTGATTAAAAAACCAGCCAAGTGCGAGTCGGACTAGCGCACGAAGGGTTCCGTACCATCATCTATAAAAATAAATATTTGATATTACTTCAAGTCTAAAAGTAGACACTAAATACAGAAGGCTCCTATAAATATGCAGCATTGCATTTATGACTCTCGCACATACAGACCTTGATTAGAGAGAGAGAGAGAGAGAGAGAGAGAGAGAGAGAGAGAGAGAGAAACAAAATAAATTGTGAAGAAGTAAGCAAAACTCACTTAAAACTTACTTCGATACTAAAAAAATGTATACTAAACGTGACAGGAAACTGAAACAATGATTTCACGAAGTGAATTAATACGAAAAAGATAAAAAGAGAATGTTTATTCACACTTTGTTCTATGGGTACATGTAGGCGGATGACATTGAGATTGGTGTACTCTCCTATTTTGTTTGATTCTCTTTCTCTACCTCGCTCTAACGCTCTTATCACTGTATTAACATAATAAATACGACGTTGAACATTAATCTATCAAGTTCGATTAATGTTATTGTGTGTTTCTTGAACGATGGCAATGTTAGAGCGCCAGAAACATTGGGAAAATGCCAACTGAGAACAAAGAAACATAAAAGAGAACAGCCAAGCGAATAGCGGCACCTGTTGTTACATGTTTGTGTATAGATCAGTCGCTTCACACGATGTTCTCCGTTCGAAAAACAATGCAAATGAAATAACAATGGTAGAAATTCATTACATTAAGATGAATTTAAAATGCATAGTGAATATACATATAAATACGAGGGGTGCTATTTATATTTCGGGAACTGGCAACACTAATGTCAAAAGCTAAAATCTGGCATAAACGTACTCACAAAGTTTTGATGTACAATTGCTATTTGTTTTGTTGACAGTGAGTTAAGAAAAGCAATTTGGCCAAAAAAAGGAACTTTCAAGAGAAGATTTTCGTTGGATTATTTTTCACAACTTTCGACGTGGTTATCTCAACAAGAATGTGTCACCAGCAAAAACCACAGTATATCGCTGGTATAGTGAATTCAATCGTGGTCGTAGTTCGGTCGCCGACGAATTCCGTGGAGGTCGTCCAAAATCGGTTGTTGTGCCCAAAAACATCGATGCAGTGCGTGAACTGATAATGCAAGATCGTCATGTGACATATCGTGAGATAGAAATGCTCGCGTCGGTTGGTGTAAGGAAATGATTAAAAAGTTCGACCGTGGTGCTTCAAAAGACGTGTATAAAATCGAGACATATTACGTATCATGGATATATGCGTATGAGCCGGATATATGCGCATGAGCAGTTGTGCTCAACTGTAACGCTTTGTAATCATTTCATATTTATTAAATTTGGAAGAACTTTAAAAAATCACACAGTTTATATGTGTACCGAATTTCGAAACGTTACTTTACAAAATGCACATACAAATAAGGAAAAACTGAATTGCGGAGGTTGTGGGCGTGGCATCCAAAAATATGTAGGTATATTCACCAAGGCAAATCTAAATGTTCAAGTTTGAAATCATTAGTTCGTATAGTTCCTAAGATCTGTTGTCTCATATGTCCGGACGAACGTTGCTAAACTAAATCAGTATCCAATGCTGATCAAAAAATTGGTACATATTGTACATTCGCACAAACTTATTATGCGCTTGTTCCTTTGGGTACAGGATATAAAAATTCAAACTAATAAGACTATGTCATTTTTTAAGCACTAAGCTAATTTTTAAACTTCAATTGACAAGCTGTGACTACCCTGCATGTCAAATTTTTGGAATAGACAAAATAGCATAAACAGTATTCAGAAACTACATATTTGTAGTTGTGTTTTGTGTAAATGTTAAAACGCTTTAGAGTGGCATTGTTGTAAAAGACAAATATCTCAATTCTATTTCAATCTGTATACAATTCCGCACACTAGAAAAACCGCATGCAGCAACTAAAGGACATACGTACTAGATAGTATTGTACGTATATGTTGTATAATATATCTGGCGTCAACATGGCCGCCGGATGTGTGAATCTGTAAAAAAAGGATGCAATACAGAAACATCAGCTGAGGGGAAAAAAGAATTAAAAAAGTCGCCTAGCATGTTGCATGTTATCTATCTCTCTCCTTCGCTACTCTCTCTCTCTCTCTCTCTCTCTCTCTCTCTCTCTCTCTCTCTCTCATTTTCTACGCTTTATAAATCGTTTTCCATAATAGTTCTTTTCTTTCTTTCGGATTCTTTTTTTTTTGAAACGCTACTAGTTCCAGATTTATTTTTATTATTATGCATGTATTTTATTTTATGTGCGCTGCGTTGTTGTTTATCATTTTTTATGGCCGATTGTAAATTTCTGCAAACACACAAAATTGTGCTCAACGTTTTTATCATTTTTGTTTTTTTTTTTTTTTTAATTTTCTGCAACACTTTTGTACACATTGCGTGTGTAACTTATTGAATTTTCGATATACCCTTCATTTATGTACATAGCCTGAAAGGGGTACTAAAAATTTGTTGGAAAGTTTGTAACGGCAACTGAATCCGATGGAGCAATATTATATAACATTAAAAAGGTCTTGAAGCATTGATTTTTGAATTGTTATTAAAAGTGAAATTGGAGCACCTCATTCCAAGATATAGGTTGCATAAAAACAGACCCTAGAGAACATTGGCGCGCTGTTTAAACATATTGCAGCAGCTTAACTGAATTTCATTAAGTTGAGGTTATACATATGTATAAAAATAACCAGAGTTACCGCAAAAAAACCGAAATAAAACTAGAATTCAAAAACGGCGTAACATTTTATAACATATAGCTTTTAAATCTACTTATAGTCGTGGTAGTAATATCACTAAGTAGAAAATTAATAATAACAATAAATTTCTTAAGTCACATTTTGGTGATTTGCCAAAAATTAAGTCCAAAATTTCATGCTCATATTGCGTAGAATAATACTTGTAGCTTGTGGGAATAAGAAAATGTAATACATAGCTCTCTAAAATTTCTGGTTCTAGAGTTATAGCATCAATATGACGAATGCACAATTACAACTTTTTTCACAGAATTTGTATCAATATTTATGTATGTTGTACGAGGGGTACGATTTATATTTCGGGATTAGCAAATAATAACAAACATTTTTAAATGGAAATGGCTTTATTGTTTTTCAAAATATTCCCCTTGATGATCAATACACTTTTGCATTCGTTCAAACCATTTGTCATTGCAGAGTTTTACATTCCTTTTGAGACACCTCCAAAACATGGTTTTTAAACGCTTCAACTGCTTCTTCGGCGCTCGTAAATCGTTGACCACGCAGTTTACCTTTGATACTCGGGAACAAAAAGAAGTCATTGGGTGCCAAATCAGTACTGTACGAAGGATGTGTCATTAATTCGATGTTTTGACTTCTCAAAAATGTTGTTTGACGAGATATGTGAGAGCTCGCGTTGTCATGATGGAGAATGATTCGTCTTCAAACAAATGGTCGTGTACCACTCAGAATTGACCGTCCTACGTTGCTCAAGCGGAACAGTGGCCATATGACCCATTCGGCCGAAGAAACAGGCAATCATTTGCTTCGCTGTGCTTCTTCCACGAACAACTTTTGTTGGATTTGGCTTGTCTTGGAATACCCACACGGTCGATTGCTGTTTTGTTTTCGGCTCATACGCATATATCCATGATTCGTTACCTGTCACGATTCTATACACGTCTTTTGAAGCACAACGGTCGAACTTTTTAATCATTTCCTTACACCAATCGACGCGAGCCTTTTTGTGAGCGATTGATAAATTAGGAGGTATCCAACGAGAGCAAATTTTTTTTTAATTGTTCATGCAATTTCTAAGTGTTCATGCAAAATCGAATGTATTGAAGTGGAACTAATGTGCAAGGATGCCTCGATTTGTCGGAATTTGTCGGCGACCGAACTACGACCAAATTGCTTTTCTGAACTCACTGTAAACGAAACAAATAGCAATTGTACATCAAAACTTTGTGAGTACATTTATGCCAAAGAAGGTCAAACTTTTTATGGTGTTGCCAGATTGTAGCTTTTGACATTAGTGTTGTCAGTGCCCGAAATATAAATAGCAGCCCTCGTAGTAAGACTTTCTTCAGCAGTTTTTTACCTCATCAATATGTTTCTCATTTCAAACAGTTTGATGATAGTTGCTGTGAAGTGTATGACAGCTGCGGCTTCACTGAACAGAATTTTTTTTTAAATATTTCTTTTTTATTATTTTGCCTCTATTAAATATTTTTGGTAAAAATATTTTCTGCCTAAAATATTTTCTACACAAATATTTTTCAATTTAATTTTGATGAATTTAGAAGCATATTTTTATTTTTTAACTGACTGCACCGCACAGGATATCTTTTGAGTAGCGTGCTTTCTTTCTTTTCAAACTCACATAAATCACGTGTTGAAATTTTGATTGCATAGCATTATCTTTAGCACAAGTTGGAAAACATATGATTTAAAAAAAACAAAAAAAAAAAATTATATAAATAATATGTGAAATAATTTTCAGGCAACATAGCCTCTATACACGCACATGTGCATACTTGAGATATTTACTTACTGGAATACTTTAGGCCTTAAATGTCACAAAAATATTTTACTTGTGCTCCACGTGTTGTGCACATTGCTGCTTTTTAAAGCTATTAAGATGCATATTAAGCCGGTTGGGTTTGTTTTGCTGGCATGAATGCTTCATGATGGTCTACAAGTTGTCCATTTGTCCATTTGGTTGTTTTTGTATATTTTTGGGCCAGTTTGTCCGGAAATTCTGTGCAATTGCAGTTGCAACACTTGCTGCTGCACATTTTATGACCAAAGCCGCCGCAACGTTTTTCGTTGGCATTTGTATGAGTCCTGTTTTTTTATTTTGTCCTTTTTTATTTCGGTGTGTCTATATGGTGGCTAGGTGTATATTTTTAAAGCGGCGATAGGCACTACTGTTGATGCACAGTTGCGCTAGGTGTGCATTCTAAATGGAATTGTGCAGTGTGAAGTGAATGGTATACACTGAGAGTATTCAATAGAGAAATTTTGAAGCATACATTTATCAAATTAGTGCTATGTATTGAATGTGAGTTTAGATTATAGAGTGCTGTACGATGATAGCCAAAAGGAGGCTTACAATGAGCACTCATTCCTACATACTCTGCATTCATGAATATGATTCACTGAGACATAATACCAAACAAATATATTCAAACAATATATTCTGCATCTGTGGGTGTGCGCACTCCAAAAACTAGAATTTATGTATTTCTTAGGGATAAATTTTAACAAAAAGAGCTGAAATGGAAGTGTAAGAAAAGAAGATCACACTGAATCACATGAATCATACCATTCATACCATTCATAACATTCATAACATTCATTCATATATTGATTCATTACCACTCTATTTTTTTTGGCTCACACTGTGGTCTTTGTCTACATATATTCGAAATAGAAAGAGACATCGAGACAGAATCATATCATATCATATCCATTGTGAGTCAAAGTACATAGAAAACTATATTATGTAGTATCTAAAGGTTTTAGAAAGTATTTAATTATTTAATTAATTTCCGAGAAACTCTTCGCTTACGGTTCTTAGAAGGTGGTGACATTATGTAAAATGGGATGCAAATGACTCTAATGCTCGTTTTTGTACAGTGTTTCTTAAAAGGTTAAATAATATATGAGAATAAAATGAATGATAGAATTGTAGATCAAAATTAGCTCCAAAAAAGTTGAAAAGAAACACATTTAAGAGAAGGGACAGTAGACCCGAAAAGCTTACTGTTCATTTAGTTCACTGATCTTTTAGATTACTGTTCACTTAGATCACTGGCCATTCATTTCCTCTAGTTCAGTGCCTGAGTATTTTGTTAGTTTGTTTCAGTTCACTGGTCATTTAGTGTATTTACTTCATTGGTCACTTAGTTTGTCCAGTTCCTTGGATATTTTGTTCAATGATTTCATTTATTTACTTCGTTCAGTTTACTGTTCATTTACTTCACTGATCTTTTAGATTACTGTTCACTTAGTTCACTGGCCATTCATTTCTTATAGTTCACTGCCAGATCATTTGGTCCATTGTTCATTTAGTTCTTTTTACTTGTCGTTTAGTTTACTGGTCATTTAGTTTATTTACTTCATTGGTCCCTTAGTTTGTCTAGTTCACTGGATATTTGGTTCAATGATCATAAAGTTTACTGGTAATTTTTGGCATTTAGCAAATTGGTCATTTAGTTCACTCAGTTTCTTGGTCATTTAGTTCACTGGTTTATTTATTTATTTTTTTTTATTAACTTATTATTTATTATTATTTTATTTTTAATTTAGTTCATTGGACATTTAGTTCAACTATTATTAGATCACTAGTCATTTTATTCCATAGTCATTTAGTTCATTTAGTTCACCTTTCATTTATTTATTTTAGTACAATAATTTATCGTGCGATTTCCCTTTGAGCTTTTTATGGATATTTACAATTATTTTTCGAATACGAAGTTTGTAGATCCGATTCTGGTGGAACAATTCTTTTAAACTTGAAATCTGGCTCCTTTCTTGCACAATACAAATCGAATGAATCGAAGTCTTCTGGCGACAAATTTAGTTAGTGCAGATTTTATTTTTGTCTTTTTTTCTTGATTCATTTACAGCAAAATGAACTATGTACTTAAATGAAATAGAATGAATTGAACTAGTTGAATACGAGGCATATCCAGAAAGTAAGTGTACTGAGGCTGTAGCCTGACTTCTCCCCTTTGCAACGAGACCAGTTCGAGGTCAGTACGTTGCGAACTGTCGACGCGACAACACGTTTCGTGAACAATGTCAATCCAGTCTCCCGCCAAGTGTGAAATACGCGGCGTCATCCGTTATCTCGTTTGGAAAGGAAAACCTCCGTTTGAGATTTATAATGAGGTGAAAACTGCATATGGTGATAAAGCCTTGAATTGTACGAGTGTGTACAAGTGGTGTCGCGAGTTTAAAAACGGTCGTACGTCTGTGCATGATGATCAGAGGAGCGGAAGATCTTCAATTGTGACTGACGAAATTGTGGAAAAAATCGATAATGCGCTCCGTGACGTTCGCAGATTGACTGTGGATGAACTTTCGGCGATGTTTCCGCAAATCTCGAGATCTCTACTATACGAAACAATCACAGAAACCCTCAGATATTGGAAACTGTCCGCGAGGTGGGTATCAAGGCATCAACAAAGTGTTACCCCGTTTCACCACCTGTATAGAGAGGAATGGTGACTATGTCTAAAAATGGCTTACATTATGTACTCGTACTAAAGTATCGCGTAATTTTTTTGTTTAAATAAGAAATTTAAAAACCTAAAAAAATTCAGTACACTTAATTTCTGGATATGCCCCGTACTAAGCGATCCAACTGTATTGTCAAAGTATTTTTAATGTAAAGTTAGTCTAGATTTGATTATAGAACAACTGCCTGATTTAAACTTGTTCTTTTTGCCATTTTTTGCTTAAACGAGTATCAAACTATAACTAAATAAGTGAGCCACAACTCACAAAAGGTTGCACCCTTGCACCCTAGAATATATTAATTTAACTGGAGAAGATTTTTCAATTACCTTTTCAATTATAATATCAATTTCTTAAAACAAAAAATAATTGAAAATATAAAATTATGTCGCTTACATCTTTTTTGCGGTTATGGCTCGATATGTGCTACCAAGAAAACTTCACACATATATTTCGCACAGTGCAGCTAGCATTTGCCATCTCAAATAAATGCAAACAAATCTCCAAAAATCGCTCTACTTTGTACATACTTCGAGTATTGTTATGTAGAAGAAAATTTTTGTTTTTTATTTGTTACCATACGTCGGCGCAACTGGCGACTGCCTTATCACACGCTTCACCAATGTACCGTGGACAAATGCAAAGCCGTGCGATGAGCAAGGCAAAAGCGTATAGTAGGTATATCTATCCACTATAAACCGAAACTATTTGATTGTGTCTGTGTGCGCTGCACGGCTGCAGCTTATTCGAGCGGCTTTGCTGCCAAACATAACTCAAACCCAGCAAAACCCGCAACGATTTACAACAGCAATGAGAGTTGTCCCAACGACTGACTATCTGTGCACAACACTTCACCACTTTGCCGTAATGCTTAACACATGCGAATCAAACCAAATCCAAACCGAAAACAAAAAAAAAAAAAAAAAAAAACAAAAACTGAAATGCTCCTGAAACAACGCCTTGCAGTGCATTTTTACTAGGCCTATGCATGCATGCAGACATGTACATATATGCATTTGTAACTCTTTGTAGCGCAGTGTTATTTGCCCCTAACCCGACGGCCCCTAGCTAGCATGCTATGCTGCGTTCCCCTTCCCCGTTCTCTGTGGCTTGTATGGAATATGGGTCAAAGTGCAGTTGAATGTCCTGAACATCCGCATTGCCGTAGTTTGACTTTATGTGCTGTGTAGTATCTGTGTGTATCTTTCTTTCGCTGTGTTTGTATGTGTGTGTGTGTGTGCTTGGGAATTGCATACAGGAATATTTTACGTTTCATAGCAAAGTCCTTTTTACTTATTTTTGATTTTTTTGTTAGCGTTTTTTTTTTGTTCATTTCTTTTTTTTTTTTTTTTTTTGTTGCGCTGTGACAATTTTTTATTAGCATTGTTGTATTGAATTGTAATTTCAGTGCTGATGTTGTTGTTGTTGATTGTTACTATTGTTGGTTTTATATACGATATTTATATATATCAGGGACGGAAGATGGAACATATAGTGCTGGAGCCAAAATTTTAATCGCTCCAAAGCAAATTAATTTGATAAAGAATACATTTTGAAATCAGATTGAAATATCACGATGCGATTTCAAGAACAAGAAGTAGCATTGTAACCATCATGCAATATGCTCTTATGTCCATTTGATGTTAATCTTAAAGACATGGGCACGGAGTTTATATTTAGAGATGCGATATTGTCTTAGAGGTCCTTAAGTGTATGGCTCAATAGACAATAGTCATCTGCATACTTCAAATCCTTTCATTGAATGTCAATCAAGTACTTTATTTACAACCAAGATGAAGAGGAAGAGAGGAAGAGATAATATGCATCTTTGCCTAACAAAAGTTTCGACATTAAAATGGAACGATAACAACGCTCCTGCCGAAAACTGAAATGATTTTGCATAGAGTACGGCCGAATGTGTCTGAGATACTGTGTCTGAATTAGCACCATTCATTTTTTTTGTGGTCAAAAATTTATTTATTTCAGAACAAAATTAATCAAAGTATTTTCCTTCGCTGGTTACTACTTTCCGCAACTCCCGGACAGTTTTCGAACGCCAGCTCGAAAAAATGTCTCGTCATAAGAGGCGTTCCAAGTTAGGAGCTAATTTTCGATATCTTTAGAAGAAATGAACCGATGACCTGCCAAATCGTAGTGCATCTGTCGGAACAAGCAGTAATCAGAAGGAGCAATGTCCGGAGAACACGGCAATCAATCATAGCGTAGTATTTCTTTTTCTTGGGGTCATCGCAGAATATCCATTTCGCATTCCCTGTAACAATTCAATGTAAAAAAACTCTTTCTTTTTTGTAGCCTTTCAATCAGCTGCTCGCAAGTAAAAAATAGTCTTTCAAAGTCTCTCGGTTTCAGTTCATAAGACACCCAATTGTCTCGCTTTTGAATGATTCCCATGGATTTTAATCGTACAGAAACTGTTTGTTGCGCCATACCCAATGATTCTGCAAGCTCTTCTTGCGTTTGACTCGGATGTTCATCGAGTAATGCCTCCAATTCTTTGTCTTTAAATTTTTTTGGCTGTACAAAGCGAGTATTGTCTTCAACGCTGTAATCACCATAATTGAAACGTCGAAACCATTTTCTACATGATTTATAAAATTATTCATTTGCGTGTTGTTTCCAAAATTTACATTCTCAGATGCAGTTGGACGATTCAAGGAGCTTCGAAACGATAATAAGATGAAAATGCACCGTCATGATGAAAATGACCGAAATCAATCGAGCATTGCTGCGGTAAATGTCAAAAAAAGGAACTAATATTTAAGCCCTACAAACTATAAAATGTTCAGCTTCTTACAGATGCGAACAAGCTGGTGTCTTCAAGGATACCGTCAACTCAAGCGTCTTACTGCAGGTTCGAAATGGAAGAGCATTCTCTTCATAGCTGTTCAACGTATATGTGAAATATGAGGAGTTATGATGGCCCAACCGAATGAATTCTAGGGACCCACACTGCGCACAACTTTTCGGAATTCCAGCGTTTGTGCAATTCTTTTATGTACATAAATATTATCCAAATAGTTTCCTAGATATTTTGCACCAACTCATCGTTGCAAATAAACACCATGCTTAAATAATATTAAGGAAGGTTTATAAGCAAAATGTATGAAAAAAGTAAGCCCAGACATGCGCATATATAAGCAGCTTCGAATATACGCGTATATAAAGTGTTGCCTATGCTAATAAATACTACTAAATTATGGAGAGTTTTTTAACGCATATGCGAAAGGGAGAGAGATATATGTGTGAGCTGTTTGTTAAAAAGCAAACAGCTGACTGACGAATTGAGTGTTTGAACAAACTGTTTGACAGCAAACAGCTGATTTGTAACAAATAAGCAATATATAGAAAAAATGGATATTCACATCAAGGCAATTGAATTGTATATATGTACTTTTTTTTTTGTATAAACAGGGTGCTTAGTTTGACGTGAACTACCTAATTATTGTATTAAGCGATTTATATATTGAAGCTGTACGAGGATCAAGAAAAATTTCAAAACCGGAGCGCGTATTGTTCTCTATCGTCCAGAAATTCTAACTGCTGCACAGATCCCTGAAACATGCATCAATAGTTGTTGCTTTAAATTTTATTAGTGATTTCTACAATATAGGAACAACAAAAACAACAACAACAATCAACACAAATCGTACTAACAATTTCAATAGCAATTTCAATTGTAACTCGTAGCAAATAAAATATAAAATTACGTATCCGTAATATTGGCAGCTGCTACTACTCATTGATGAGGCTGTCCGTCTGTCCGTCCGTCCGTCCGTCTGTGTTGTATCTGTACTGATTGCAATGGAAAATAGTTTTGCACAAAATTAAAGCACAAATTGATTTCAAATAAAGTAAAAAAATAAATAAAAAAAAAAATAATAACAAAAGACAAACAAATAATTGAAGTTTGTCTAGCACTTGTTGTAGTATACACGTATGTAGTACAACTTACGAGGCAATTTAGTCAAGGCAACGCCTCAATTAGACTGCGACCACAGACTGAAATGCGAGTTAAATAAAAACAATTTACGAGCCAGCTGATGACAGTACAAAATTGCCGGCGACATATGCAACAAACTGCGAAAAGAAAATGGCCGTAAGGATACGTTTACAAAAGGATATGTGTACAATCCATTTAATTTCATTGCTGCTGCTGTACTGCTGCTACTGCTGCTATTGCTGCTGCTGTTACTCGTATTTTTCTTGGCTTTTGATCAAATATCAAACTACAAATTAGTGCAATGACAGCGGTTGGCTAAAGAGTTAAAAGGAAAATTTCACAGAAAAAGTTTCGCAACTAATTTTTGAAGATTTGTGTGTTCCATTAAAAATGCTAGTCGACTGCTAAACAAGTCTAAGCTCTGTAATTTCCGTGACATTTTCCGACATAAATAAGACGATAAATTAATAGTTTAAAATGGCACTTAAAAAAGCCGACAACAAACAAGCAAATAAATTTTATCATTTTGCAAAGGACTCGAAAGGCGTTTGTGCGATTTATAAAGCGCAGTCAATACGTGTACGTATTACTTTTCTATATGCGAGGCTTGTCTGCTTAAGTATTTCCTGTCTAAATTCTTTTCAGAACGTCGGAAAGGAAACTGTCGTTTATCATTTGACGTCTACCTTGCGTATGAGTAATAATACTAATGGCTACTAAAGCCAGCCAGCAAGTCAGGACAGAAGTAAATATATTTCTATAAAAAAAATATGCACTTGAATGACAGCCTTGTTGATTTTGTTTGAACGCAAATGTTAGCTAAACATGCAAAAGGATTGGTGTTTAAATATGCACAAGGGTTGATTACGCATACGCAGCATATTATGTTTGTAAAGTAATACGTAGCCAAGCCATATATGTATATAGAAAAGAAAAAATGATTGTTGTAAGGATAAAGCGTAGCATACAAAAAGTGCGTAGCAGTGCAGTTTGCATTTTTAAAATATAAAGTCCTTGAATTGCTGAGATAACACAAAATTCTTTACATAAGTTTGTATTGAAATAATCCATTTCGTTCCAGAAATATAAACTATATAATGCTTTATGACGTAGTTTTCAAAAATACTTTCAACAATCTGAAGTTTATCTCTTTGTTGATATATCCTCTTGTATCTACGATGAAACTATTGAATTAAAACTTATTAATTTGATTTAAAACTTATTAATTTAAAAATTAATAAGTTTTAAAAGGAATTCATAAAGCATAGAATTAGTTAAAGATAGCAGTAAGTTTTGTGGCTCAGATTTTATTTTTTTATAGTCCATGGTCGGGCGCCACGGTAACGTTTTTCTCAGGTTTATCAATGATATAGGTTACAACAAATGTTAGATGGATAATTAACAAGAATAATAAAAAAAAAATTTCATACAAATACTAAAAATGGCGGAGTGGGGGGGGGGGGGGGTTGTTTCGAGAGTTTTGTGTGGGTGCGACTCCTTATAGAGTTAGCACATTAATTTTACACATTTTATCTGCAGAGGGTCTAAAGAAGAATCTAAATATATAATTTTGACGGCATTATCTCTAATAGTTCCTGCTCGGGCGCCACTGTAATGTTTGTCACAAACTAGGAAAAAGCCGAAGTCACCAAATTTGAATTTAATTATAAAAAAAAGAATAAAATTTTAAAAAAATTGGAGAGGATGATCAGTTTTGCATGAGGCTATCATTGGAATTTCCATTTTGTGCATTTTATCTGAAGATATACAATGAGTATAAATATCCAAATTTGAAGACTCTGTCTCTTATAGTCCCTGCTCGGGCGCCACCGTAAAGTTTATAACAAGCTGAGCTAGATCAGTCGGTGTCCGTGTTTCGTTTGTCCAGTTTTTTGCATTATTTGGTTAAGATTTGTGAACGATTAAATATCTTAAGAACCGCTTATTTGGCTTAAAAGTCCGTCAGCTCAATAGCATTATTTTGAATTAAGTCGTTTAGAAGCTCAATCTATTAACAAGCTTAGTATCCAAATTTAAAAACTCGATCTCTTATAGTCCCTGCTCGGGCACCACATTCTGCGGTATGCCAGCTGTTTTCTTGTTGTGACAGCAACCTCTAGCATGTAATATGTAATAATCGTATTGTTTACTGTTTGGAATCGAATAAAAATAGAAATCTGTTGCACCATTTTCCGCGTAGCTGTATCGCTATTCGAATGGTTTTTTAAATGACGTAGACACCGTCTGCACTAGTTGCATCGTCCGCTTACAGTGCTAGTCCGCTTGTATAGAAACTTTTGACATATCTTGGCGTTCTTTTATGCGTATATTGTATATACATAGTTTCTGCAAGAAAAGCATTTAACACTGATATTTAATAAAAGCAAGAGTTGAGAGTTAGCATCGCTTTTTTCAGCTGAATCTTTTAAAATACATTTTTTAAGTTCTGCTTCAGCAAAAGATTTATGTGTTCAACGCTGTAGCAGTAATTAAAAGCTAGTTAATAGTTTTTCTTGTTAAAAAAGAGATTGAAAAAAATTAGCATACGTAACACTACAAAAGCAGCAAAACGCCAAAAAAACTATGTAGATTTTTGTTCTTCTTTTTTTTTGCTCGATTATTTCACACCAAACCCGCAAACTGTCAACAAAGTTTTTTAAAGAGATTTTTTCGTAAAGCGCATAAAAAATTATTGCAGCTTGAACGAAATATGCAAAAGACGGAAGTTTCGGTGAGGCAGTCATTCAGTTAAGCTGCAGCTTTTCAAACAGATACTTTGCACCTTGCTTGCAAGTACAGCTTATGGTGTAACCAATCGCCAGACTATGTCAATCTCACTCCTCCGTGACGGTGGAGTGTAGCGCTGCCAATGCCGAGGATTTCTTAAGGCTTCACTGAGTAATTGCGCGCAAAAATGCGCGCAAATTGTGCGCAAACAGGCAGAAATGCCAGCCTAGGCATATGAGTTGCCTTTGCTGCAACTTGCATCTTGGAATGCACAAGTATTTGCTACGATGAAGTTTATTATACCCTATATTTATTGTGTTAAAGGGCGTATTAAATTTGGAGAAATATTTGTTATAAACAAAAGGATGGAGAAATCCATTATATATATTCTTGAGCAGCAACAGAATTTGAAGCGTTTAAATCATGTCCGTCTGTCCTTTCGTCCGTCTCTTCTTATTTTCGTCCGTCCATCCATCTATTCTTCTGTCCATCTGTTCTTCCGTCTGTCCGTTTGTCCTTCCCTTTGTCTGTCCTTCCCTCCGTCTGTCCATTAGCTCCGTTCGTTTGTATAGCTCGTAGTGCTTATACATGATTTAAATAGAGATCTTTTGATACTTATATAGGCTATCTCATAGTCGTGCACACTCGACTGCCGCATTCTTTCTTGTTTTAGTTTAAGTTGCGTGCAGAAAGTTTTCTTGCTTACATAAATATTAGACTTACTGGCATTTTGCAGTACTTACTAGTAGATGCTACATTTCCTTATACTGCGTGACAATATGCACTACTAAAAGTATGCCGTTTTTTTTTGTAGTTAATAGCTCGTACTAGTTTTGCTGCACTTCGAGTATTTGACTTATATGCTCATAAACGAAATTTTACATTTAAATCAATGAAAAGCGGATTTCAACAAATTTGTAGCATACTTTAAGGCGTTCAAATGCATTTAAAGCTTATAAGTTAAAATACTTTATGTCGCATTTGAAGGCTTATGACTATATATAATAGAAAATGTTGTGTAACTTATGACACACAAATCAATAAGTTTTGAATTTTAGATAAAAAGTTAAATTACTTCAAATTTATGGCATATTTTTAGGTGTTTAATTAATTTCACACATTAATTGCCAGGCATTAAAATGTAGCATTGAATGTAGTTTAAATTATAGCTCTTGAGTCAGTAAGTAAGTTTTGCACGCAGTTTGGAGAATTCACCACAAAATGGCAGCACGGCCATTTTATTTCACCTCTAATTTATGAATTTATTTTCTTGTTTAATTCTACTTTCTTTTAAATAAATACTACTATATAAAGTTTGAAACATATTTTTATGCATAAATTTAAACAGTCAAGCAAATGTTAAGATGTTGCCCCTTTTTTTGGCCTAAAAATAAACATAAATAGCGTAGGCTACAAAGACGCAACAAAAAGGACCAAGATAGAAAAAAAAACAAAAAAAAAAAAAACAAATAAAGAAGAAAGAAGAAAGGAAATACTTGCGGCAAACCGTTTAAGCTGCACAAAATTTATGTGCCATGGACATAAAGACATAAAGACATAAAGACAGACAGACGGACGGACGGACGGACAGCACCACCAGTTGGATAAAGAATGAAAAACGCTGCAGCAGATAGTATGGCACTCTATTCTGTGACATGACACAACTCAACTCAACTGAACTAAACTTCTACGATACTTCTACTCAATGCAGTGTTCGTGCAGCGCAATTCAACTTCACACCAAGTGCAATGCATTTAGTAGTGCGAAGGAATATGACTTACAGTAGACTTTAATGTATGCCGCTGCCAAGTTGAGCGTTGCGCAATGGTGTGCAAGGCGCAAGAAATGCGTTTGGCAGTCAAAAACTTTCTGATGGCATAGAGCGATGCTGGCTGACAGCAAAGTTGGCGCTAAATTGTAATTCGAGTAGAACTATGAGATGTATAGAGGAGTCAGATGGAGGCGTCAACGATGACGAAGACGAAGACGACTTCGAGCAACTTAAGTGGCTTAGTGCGTTGGCAACAAACAAACTACATACAGCAATAGCAACAACGATGATGCATAAAAATAATGGCAACCACTTAAGCGTCACAAAGTCTGCGGGTTGTCTTTTTCTACTTCTGCTGCTTCTTCTTCTTCTTCTTGTATATATATATATATATTTTTTGCCATTTTTCTACAATATCCTTTTTTATGCTTTTGGCTATTAACAAACTGCCTTGGCTAACCGCAAATAAGAAAAAACAAAAAAAAATGCGAGAAAATTTGCACAAGCGCCTTGACTTATGCTATGCTTTTATTCACTGCTGTGCGTTTAGTAGCACATTCACGCGAAGGACACGCCGCACAGCAATCAATCAAATGCGCTCAAATAATCGATGAACTATATAAATTTTCATAAATTCAAATGAGCACACAAGAAAACGCTTAACTTCGGTAGTACCGAAACTTTAATAGTCTTCAGAGGTATCTCAAAATAAGCAGCGTTGTGAATGTGTTTAATACTAAACAGGCTCAAAGTAAAATATATGATTATTCTTACTTGAAAGATAGTACCATTTACCTTAATAGCTATATGCAATGTATTTGCATGAGAACTAAGTAATTCAGTGTTATATACAAAAACAAAAACATTAGTCCAGGTTTAAAATATTGGGGTTCAGATTATTGTTATTATTATTGAGTCACCCTCACTCTCTGAACATATAAACCTGCCAGCTAGAAAGATCTCTTTTGTGTCCTGCTGAGTTAGATGTCTAAGTCTTTGCACTGAATGAATCTTAGTATTTTTCAAAAATTCAATCTTTTTAGTTCCTCCTTGCTACTAAAGTGATTACCTAGCATATGTAGCCTGCTTCTGGTTTATATTTCGCGAGAGGGGTTTCCTCTTCATAGCCACAAAATCTAAATTCGAGAGAGTTTTGTATACTCATAACATGCGTGTATTTCTTTAGTCTACAGTGGCCTGTTAGCAGTCCTGTCGGTATTCTTAGTTGGTTCCTACCTAGTTGGAGCATGGTTGATAGCCGCTACCTAAGTTCAACTGCGCACATCTAATTATTTTATACATTTCTGCTTGGAAGATACTGTTGTCTTTTCCCATTGACTCCCAATACTGAGTTGTATGGCTTACAAGCCCTGAACACTCCACGTTGAAAAATAAACACATCTTTTAAGACTATCAAAGAGTTAACCATTTTTTTGGCATCTTCAAAAGAATGGAAGTCGTTTGATTAAAGTCCGCTACCAAGCAGTGTATAACTTCTAATTAAAGCGCTTCTAAGTGGATTCTAATCGGATTTGCAACATGTGCATCTTTTTAGGGTATCTCTGCCCGAATTGCATCAGTTTTGACTTCAATGCTCAGCTTCCATCAGATGTGGCCAGGTCGTATGCTCCTTATGCACATTAGTTTTTGTAATGCTTTTGAACATAGGCTAAGCAAATACGCAGCTCTTCATATTAACCATATAAATTACACAAACAATTTTAGCTTTCTTCGTTATCTTTCTGCTTATAGCAAAGAGTATAGAGTTAGCATTCTATGTGTTTTTTTTTTACCTACAGACAGAACATACACACACACAGCTTTTTGCAGAAACCAGCTACATTCACAATAAGTTTTCCTCCGTTTCTCAACTCTCGGCTTCAGTTCAACAACAGAATCATTGCTAGTTTTGTCTTCATTCAATTTTTGGTAGCTGGCAAATCGAAGTTTTTCCATGGACAATTGAGGAATAACGCTGGAAAAGTAAACTGCAGCCGTAAAATTGATAACATATAAAATTGTTAGTTAAAAAATACTCATTTTTTGAAAATTTTTTGGTGCGTGACAAACGACGATTCGACTTGGACAAACCTGTACTAACTTTGAACATGTGTACTGTAATGGAACACCTGGAAAGAGCGAAGCTCTTTAGGCAATTTATATTTTGAAGAGTTTTTTCTTCATAATTTTTATTATTTATGTTTTTATTTTATTAAACTTCTCATAAGCAGTATTAAAATATAATTGGATTGAGAAAAACTTTTCAAAAATTCTACTTTTCATAAAGTAATATATTATATTGCCTATGTGCCAAACTTTTCACTATTGAAATGCGCTACGTAATTATAAAATGCGTTATAAATATTGAAAACACACTTCTTGCTGCTTAATATTTTAACAATGCTTCAGTTTTGAACTGCACTATGTAGTCAAGTTTTCTGTATATACATAAGACATTTAAAGAAGAAAAACAAAGAAAGAGAAAGAAGTAGAAGAAATAAAAATAAAGTCTAACAGTGTCGCTAGCTGCATCTGTCTTTCTCCGTTCTTATACTGAGAACACGTATGCATGAAAAGACACAAAGAAAAAAAGGTAAAAAAAGAGAACTGGAGAGAATTCAAAACACATGTGCATGCTATTGTTGTTTTCATTTTCAGCTACTTTCTCTCTATCTCTCTCTCTCTCTCTCTCTCTCTCTTCCTTTTCTCACTTCACCATAGTTCTTGGTAAATAGACGACTTAATAACGATTTTGTAAGTTTAACTCTCAAGCCAGCCATAAACAGTTTGGCTTTAAAAAATAAAAAAAATTTTACACATTGGTGTACCAACTTCACTGAGCAGTTCCCAAAGACTGTTCCCAAAGAAAGAAATATGATTCTCTTCCACAAAAGTCTGTAGTTAAATACAAACCAAACGTTTTTAGAGGGAATTACATAATTCATTTTTTTTAACTGCACAAAATTATGTAAATATATACTCAATGTTCCCAGGTTACCATACAATCCTGACGACAGAATTGTATACTATTTCCACAAAAGAATAAAGCGTACTCAGTAAGAAGCAAAAAAAGCCTTGAATGCAAGTTACATAGCCAAAATTTGGGGCGTTCGCCTATTACACATACGCCATGTTGCATTTAGGATTTAAAATCGAATGCGTTTAATTATATTGACTAGTTAAGCATTCCATACATGTGTGTATGCATAGTAACTAATTTTAACAGCTTCATTAAACAAACCACAAGCATAATAATCAAAGGCGCAACACAGTCGCATAGTTAATAGGCAAGCATTGTCTAATTACTTCAGCATTAACTCGGCAAAGTTACACACTTGCAGCAGGACAATACTATTGTATGTAGTGAAACAATAACGATTTAAGGCTTTCAGTGGCTTTCGATACACTTGACTTGGCGTCGCAACTAAGACAGAAGGATATACAATAAAGACGGATAGACAGAAGGACTGACAGACAGAGAGACGGAGAGACGGACAGACAGAAGGACTGTCTTAAGAGCGACAACAGCACGTAGTACAGACAATATATGTATTTAGCTATTTGCCACTTGGTGTCGCACAAGTTTGCGGCTTAATTAGCTTCTCGTAGCGGAAATTTGTCAGCAATAGGCAGGCAGACAGTCAGGCAGCCGCCGTTGCCATCGCCTTGGCCAGTAGCTAGACAGGCAACTTTAAGGCTTAATCTAGTCGCTACCGCGTCGAGAGGTGCGCTACAAAGACCAACCGACCGCACAGTTCAATAATATACACGGCTATTTGGCAATCTAGCCTGTCTGCCTACTGGTAGGTATCCTTCGTCTATCCTTTGGCGTTATAATTTATGTTGCGTACGCGTTTTTGTTATTCGCCATTGGTACGAGTATTATTGTCTGCCTTCAACATTGGTTTCTTGGTTTATTGCTCGATGACGCTTGCTTTGTGTATACGTATATAAGGATATTTCAGCACGCTTCATTTAACCAATATTAATCCAATTGATTTATGTTTGTTTTGTAAGTTTTTCAAGTTGTTCAATCGACAGGCTGTGAATTGTAGTCCTTTTTTGTTCGTCGATTGGTATGAGGTGTACTGTTTTGTTGCAAGTTATTGTTAACAAGTATTTAAGTATTTATAGAATGGGCTGCTTTTGCTTGTAAAATATCTATTGTGCTACAAATTTGTATTAATTTGTAGTTGAAATTTAACTGATGTGAATTAAGTATGAGTTGTAGTATATTGGCTGCAGATGAAAATTAGCATAAATATGGATTATGTTTACGGCCATCTCTGCAAATTGGGTGTTGTTGAAATATGAGTTTTTTCGTGGAACCAAATATATCGAAACTTGGCACAATATTAACGATGTAATTGAGACTGACCAAATTTTCACTTTACGCCAAATCTTGGAAAAGACCCATGATTACAATAAAGACACGCACAACATATTTGTCGATAATAAGGCCGCTTTTGACACGTCGATAAGAACGAAGTTCTTTAACGCCCTATCTGAACTAGGTATCCCAGCAAAGATCGTTCGTCTTTGCACGATGATGCTATCGCTTTGTCGTCAGTGTAGGAAAGAACCTCTCCGAATCATTTGTTACAAAGAGAGGTTTCAGTTAGGGTTATGCCTAATGCGTGCGACTTTTTCAATCTCTTGATGGAATACATCCTACGCCACTACCCATACGTGAAACGGTCGGGCACGATCTTCTATAAGGAAGTGATGCTACTCGCATATGCTGATGATAAAGACATCGTCGGCACCAATGAACGGCGCCGGACATGGACATGAAACATAGATCGAATAATAAAGAAAACTGGCACTGTGACAGAAAATTATGTCTTTTTTACCCTAGCCCGGATATTGTTAAGTTAATTTATCTAGGATCTTCTTCGTCTCTTTAATGTAACGGAGAATATCCTTAGACGAGGTGTTTCTGATCTCAACAGATGTAATAAAGGGTCTATTCATCTGCTCAATTCTGAGCCTGGCCAAGGCCGGGCAATCGCAAAGCAGTTGTAAACTAGTTTCTTGATCCTCTAGACAGAGTCTGTACTCTGTTTCTAAGGAGAGACCTAGTTTATTTAAGTCATATCTCAGTGGATATAAGGAACATGCATTTTGAAGCATGCTGTAAGTAGCAAAAATTTTCAATGTGCGGTCAGCAGACTGATGAGAACTTGTGGCGGGGTTTGAAAGACGTGTATCTGCGTCTAAAATATTTTGCTGTTGATCCAGCTAAAATTCATATAACAAATTTAACTCTTTTGCAATAGATAAAAGTATTTGAATAAATTTAAAGCGAAATTTGTATAAATTTCTCAAAAGTTAGAAAAAATTGGCGTATGAACGATTTACCAAAAATATTTCCGCTTTCTTATTACAAGCAATTACACGAATCCATTTCACTGTTAATTCACGTTTCGATCGTTCATTCATGCAGAGTCCTTTCAGACGCTTTATAGCAAACCGAAGCAACCAGCAGCAGTGGCACCAATCAGCGCTTGCCACCATCAATTAAATGTCAGACTAAGTTGCATGTTGCTGACAATTTTCGCCAAAAGCTGTCAAAATAACTTCAGACGAAGCAGAAGGATACGAACAATGACAAAACTGCGCCAGTTTTTAATTTCCATTTGACGAAATACAGAAAAAAAAAGCAGATACAATTTAAAACAAAACAAAACTACAAGCAGTTTTAATGGCAACAACATTAGCCATTGTCGATTAAAAAAGTATAAATTGTTGCAAAATAATACAGCATAAGACAAACAAAGACGCGAAGGACGTTTTCAGACGTATCGAAAATTAAACAAAACACTGACATAAATAAAAGTAAATAGAAAATGGCGAACTGTCAGCGTGTGTTGACAGTACGTCAGCGGCAATCAAGTGTTGACAATGGTGGCTATAAAAAAAGGATAACAACAACAACAAAGACAACAGGAGCAACAGCAACTAAAACACTAACTGCCGAGCCGAAAACTAACAAAAAGCTGTCACAAAATTTGTGACAAAAATAAAAATCAGTTTTGCAACAATTTCGTTTTTTTTTTTTTGTTGTTTTCTTTGCAATTTTACAGATTTTCATTTTAGTGCACAAACAAATTTGTTAGATACATATATAGTATACTATATATGTATACACTGCGCTTGCAACTCTTTTTTTATGCAACGAGTGTACATTTTTCTTTTTATTGTGTGGCACATGTGTCAGCATTCAAAATGCATTTCGTTACCATTTTTTGTCGATTTTTTTTGTAGACTTTTTGTATAGTTTCTTTTTTTATGCCATTCTGACAACTATTATTTGGTGACGACGACGACGATAGCTTGGGCAATGCAAATTTAATGTTGCATACTTTACGGCTTTGTGCAGCTTTTCTTCTTTATTTCGTCGTTTTTCGCTTTGCTAGTTGGTTTACAATCTTTTTTGAATTTTATTAATACCCTTCATGTACAGTGTAAAAAGCATTTTAGCAATTTAACAGAAAGTTTGTTATGTATTGAAGTACACATCCAGAACCAGAACCTGAACCATAACCAAGGTTCGAGCAGCCATTTACGTATACCGAAAACTCAGTGTCAGAGATAAGACGTAGCGGATCATACTAACGCTATGGCTAGGTTAATTGAGTCAAGTTCTATAGTAAGACAACGAGTTGTCTTTGCTGTTTCCAGTTCAAAACAGCTTATTAGCAACTTCAATACCATAGCCTACCCTGGTGACCAGGGGAATTTAGCAAATCGATCGAATTTTCAAAACGATTGAAAGTTATTGGAGAGTTTTGTAGCATCGTAGAAAGAGCTTAGAGAAAAAATACCAAGAAGCTTGTGAAAATTGATAATATTGGCTCCTTAGGACTGTTATCTAAAATATTGCGGGCGCAGACCTCAATGCCGTGTACCTCAGTTTGAAAAACCATCGGAAAGGCAACCATGGCAATAGAGATTCTGGTGTTGGGTCTGATGACTTCCGCACCATTTAATCGTTGCTTGTCCCATGCCAGTGCTACTACCCTTCCAGTCTGTACTGAGTAACGTTTGCCGAAACGTAATTCCGTTGTCAAGCAATCTGCTATAAATATTATCGAATTCGATGCCAGGAATATGTTTGAGAATACTTGATAATATACTTCATGTAATACTAGGGGCCGTTTTGATAAATATGTTAATTATGGTTATAAAAAGTCTCCATACGAACTTTGTAAGCAATAAGAGTATACAAACCCACAAAGAGATGTACAGACGGACAGATTGACGAACCTATATATGAAATCTTCCTTTAAGAATTTGCAACCGGTGTGACTAAATAATAATACTATGCACATTCTGTGTGTAGAATATACAAAAACTTAAAGATAAACCATATAGTGATCCAAATTCATCTAATGTCAGACTAGTTACAGTTTTGAGAATTCAGACTTCAATTGCTACTGAGAATTGACTAAAAATATGCAGCGGAGTTAGACCAATAATCCATTTCAATGCAGCAGTGGAACATGTAGCCGTTCTAGTTTGTTGCACTGCCTTATAGCATATACTTGCACCAGACAAGAGCGGCCTAGGTCTTACCAACGAGGTATAGATCTAAAGATTCAACTTTGGGAAAAGATTTCATGTTCAACCAAATAACTATTTACGTGTGCAGTAGGTTACTGTTGTCTTGTTGATTGTTGATTGCTTGCTCGCATAGTTTCTTGTCAAGGTTCACCACTAAGAACTTTACTTTGTCGGAATATATTAAAAGAGTTTCTGTATGTATACTGGATCTAGATCTATAATTTGTACCTCTTAGAGAAGCGTACTAATACAGCTGAATGTAGACTGAACATATATACATTTTGTACCTCCTTGAGTTGGGTACTAGTACAGCACTCTGTAATTTCAGACATTAGGATTAATCGAACAAAATTAGTACGATTAATTATCATTCACAATATCCAAATGGAATTTTCTTATTTTTTGTTGTTGTAATTAATAATGCTCAATTTCAATAGTATCAATTATATTGATATAGTCTAATCGATATAGTCTAGAAAACCAATTCGATTAATCGTAACAAAATTAATACGATTAATTGAAACTTTCTTATTTTTTGTTTCACAATCTCCAAATGGGAACTTCTTAATTGTTGTTGTTGTAATTAGTATTGCTTAAAAGTGATTAATTTCGATATTTAAATAAAAAAATATCGACGCTGAGATTAGCATATAAATAATACTTTTAGTCATGGACGCTTTGAAGGAGAACATCATTGATAAGTCCATACGATACGAGAACATCATAGACTCTTGTAAATACGTACAGATTGCTTCCATATTAAATGTTAAATTAGACGCCCATAACACATAGTTCTGTATAGATCTATGGTGCAGATTGGGATTCTAGCCTATGTAACTTTTTAGCATCATAGTTATTTCAATTACGTATAGATTTTAGCTACACAAATTCTCCATGAAATATCTAATAAAGTTGTAGATTGTGATGCTATGGCTTATACAGAAATAAGTATACCACTGCACTGACCACTAATAGATACAAAGCTAATATTGTGCTATATACATATATATAAAATATGTATATGATAAACTGTTTAAAGATGGAACTTCCTGAACGAAATTTGGTGTTTCTTTTATTTTTGTTAACAGAAAAATATTTTGTTTGGACAATTTACAATTTTATGTATTAAATATCATGTGAAGAGTATCAAAGTTTCGATTACACGGAAATGTAGTTTTTTTCTTCTTCTTCTTAGTTTATTTTTCATACATTTGCATGTTGAAATGACATTTTTTAGCATTATTGAACGAACTACAGAACTATTCCGTGAAAGCGCATCTTGGCAATTTTATTTCGTCTTTTCCCGTTAAACTTTAAGTACTTTTTTTGCTCCTTTTTGCACTCTAACCGCAATTGTTGCAATGCATATTGACGCAAGCATAATGCCAGCAGCAAAAATAATGCGCTATCATTATTTAATGGCAGTCATTAATGTTGTTAATAGCTCAACTGCAACGCTTTACTCACTGAATAAAAAAAAAAAAAAAAAAGAAAGAAAAAAACAGGACACCATGAATAGTTCGAAGCAAGCAGCTAAGGATGTTCATTCGTTGTGGTGGTGGTGTGTGTGTGTGTGTGTGTTTAAGTGTTGCAGCAATAACTGTGACAAAATTAGCATAATCAATTTGGTCACAAAGCACCACCGTAGTGTGACAAATTTCACCAGAAGGAATGGCACAAGGACAAATATGAAAGCTCAAGCGCTTAACTGCTTTCTTGGTTATATTTTTTTATGGTTTATCTTTAAATTGTTGTATACTCTTCACACAGAATGTGCATATTATTATTATTTAGTCATACAGTTTGCAAATTCTTAAAGGAAGATTTCACATATTGTATATACAACGAGATGAGTGGATCTAGCCATGTTCGTCAGTCTGTCCGTCTGTACATCTCTTTGTGGGTTTCTATATTGTTATTGCTTAGAAAGTTCGTATGGACATTCTCTATCTCAGTTGTGCTGTAAACGGCGTTTCACATAGAGCATGTCGATCGAGCAACTCGACATTATGCTCGAAAATGTTGTGGGCGCAGTTGCAAACATGTTGACGAGCAAATGTTGAGTGTGTTTTTGAAGTATTTTAGTTGGTAAAACTTTAAAAGAAGAGGTATTAAAGAAATTATTTGTTTAAAAAAGGTCGAATTGCGACCACTGGGTATCAGTAAAGATCAACACTGGGTATCAGTAAAGATTAATGGTCTTCATAGCTCAGCTGTCTAGCGTGCTGGCTAAAATTCCAGGGTATGTGTACCTTTTGCGTGGACGACCAACTGGAGGATGTAGAACATATGCCGGATTTCAAATGTGCCGGATTTCACCATGACCGACAGTTTCTGGCAGAAGCCCTAGAATTTTTGACGAAAACAATAAAGTTTGAAGAAGATACACAATGAATGCTCTATGTACCACAAGGAATATGTTTTTAATTATTTTATATCATCATCAATCATTTTAAAGCACTGTAAATCTTTACTAATTTCATCCTGCCGGCATTCATAGGTTTTTCAGTAATTGTGCTTTGATATGGGTTGCATCTTTAACAAACCTCTGAAACCGTTTCTAAGAAAATTTTTAAGAAGTGAATACTTTCGGTTTGTTGCTTTACATTTTATACTGACTTAATACAACCCTGAAACGCTGAGCATGTGTACTTGTCAATGATATTATGTAGGGCCTTTCCACAGGCCAATATTCTTCATGTTCGGTTATTGTTGAGAATTTAAAGAATGTTGCCTGTACATTTTCCCATAATAGTAAACATTCTGTACATGCTCAGCATTTTCGAAGAATGTTGACATACACCACGAACGAAATACTTTTTGTTTTTTTTTGATGATATAACTGATTTATTAGCGATAACATCTCATATTTATTATCATCACCAAAAACAACAGATATATTTAAATAAAGCGAACGTCAATTTGCCATTCACATGTTAACGACAATGAGCATTTGCAAGTGGAAAGGGCAAAAGTTGAGAAATTTGTGCGCAATGAAAATGTCCTATTAATTCATACAGGCGGCTTCGCTTAAAACACATTTTCATTAAAATGCATCAACTCAATATATTATATATATATCAGCGCGCTGCAGATTCATACCAATCATTTGTGCCTCAACTGAAACTATAATCTTCTTTACAATACATCTCGCATCAGCTGCAAGTGTAATACGCTTATTGTATTTAAATAAGGTAATAACACACTGCTTTTCTTCTATATAGTTATATATATATATATTCCAATATTTTTTCACATGAACTTCAATAATGCTTCGCTACTTACAATGCAATAAAGTTGATGTCATTGTCATAAAAGTCAATTACATCAGAGTTATTCAATCTTCAATGCGTGCTTACGTCAATTAAATTCTTACAACAGTTTCAGCGTACTTCATGACACATTCCAAGAACTATAGTGTCACACATACGCATATCTTCAGCATGTTTGTACATGTCTGATTTGCTGACTTCCGGAGAGAGCTGCCTTAAGGCTTGCTACATGTGCGGCTCGTTTTAAATTATGTTATCATTGCGTCAGAATGCAATTAAACGCTGATAGCCTACGGTATGTCAATCAAGTGCAAATACATACAAATAGGAATGAGTATACGTGCAAAAGGATTGCAAGGAATGGACGACGACGACAGCAAGGAAATAAGGACATTGATAGTTGGTACTGCTACTTCTGCTGCTGCTTTTGCTGTCGGTAACCATATCAACAGAAATGGAATGTGTATGTAAGTGTAAAACGAGGCGTATAAGCAGATAATAAAGAGCTCTGTCAGTGAGCAGTAACAGTACGCATGCATGCAAGGACGAAAGCACAAAAAGACGAAACGGCATGTTGAGTTATCATTTTGCGGCGTGCATGCAACAACTTCGACATATCAGAGACATTATTCGTCGTCATCGTCGTCTTCGTAGTCCTTGTATTCCTTGTCGGCTACCCACGAGCGCAAATTGACTTTTGCCGCATGCTGCCGCCATCATATCATCATATCATCATGACGACATGGCATTGCACATCCTGCTGCAAATGCTGCTCTTGTTCTTGCTCTTGCCTTGCTGTCGATTGACGTTCACAGCAGTAAAGCTATAAGCTGCGTGTGTTTATATATATATATGTGTGTGTGTGTGTGTGTGTGTGTGCGGTTACATGCAAAGAGTTAAGCGTGCAGTTATCATAGCGCGTATAAGTAACAAGGCGCGGCGCCTGACAGGAAGCAACAACAACAACAACAACAACAACAACAACAACAACAACGACGACGACGACTGCTATGACGATGATGATTTTAACTGCATTCATTGCCTACTTTCCGGCGCCTTTACTTTACTATGCATAAGTGCTTGAGTATGAACTGTACAAGTACATATATACAGGGTAATTCAATTGGTATGCATAAACTTTGAGAGCAAAATACTATTTATGTATGGCTGGCTTGAGAAGTAGCCGTAAAAGTCGTTATCAAAACGGCAGATCAGCAAAAACGATGGTGAATAGAGCAAGGGATAACGAGGGCGCATTAGACATAGCAGCAAAGGACAACAATAAATATATGCTAACGACGTATGCGTATGTGTTTGTGTGTTTCTCCCTCTCTTTCTGTAGCTATAAGACAGATACCAGGGCTAAGTGAAATTCCATAAACCACATGGCTGCGAGCTCATTTCTGCTAATTCGTATTGCGTTGCTCAGTTGAGTTGTGGATCTTCCAAATGAAGTTGGGTGAGAATTGAATTTGCACTGGTATTTTTAGATCCTTAATATATCTTAATATATCTTAATATATCATAAAATTCTCGTGTCACACAGAGTCACTTTGTAACCAAACTCCTCCGAAACGGCTTGACCGATTTGTATGAAATTTTTTTTTTGAGTATATTTGGTAGATTTGCGAATAGGTCGTAAGTTATTTTGATTACCCCTAACTGATACGGTGACGTGAGGTTATAGGCCGACTACAACTGTAATATGATTTTTAAGTCAAATTGATTTTTCTTATTTTAATTCGTAAAATTCATATTCAGACAGGGTGATGGAGTGGCAGGGGAAAGGAGTGACAAGGGGAACGGTGGCAACGCGCCGGGTAGCAGCTAGTATATATATATGTATATAATATTCATATATATATTCATATATATATATATATTACTGGCACTTGCACAATCTCTTAGTTATGGCTCAGATGGTACTGTATTGTAAAGATGATCCTTTTAATCAAGGCTGAAGGGTGCGTGCGAATTAATATGCCAGTGTAGGGCATCTTTATTTTAGTTTCCTTGTAGTTTTCTCTTACATCGGATCGTTTGAATGTGTGATCACGATCGAGGAAAATTGCGAAGCAGTATTCAAGGTATTCAAATACAGTAAGTATCATGCTTTTTCTCAGCACCCAAAAGGTGTTACGTGTGTGTTTGCCGATTTTTAATGAGATAATTCTTTCTAAACTGTTTAGGTAAGCAGGATAGGGGACATTTAGAAAGACATTATGGCGCTGAAAGCGTTCCATCCGTTTCGGGTGTACATAACTATGACCGATGCTTTAACTGGACTAGAAAGTATTCTACTTTAAATTCGTGTTAAAAATAATTTTAATATGCATAATAGTCAGGCTGGGGCTCTTGCTGACCATTTCTGGAATTAAGCTGGTTTTTTTTTATAAAACTTTGTACTTCTTTGGTGTGGATGCAGGCGTCTATCGAAATAATACATTTGTAACAACGTTCGCATTCACATCCTTGTGAGATGGTGCCTTGTTGTGATACAAAATACCAGAGATATTTTCTACAAATCTGATGCTCTCTCAGGAAGTTAGTTAGTTGTTCTATAAATATAACTCAATTTCAATTGAAAGCCCCTCTATATATGTGTGTATGTGCAAGCATTTGCGTCACGCATTCAAGTGTAACGTGATAATTTGTCTGACGTTGATACTTGCATTGCTTGCATGCTGGCTGGCTGCTGCCGCTTGGTTGCTTTCTAGCTTGAATTTCGCAGGATTCAACTTTTGGATTTGACTTGTCGCCTCCTTGCCTGCCTGCCTGCCTGTCAGCCTGTGAGGTGTTAAATCGGTTAACGGCAACAAACGTTGAGCGTCGATATCGTTGACTTTTGTTGTATAGTTGGCTGCTTGGTTTGTATTACCAACGCTGCTGCTTTTGCATTCAACAATCAGTCACCTGAGAAACAATTATATCTGCAGGCATTTTAAGTGTTTCGTTAGTTGTCATAGTAACATTGCAATGAGATACAAGTTGAAAACAACGGCAGCACGATTTGCCGTACAGCAACTGCATGTGTGCGTATCATGCGATTTCATGTGCGGTTTATATTTGGTTTTTATTTGCATATCAATCAGTTGGTATATTGACATTGTTGAGAAGTTGCAATTGCTAATTAGTAGAAATATTTGCAAATGCTAATTGTGTTTTCAATTAAATGCTAAAAGTTACTAAGCAGATTTGTTATTTCATTATGTTGCTTAGAGAAAGTTAAATACAATTAAAGAATTCAACACAATCGCATATGTGTAAGTGTATCAAAAATGAAATAAAGCTTAAGAGAAATCAAAATTAAAAAAAAAAAAAAAAATCAAAGCATACCTTTAGGCACGCTATCATAATATGTACTATGACTTTTGCTCAAATTAAGCGTGCCTTTTTTTTTCTTCATAAAATTGAACTTTGCTTTCGTGTTGCTGCACAGTGCCTCAAATTCAGCTCGAACTCCCTTAATGTATCGTATAGTTGGTATATATGTATATTCCATTTACTCGTAGCGCCTTTGACCAATGCCCATGCAATCGACCTACTTAACGCTGCAGATATGCTGTTCTGTTACCCATTTTTGTCGCTTGTGCGCACCCGTTGGCTACAACTGGCTGACTTCAAACTTGGCTGCTAAGTGTTTTAAACGACTTTTTGCGTGTCAGTGACGCAGGACACACTTAAACATATACACGTATACAAATAAAAGAAGAAGAGAGAGAGAGATAGGAAAAAAAAAACTAACAATATTTAATGGACTACGAAGGCATAGTAAACACCAAGTGCGGCAGCTAAAAGGACGGCTACGAATTTTTATTTATTTTTATTCTTGTTGTTTTGTTCATATCCTTTCGCTCATTTGTTGTTGTTGTTGTTGTTGTTTTGCTTTGGCATTTTTTAGTGCATCTGCAGCACATAACTAAAGTCCTGTGCGCCTTTTTCGCCTTTAGTGCTTTCTCGCTTCTTTTTAGGTGCGACTAGTTTTCGTATTTTTTAAGTGAAGTTTTTTTTTATCTATAGATACGCCTTTTACCTTCTTTTAAAAGTATATTCATTTTTTAACATAGTTTGTTATATAGAGATAGCTTATTAATGCACAGTTGGATGCGTGGAGACTAAAAAATGAGCGCTGAAACTAAATTCCATTTGTAGGTCATAAATTGTCACAGTTTCCGAAGAAGATTTTCTTATAGCTTTGTTAGAAATGAAACGCATTCGCATGCTGACAGCCGCACATTGATTAGGACAATCGGAGGACAATCGTTCTGGTTGCCGATGTAAATAAATTAGCCAATAGTCTCTCCAACTGAGGTGGAGCCGCTGGTATGCCAACTGCAGTGAACAAGTGTCTGACCAGCCGAGTTGCATCTTGCTGCTCGAAAAAAACATTTAAGCATCTCACCGGTCCCCAAACTAAGGTCACTGTGCAACATAGAATTACGAGCGTACCAACCAGTGCTTAGGTACAGAGCTATATACTTGAGTGTCCGGAGCCATTTGTGATTCGACCTTGCAACGATAACCCAAATTTGTATACCTTATCTCCATGATGTAGCAACGATTTGCTGGTAGATCATTCTTTATTGGCACAGTACATATTAACTCCTCCGATTAAGAAGCCAGAACCACTTTCCACCAACGCAGTGATGAAGTCCCTGAAGGTTAACCTGCTGTTCAGATGGAGCCCCAAGTAATTTGGAGGATCTTCGCATCATATTGCCATTGAGGTAAGTTGAAAGATTACTTTATCTCTTCAGAGTTGTTAACTTTGATATTCCAGTTTTTCACCAAAAATTTCAAAGACGCACAGGTACGGTTAGAGTTCGGCTGCTGTCTCATATTTTTATCTTGAGGCATAGAAGATGTTTACATCATGACGCAAATAATGTAAGTAGCTTCTTAGGCTGTTTGATGTTCATCATCTCTGCATCTGGGACAAGAAGATTCGTTTTGAAAAAAGAGCACAAGATTGGTTCCAAGATGCTACACTGTAGTACTGGTTGAGTGACTGTCTAAAAGTTTGTAACGCATTGAAGGAGCTCCACTACGCAAGTTATAGATGAAATTCCGATTACTAATTTAAATTGAAACATTTCATTTGAACATGCCTGGGAAAATTGCAATAGTATTAGTGCTCCGATTACTCTTGTATAGTAATACTATGCACTTGTGAAGAGAGAAAAGGAAAGAGAGGGTGCAACAAAAACTTGCTTGTAAGATTAAGCACTTGTATTTCATATTTTCGCTATCTCTCTCTCTCTCTCTCTCTAATTGTGTCTTTTAATGCAGTAATCTATAAAAGAGTTTGATTGAAGGGAAAGCAGTGGGCACCAGACATTGCTGCTTGAGATTTGATAATTCATGTGTAGGGTATTAAAGCTACGGTTTTCGTGCAGTTAAAGTTTTTCATTGTTTATTCTTTTTTTTTTTTAGATTGAAATTATACCATGTATTTTCTATTTATTGTGCAAACACTTGCAACATGCTGAAACTGCTGAAAAACATGTGGAAATATGTGCATACAATTCTTGTTATTATTGTTGGCGTTGTTATTGTTGTTGTTATTGTTGTTGTTATTGTGCTTGTTGCCTTGTGTAGTTTTTAACTTATGCAATTTATTTCATTTGCCTTTGATGTTGTCCATGCCGCGTATAGAGGCAGGCAACTAAAGGGGCACAACTGTATGTATGCAAAGTAAGCTGCCAAGTCGAGTTGAGTGTTTTCTGAGGCATGTTAAAACATGCACTAACATGACAAAACGACACATTCGCACATACCAAGCTATTGTATTGCCATATGTATATGAATTGCTGACATATTTTTTATTTTTATTTTTAGCAGAAAAATTTTAAAATACAAGAGCAGTTCATAAAGTTAAGAAGAAAAACGAGATCGTTTGAAATTGAATAAAAAACATAGTAAATGGTTGTCATACACTTCCTTACCAGTAATTCGAAACACTGTTTAGTCGAATCAATTTTGAAACGGTTTTGAACCGAACCGTTTTCTTCGAATTATATAAAACTGTTTTGGGTTCATTCGATATTTATCTGTAGTTTTCATTTAAATTTTAATCGCTTGGATAATTCCACCACTAAGGCAGAATACGGTTTAAAGGTTAGGTTCGATTATGGGGCAGCTCACTAAGGCTCATTGTTACTTTAGAGGATCACGTTTCTTCTCATTAAATTTAAGCAATTAATGGAGTCAATGAACCTCATGATACCAGTAACTTCTTTCTTCAGAAAACCAGGTTCCAAGAGTTTCTTTCTTCTTCTATATAATGAAGTTAGACTTTGTTTATTTTGATTTTCTCTAGCAATTGAACTTGACGTTATTTGGTGCATGATTACACTAAACGCGCATATATCAGTGCAATCACTCAACGAATATGTGAATAGACAGAGTGTGAGAGAGAGAGAGAGAGAGAGAGAGATACAGACAGAGTAAGAATAATTATTTTGAATATGGAAAAGGAAACAGTGTCAATAGTGAGCATGAAAGTACTATTTGTATTGTATTCCACCTCATGGTGAAATTGTACACATATATGGTGAAAACATATATATAGCGGTCTTTCACTTATGTGCGTTGAATAAATCAACAAGTATTGAATCAAAATTCAATAGGAAACTTTTATTTGACGGATAATTTTGTGTCATTTAAATGGCTACTTCTACTGGTTGAACATCTGGCACACTTCGGCTGTTATGCCAGAAACGGCTTTTACTGAAGATTTTATCTTCCAGTTCCTCCAAAGCTTTGGCACCGTTGCTGTAAACAAGCGATTTAACGTAAGCCCAAAGAAAAAATAATTCTGTAATGTTAAATCGCACTATCTTTTGAGCCAGTTGTGAGGGCAACTATTAAAAATAGGCAATCTGCCTAGCTTTTGTCGCAATAAATTCAGTATAACGCGAGTTGTTGGCAATAAAAGTCGTTCTCATCGATGAATGATCCATAATGACGCTCATGTTTTCCATGAAAAGCTGTTTGACTTCTAAAGGTGAAATGGTAAACCATACTGAATACAAACGACATACTACATATGCAATATTGATAAACAATTATGGCCGCCAGGTGCCGTCAAAGTTCGATTATTCCTATTGGTAAACCCCGATATAAATGCACTCTGCTTAATAGGTAAATATATTCAACGGTAGTGCCAGAAGTACACGACCTGACGTCGGATGGCGCTTATAGTTTTTTCTTAAAGGAAGATTGCAGACAAATTTTGAGCAATCAGCAACATTAAAATTGCATTTGACAGCGTTTGAATGCTGAAATGAAAGACAGACAAAGGCACAGAAACCTATATCAGCTTCCCTTAGTGTTTGACATTGGTTATTGACCGTAAACGCAAGATCAATCCCTTACAACACATCACAGCCCAACAAGTAGTTGAAACTGTGTGTTTCGATGGCCGAATCGGTGCGGCAACCTTCTGAGTTTTGTCCATCTGTCTGTCTTTGATTTCCACTTTCAATAACTATCAAACACAATTATAATTATGCAGATTGTTTATACTTGACTGATATGTGATAATTCTCAGAAAAATAAAACCATCCGACGTCAGTTCGAGCACTTCTGGGACATCATTTAATACTAGTCACCAAATCAAGCATATTAAAGAATGACATAAACCGCAACAGTATATAAACTATATGTTCAGAATGTATTTTTGGCAATTTTCAATGACTTATTGAACAGCTTCTGTTAAAGTAAAAATAAAACCAAGTAGAAACTTTATGCTTAAAAACATTCGCTACTGCTTCATGTTTTGAACGAAAATTTTGTTTTGATTTAAATATATTACTTAATTTGCATAAATATCAGCGCATGCAATGCGATCACGCACAAAGCATTTGGTGCCATTAATGGAAATAAAAAAAAAAAGAACAGGAATTGATGCAGCATTATAGTACGCTGCTGTATGTAAGAGCGCTATCAACAACATCGATATCGACGTCGTTGTTGAAAAATTATGTTGCGCATACGCCACGTTGCACGCATACTTGAAATTCCAATCAACATTTTTATAAATCACTTTTTGCGGCATAAATTTACAGCTGTGTCAATACGCGCGCGCCCAGAAATACTCACACCCACATGGACAAACGGACGGACGGACGGACGGACAGGACAAGCCATACTCAATCCTATAGATACTTATGCTGCCATCAACCCAAGCCAATGCAGTCTTTGCCGCTGTTGCTACCAACATGAATAAGTACAATTTCGCGCGCGCGTAAAATTTATGAACTTGCGGCATTCTTTTCATTTACGAAAAGCGCACAGCATTTTATATCGCCATATTGGACGCCATTGAGCAAAGCGGAAGTTGTTTCTTCACTTATGTTGCCTACTTTTCGGTAACAGCAATGGCGGCGGCAATGGCGACGCTGTTATAAATGTATGCGTGCTGCGTAAGACAAATTGTTGTCGTATTGCTGCACAGGCCAACGGCTACAATGTCTACAATGGCTGCTGCTGCTGTTGCAGCTGGTGCTGTTGCCACAAATGGTAATGGCAACTCTAATTGCCAAAGACAAGCTGCGCCGAATGTTGAAACAAACAAATGGCAGCACAAATGTACAAATGTGTCACAATGACAATAGCAGCCACAACCGCCTCAGCCAGCGGCAGCAAACAACGAGCATGATAATACGAACATTTAGTTAGGGGAAACATATCAAACGTACATATATACATACATATATGGCACTACTTGTAGTTGATTTTTTTTTTTTTGGCGCAATTTGGAGTTGCTGCTGCTTTGCTGTTTCTATTTAACTAGAACTAAACATATCTTCTGATCAAAAACTACCCGGAATTTCTCATTTAAACGAACCTTGCTTGATATATTGTGAAACAAATCTTTTCTGGTGGCTGATAGAACTGGCACGTGTAGGTTGTTTTTTATTTTTTGAGGTCTAGAACTTTGATTTTACACCTTCGGTATTTCTTTGAGTAACTCTGACATTTTTTAGTCGATTTCGACAAATGAGCAAGATTTATTTAGAATATACTTTACCATTTATTTGAAGTCCTTCCATTCAATACGAAAAAAGCAGCTATTTTTCAACCATTCTGCAGAACATTAGCCAGCATTCCGGACATTATAGCAGTTATTTTGGCTCGATTAGAGTTCTGTCAATGGTCTGCGGCTTGCTGGCATAGACTTTACTTTTTTAAACAACCCCACAGTATAAAGTCTAGTGGATTTAAATCCGGAGAACGATGAGGCCAAATCATTATTTTTCGACACAATGACTCTCGGGAAACTGCACTGCAAGAACTGCAGTTTGTCAGACATTTTTCACACATTTGCGGAAAAACAAAGTGCACCAACATCCAATGATCTCCAACTTTGAAGAAATATGGTTCGATAATGATTTTTAAGCACACTCCTGCTCAGGCAGTAACTTTCTCATTGTGCAGTGATGTTTAGTGAATGACCATTATTTTCGAAATAATATTTGCACAATTTGCAAGCGTTCTTTTTTGGCGTCAGTCTATTCATGATAAATGGCAAACCAAACTGAGCACAAATGAAAATAGCGTTGCCAGATCTTACAAATTAATAACTGTTTAATCCCTATCGGAAAATGGAACCTTTAAAAATATACGGTATATAAATGATACAACTGTCAGATGTTCTGTCAGATGGTCCGTGCGAATAACTTGGTAAAGAAGTTAGTGTTCGGTGCGCTGTGCGAATTTTGAAGTTTTTTTTTTTTTTTGTGAAGTTTGCATAAAATTGTGTGTTTTGCTCGAAAATTTCATGTGCTGAAGCTTTCAAAATATTAAAGCAAGCCTGCGAAGAGTCGATTATGCCATTTAAACTTTTTGTACGAGTGGTACAAAGAGTTTAAATTGATGATTTGCCTTGTTCCACTCAGCGACTGACCAAAACGTCCAAATAGTAAGCAGAAAAATATGCTTGAAAATCATCAGAGAGTTAGCAGCTGATCTTGCGGTCTCGTTCGGTTCGATGCAACGCATCACGCAGGCTTTTTGGGCATGAGATGAATTTTGATGCAAATTGCGTCGAGATTGCTTCAGATATTCCAATCTTGTACGTCACTATTTGTCCAAAACGACGTTAATGTCATTCGGTAAGCTTCGCATTGATCTGACATGGTCCTGTAGGAGGTTTTTCTGCTACCACGACTCAAGTTTCGTTTTATTCACAAATTCCTGGTAATTTTTGATCAGAAGATATATATGAACCTGTGTATCTATGTCTGTCCATGAAGTCGCGCTTGCCACTCGCTTAAGTCACAAGAAAAATGATACTCATTAGAAACAGTGTTTGTTGTTTACTTTAACATTTTGTATGTCCTTTTTTTTGAGTTCTCCGCTTGTGCACTTTTTGACTGTATTGAAGTGTAACGCTGTTAAATTGCTTTTCCAGCGCAAGTTTTTGTTATTGTTGTAACTAGGGTTGCAACATACTATGTATGAGAATTGAGCACTGCAAGATTAAAAATGTTCCGATTGCAATAATGTAACATCGCAAAACTCTTTTTACTTTAAATTTAAACTAATGAAGACTTAAATATTACAATAAGAGGGTCCTTCAAAGCATTAATTTGTGCTACTATAAAGCTTTTTTTTTGTTGGTCTGCTGTTCTAGAAGTACTTGGACTCTCTATTCTCTTCGCTGTACTTTGGTAGCCCTGTTTGTTTTGATTACTTTAAATTTTCAACTTTGTTGTTATTTTGTAGTATGGTCAACTAAATATTGGCAATTAGTCGTTTGTCACATGCAGTTAGCATTTCTACAGTATTGACTTGCTATAAAGAAAATTAAAATTGTTCTGTAAAAAAGAACACTTCCTCATACATATGCCATTGTTTAGTTCCTCTAGATTTTGACAATAAGTTAAATTTTGAAAGCGTTTCTAGTTTATAAAGTCGAACTTCTTATATTTTTAAGTTCTCCGGCATAATCCTATATATGAGTACATCGGCTTTAATTATATTCATCAACTGTAACTCAATCCTATGGGTTTTTATCAGTGAGAAAAGCACTTTGTGAAAGTGTAATGAAAGCAAGTAACTAATAATACCAAGGAATTTTGTTTGTTTCTCTCACTGCCGACAAAACAAATCCTTTTTTTGGAAATATTTAACTTATAACTTTAAAACTACGGCAGCGATTTTAAAACACCGCAAGATATATTTTTTAAATTATCATTATTTTGTCATAAAGCCCAATCAGATCGGTTGTTCCTAACTCGAGATATAACTGGACGTATCTTCTAAAATAACTTCAAAAATGCATACTACATCAAAAACGTATTAATTAAAAAAGCTTTTGAGACTATTTTCGAGTACAGCAAAACAAAATCTATAAAAAATATGATATCGTATGCATTTTTGCTATAGACTAGTGTAATTTAGAAAACAGTTATAAATAAAAATAGTTGGCGCCCAACGTGGGGCACTAGCTATATAAATATTTTGTTAAATTTAGAGACAAGATTTTATGGTCTCCGGTATTACCGATCATGCATTATTGCAGTACTTAGTGTGTGTTGCTGAAATGACAGATCAAGAATTGTGCGAGAGCATATCGCTTGTACAACAGCGAATTTGGAGAACGTATCGATAAAAATTAAGCAATGTGCACAACAGGTAGAGTAGATAACTAATTTTATTTAATTTATGGGCTTGTCGATGCTCGTTTTAAGGCGTTGTGTATTTGCAACGCCTAAATTTGTGACTAAATTATGTACAACTGTTGTTAATTTGAAAACTAAACATCTTGATGCTGTTATTTTTTGATTTTGCATAGAATCTGTCTGAAGATGCGTATGTATAGTATATAAACATACATATGTACTATTTGTCAAACTATTTTCCTATGCTGTAACATTTAAATTAGCTTCACTGTACATTTTGTACACTTGAAACTCATACAAAAATACTTGTTAACCGCAATATTTTGTAACTATTTCGAAGTTATCATGAACGACAAAACAAAACATAAAATGAAGCACAACGACATGGCTTAAACAAGCTGCCAATAGTTTGTTTTATAAATTGTTTATTTAATTTTTTTTGCTGGACTGTACTTTATTTTTTTCGGTGATACTTTATTTATACCTTTTCATTTTTTATTTTATTTTGTTTTATTTTTTGTGTGTATTGCACAAATACTTGTCGCAAAAATGTCGTTACTTCCGGTTTATTGTGTACGACATTTTTTCGTCTATTGCAACATTTACTTGTATAAATGTGTGTGTGTGTGTGTGTTTGCTTTACAGTTTTATGTTTATTGCCACACATTGAGTGTGTATGCTAACTCTTTTTTTTCTTTCGTTTTTTTCGTTTTTGACTTTTTTTCTGAAGGACATTTTGTTTGTTTTTGTTGTATTTGTTTTTACTTGCTAGTGGAAATAAGTTATTTATATGTTTTTGTTTTTATTGTGCCACTGTACATGTGTGTGTGTGCAGCTTAAAAAGGTAATGATATATGTGCGATTTATGTTAAATGAAGTTACTAGTTTTTTGCTATTTGGCTGCATAATAGATAAACACATTTATCATAAATGTGTGTAAACTGTGCTAGAGTAGCTTTAAATATAATATTACGTATATGAATATGAGTTGAGGCATGAAAAAGGAACACAAAATAATAAGAAACTATGCAGCAGTGTAGTGTATTCGAATGCTGCATACCCTATGCGTAAACTCAGGATCTTATTTTGGAGCATAGATGTTTTGTGGTTTTGGTGGTTCTAACTTTTATATACACCATAAATTCGGCTGCCATACATACGAAGAAACTGACAGAACAAAAGTGTGGACAGTTGGACAAAGGTGTAGACAAACGGACAAAAGTGTAGACAGACGGACAAACGAAGCATTTACAGATTAACATATCCTCATAGGCTTTGCTTATGAGACTGATTAAGAATAGATACTTATATATGCACTTCTTAACTGTTGCATACATTGGCACAAAATTAATAGACCCTTGTACCGGATACGTTCTACATCTATATAAAAAACATTTAAATTTTCGTTTGTTTCTAATCGATAATCTCCGAAAGTTTTTCACCGTTTGCTTTGAAATTTTAATATAGCGTCGCATTCGAATACGAGTGTGTGTTTTTTATACTTACTACATAGATATCACATCTGTTAAAAGAAAATGTTGCTCGAATGTTATGTGCGTAAAATTAAATACGTGGTTCACAATTTTGAGAAATTCAACTGTTAAGTAGTGATAATATGTGGTCAAAGGTTGTATGGAGCATCAATTTCATGTAAAACTAATCGATTTTAAACTCGGCTTTCAGAATCACTTATCATATCCAATACTTCCGATTGTAAATATTGAAAAAAAAACTGTATTTTGATTGAATTATTACAATTTTAACCGACTCGTTGATCACAGCGTTCATTTCGTGAGTATAGTTTCATTTGTTCTTTTTTCATTGTCTTCCATTTCGTTTCGTACACACGGTGCGGAAGCTGTGCTGAGAATTGACATCAAAATTGGCGGGTTGAGTGCTCAGATCGAATTGTAAGTCGTAGAATATGTAAGGAACACAAAATAAGAACCATTTAAAAATAGGAGATGACACACTACCAACTAAGAAGAAAAGCGAAAAGGAGCATAGAGATTTTGTACATTCTGTAAAGGGACACCGGAAATATAAAAACTTACAGAGAAAGTAGGTTGAAAATTAGGAGAAAATATACCAAAATTAAAAGAGCTTTAATAAAAATTCATTAAATTTTTGCATAAATAAACAAAGCCATGACTAAGTAAACTAAATGCTCTGTATACCATTTGTACATGTGTATATATGGTATTGTGTGTATATTTGTTACAGCAAACACACACACACATACACACACACACACGTAGTCGCAGCTATTTGTACAAAGCGTATAGCATACTTTAGTGCGGCAAGTTTAACCCATGGTAACAGTGGGCTACAAAAAATGCTTACAATGAAATAAACTTGGACCCAAATGACAACAGCCGTAGTTGTTGTATGTAGAAATAACAACAACAACAACAATCTAAACGACCACAATGAAACATTTACTCTATATATATGCATGTATGCATATGTATTTGTATTTGTATCTGTGTCTATGTTTGTTTGGTTAAAACGCGCCAAAGCACAGCAAACAAGGATCTGCTTGTCACAAGCCGCGTTATATAACCTCAAACTCCTTTTTTATTTTTTTGTTTTTTTTTTTATTTTGTACTTCAACTACATCTCTCACACTACACGTAGATATTCTTTAAACTCTTTCCATGCTGCTGTCTTGTTGTCCAACCAAAACGACCAAATGCTGACAAAAAGCGCTTAAACGCAGGCCAAGGCACGTTTGTTAAACAATTGCTGTTGGTAAACTTCATTAGAAATGTGCACAATAACATGAAAAAAAAAAACGAGATAGGACAACAAGCGAGCGAGTGTCCAAAAAAGGGATGAATAAAAAACAGAATATGAAGCATACAAAGCGGCGCCTTACAAAAAAACAAAAAAACAAAAAAAAAACAAAAAATAAATAATACACAAATTTTTTTTGCTACAACTATTTTTATACACTACACACTTAGTTTGTGAAAGGTATTATGGTTTTCCTGCAAAGTTTCTGCATTAAAGTAGGCATTGTAGGTGTCACAAAGCTTGATCAGATCAACATGACTAGGCGATCTTACTACAGGCAACTTTCTTATGCATCTTTTCAGTCTTTAAAATTATATAAAAGAAAAAATAACTAGATGGCGCTAATAGAGTCAGATAACGTTGAGGACCAATGATGACCAACGATGACCAATGAAATCGTATTAGTTCTACGGTATGCCATCTAGATGGCGTGAATGCGAGGTCAGAGTGTAAAGTCAACTACTATCTGTTAATAGACTCCGATCAAATGTTAAGCAAATTTCTTCAATAAGTATGTGTTTTTGACAGCCATTGATAGCAGATATGAAAGGCAGACAGACGTACAGAAATCAGATGGTTGCTGCATCGAAATGGCCAAAGAAAACCACTGTTACATCAACTACTTGGTCGCAGATGTACTGCAATGGATTCATATTATATCCTCGTTCATGAAATTGCACAAACACTTGACAATATTGCGGCTAACCAACGTCAAACACTACTTCGAAGTTATCACACACTTTCGTTTGAGATCAATTTCGGCACCGAACTGCTTTCTGTCTGTCTATCTGTCTGTCTGTCTGTCTGTCTGTCTGTCTGTCTGCCTTTCATGTCTGTTTTCAATGGCTTTGAAACACAAACTTAATGATGCAGATTAGGTGCTTCAGGGACTACCCTGAAATCAATATAATTTAGAATTGAAAAAGTCATTGGCTTATCAAAATTAGAAAGTATGTAAATATAGGTATGAGAAATAGCTCTATTATAGGAGTGGTAGGTGCAGCTTCTAACATTTTATCTAAACTTGATCTGCGTATTTATAAGGCGAATCTAAACAAACCAAGTTTTGGTGGCTCTATCTTTTATAGTTTCCCAAACCTCGTTGTTCATACATATGATATATGGACAGACACACAGACGGACATAGATATATCGCTATACCAGACCAAATATATCGTAAAATTATCGATATATCAATGCAGTTGTGGATCCAGAACACTCTCTTGGAGGAGTAACTCAAAGGAGAAATTCAGAGTAGTCAGTTTAGCCATGTCCGTCCGTCAGCAAGCAATACTGAGAGATAGGCTCTCTGGCATAAAGAAGACTTAGAGAAACTCTATATATGGTTGTGTCTTGATTCAAAAAGCAAATTGGAGACATTAAAGGCATCTCATACTAGCAGTGATCCTCCGCCATGGTTGTAACTATATGAAGTCTTCCGTGGATTTCGAGAAAGCATCCAATATTCCGTTCAAATAAAACATTTCTTAAGACTTTTTTTTTTGGGCCGCTTACAGTTTAGATAGAATGCATATAAAAGGTATGTAAGCTTCGATATTACTGAGTTAAAATTTACATTTTTTTTTAAATTTTTTCAAGTGACCAACACGCGAGAATTTTAATTAGTAAGTTTGCCGCTTTTTGTTGTGCGCAGCTGTTATATTGCGTATGCAAGTGTATCCGTATGTATGTGTGTATAGGTATCTTTCAAAGAACCTTCTTGCTTACTGCGACTTACAAGTAACAATTAAAAGTTTTAAACTTAATGCGGATATGTTTGCTTAAATTGCGCACCACAAACAAAAAGACAAGAAGTACAACATAGAAGCCGCTTCACAAATAATTTTTTTTAGTATTCTTTTAGACGTTTTACACAGTGAAAAACAAAAATAAGAGACAGGGAGAATGAGCAGGAACAACAAAAACGTTTAATCAAGTGTTGTCCGTTGTTGCGGCGACAAAAATTGGCGGCATAAAGTTGCCTAAAAGTTAATTTTTGGCGCCATTTACATTTAAGTTAAACAAGTAGTCAAGTAAGTAGCAAGCGTGTCCTTTTTTTTCTTGGGTTGGAGTGAACTGAGTATGTGTGTGTGTGTTGTGTTGGGAAACTTAGTGTATCCAGCATAGAGTTGAATGCTATTTAGGTTGCTCTTACTGGTGTTACATGAAGTGAAAAAGTGATTAAGATGGACAAGGGCATATAGAGAGTTTAGCAAGAAAGCTAGAAAAGTATGCATGCGATTGATATAAGTTGGAAAAGTGTAGAAAGAATTGTCGTACAAAAATAAGCTGTGTAATATATAAGAAAACCACTGATATTTAAGCTAATTTAAATGACAATATCGAGAAAATTTAAGCACGGCTTGCAGCCCCACGTTGGGCGCCAAATATATTGATTCAAATTTTATTTTACAGCAAGACATCTATATGGCAAACTGCGGAATTAATGTGCAGTGCCCATTTAACAACTCGTAACTGCGCTTGTACTTATATACTTTCCTCCTCAATCAAATTGAAAACTAAGTATATAATAATTTCATGTGGAAACCACAAAAATTACAGGCGACAAATATCAAAGCTTAATGCGTACTTTTCTACTACATACGAGTGTAACAATTAATTTAATTTCTGCATATTTGATTATGCATGCAGCAAATGCAGTAGATGCAAACCAAGTACAGCAACATTAATTGTTAAGTGGTTTATTGCAGCAACAATAGATACTATCAGAAAGATATTGTATCTAAAACAATAATACAATATTTGTATGGATGTTTATGTACAAAATACAAATACAAAATACTCTAAAATTACAATTTGACAATTAACAAAAGCGGTTACATGTAGCTAAGGTATATGATACCGTTAGATACAATAATTGAATGTGTATGAGTTCATTTCACAAATTATGCAATATAATTACTATAACAATAGAAATCAAAGCAATTGGTTGGCAAAACTGAAATAGAGCATTAAGCAAACTTAAGCTTATAGATACTAAATTTAATACAGACATTCTAGTGCAGCAATTCAAATGTGTCCTTTTCAGAACTATTGTATATGTATTGCTCAAAATTGTTTGCTATTTTACATATTCACACAAAAACACACACACACACACAAACACACACACACACACACTTTCTGCCATACTCGAGTTTGATGTACATGTGAGAGATTAATGCATTTACGTTGAAAATTGTGACAAGCTGCATATGTGGTTGGCCTTTCGCTTTGTATGTGCTTTATATATGCATAAAGGATAACAGCAAGGATAACATGCAATTCATAGTACGATATATTTTCATACAAATTAACATATAGCAGCATAGTGCAAGCAAACAAATTAAGTGTGTGTTTGTGTGTGTGTGTGTGTCTGTTAGGATGTGTTTGTATTAGTTTATGCATTGCGTGTATCATATTTTATGGATTCATACATTCTCAGTCTGAAGTGGAATTAAATGCTGTCATAGTACCATATTTTTGTAGCATACTGTAACTGCTGCTTCTAAAGGGTGTGTGTGTGTGTGTGCTATTTATGACTGGCTTGGTGAGTGAATGAGAAAAATCGTTATCAAAACTCCAATGCAGCAAACGCGATGGTAAAAAAGGCATTACGCTATATTAATAACTAATTTCAATAACCGGCTCGAAGGACCAAAATAATAACAACTGCAATTAATAACCGGCAGCTCTGTATTTGGTGAGATCAGAAGGGTGTTATAAACTATGAGCTGCTGCAACCTAACCAAACCATCACTGTTGAATGTTACCAACAACAATTGATGCAACTGAGCCGAGCATTGAAGCAAAAAACGGCCGGAATATGCCAAAAGACATGACAAGGTGGTTTTTCAACATGACAACGCTCGGCCACATGTTATAAGATCCGTCAAGGAACAGTTGGAGGCGTTGAATTTCGAATTTGGTAACTCGCTAAACAACCACCCCCCCTTTCAGCCAAGACATAGTCCCTTCTGACTACCACTTGTTCAGATCGATGACCCACGCCCTGGCTGAACAGCGCTTTACTTCTTACGAGGATAACAAAAAATGCGTCGATTCATGGATTGCCTCAAAATACGAGCCGTTCTTCTGACGCGGAATCCATACGCTGGGAAAATGTTGTAGCTAACGATGGACAATACTTTGAATAATATACATTGTAGCATTTTTTTTAAATAAACACTCAAAAATCGAAACAATTCCTTTAAAAATATTTCCAACACCTTAATGTTAATAAATAATGTTAATATACGACTCGAGAGACCACAATATTAATAACAAATACTAATATTCCAGTATTCCAGTATTCAATATTCAAAATATTAATAACTAATATTATTATCCGGCACAAAGGACCAAACATTAATATCCGACTTAAAAAACAAAAATATTAATAACTATTAATAAAATCCGACTCGAGGGACCAAAATATTAATAACTGATATTATTATTCGGCTCGAAGTGCGCAAATATTGATAATAAGTAATAATATCCGGCGCGAAGAACAAAAATGTTAATAACTAGTATTAATATCCGACGGATATGAAGGATCTAAATATTAATAAATAATGTTAGTATCCGGCTCCAGGTACAAAATATTAATACGTTTAATGGAAATTTTCTTCAACATTTTCAGTTTTTCCATCAAAGATTTCCAAACATTGACAATTGTGGTTTTCGCAGATGTAAAATTCGAATCAGTATACCTAACAATCAGCAAAGAAGCACCCTTCACATTGCACGTGTGAGCTATTAAACTGAGCTATTATAAGCTCATTAAATGCTTAAGCGTGACTTAATTGAAAGAGCACTCTAGTAGATTATTTATTATAGTGTAAATGTATACGAGAAGTTATTTCAATTTTGAAACTTTTCTTTTTATGACCACACTTTGCACCTAATTTTACCAAACAGATAAAAAAAAAAAACAAAGTTTAACTTTCAACACACACTTACTTATAACGAAAAATAAAAATTCCCAATTGAGTTGCAGACAAAACTTCAAAAGTCATTTCACTTCAACCTTTCGACTAATAGACTTCAGTGCTTTGCCTGATGTTCATGGCACATCCAAGCGAATTACAGCTTGAAGCAATCACACGAAACCTTACTCAAACCCCATCATTTCGAGAAGGAGTATTTTTGTACAAATGCTATGTAGTACGTTTATTTATTTTAGATTTATTGTAATGTGTTGTAGAAAATTTTTGGCTTCAAATAAATATATATATAAAACGCATTTCGTATGCAGTTTGCGTTCGTCTTTAGTTGTGGCAGCCAGCCGTGCGGCCTTTTCTCAGTACATGCTACTCGTAGTACAATTTTACTGGACAATATTGCTAAGTACCATACTCAGTACCCATAACTTTCATTTCATATGCTGCTCCGGTTGTTCTCTGTCAATTTCTGTCTCTATCGCTGCTTGTTTTCGTTCAACAAATTCGCTTGAAAAATCGACTTTGTCTCATATTGAAAGTTGTATTTACGTTTCCGTTTCCGGTTTTTTCGGTAACCCATTCGTTCATTCAAGCGGTAAGGCAACGGTTTACCCGACAGACACTATATCTACCCATCCATGTATACCCTTTTATTTTGGCTTTCATTTTATTTTTCTCATGCATGGCCATCGTCGACTATTTGCCTTTTGTGTCGCAGACAATTTGTGTGACTCTTTATATACAAAACAATATACATATAAAAATACATAGACATATTCGTATATCTAAATTGTGGCATTTATTTGTCTCTAACTCTTTTCTAATTTTTAGATACAATATTTCTCTAACGCTTTGCTTTGTATGCTTGTTTAAGTGCAGTGAAATTTGCTTTTGAGCGCAGGAAATGAGTCGCAAATGTTACTGATTGTTAGTTGGTTTCAAGTTTTTGACCATGAGAGAGAGAGAGAGAGAGAGAGAGAGAGAGAGAGAGAGAGAGAGAGAGAGTGACAGAGAGATTGGAAGGTGAAAAGGGTTTGCTGTTTTTCCGTTTGCACACATTTACCACAAAATTCTTATTTGATTACATTTCAATAGTATTCTACTTTGCTTTCTGTCGTTTTGGTAGTTTATTTTTGTCCCAATTGTCTCAACATATTTGTTTCAATCGTATAGAAAAAAAGCTTAAGTAATTTTTAAAACGTTTCGTATTTGATTTTTGTAAGCTTCTTATAGACAGGTTGGTTTTTGCAGATGGAGATGTGCAAAAGATTAAAGTTAAAATGTTGTTTGTTTTCTCTACAAATGGTTTAATCAGCTATTCGTGCCGATTTTCTTGGTTAAAATGGAAGAATAATGAATGATATGCACCATTTGTATTTTATTTCAACAAAATTATTTAACTTACTTATCCCTGCTCGAGCGCCATGCCGTCACTCAATCTAATTTAAGCGATCAAAGTGACTAAGAATGAAGATCAAAGGTTCATAGTTTTATTGGTTGTTTGTGCAGAAGTAACTGCCTCAATATGCACACAACATACAATAGCAACACTCAACACTACAACCAAGCAACTCTAATAGCGATTCTGACGAAATTAAATGAATTTTAATTAATTTTTTTATTTGAATTCTTGTGGGTCCAAACAAATAAATAAATCGTAAACTTCCAAACAAGTAAATAAACCATAAACATTGAAAAGGTTGTTTTAGTTCATTTTGCTTTAACCTTTGCTCAATTACTAATGATGTCTCAACATGTACGTAACAATTATTGGTAGTCTCAAATCACATGTTCTGAAAATTGGTCAAAGTTGTACTGGACAAAGTCGTAGGCCTGAACAATAGCTTTCGAAAGGCATAGAAAACTCAATGATTTTTTTGTGTACTTCAAAATTTTACTGAAAATCATTTCAACCTACATAGTATGTACTTCCTTAACGAAGCCACAGTAGTACTTAGTAGTAGTAGTAGTTGCGCAGATATAATTCTGGTTTCGAATGGAACAGTCTCCAATTTTTTTCTGAAAAGAAGTTTATACAATAATGAAAGAGTGAGGCTTACAACACCAAAACTTGAGATGCCTTGCTTTAAAACTTTTCGAAATTTGGATGTGCAGAATGATTGACTCAAATGATTGACCAATACAGCCGTCTCTGGAATTATCTACATTAGATAAAATACACGTGGCAGCCGGCGTGGGTGTTGTTTGTTGTTGTATTTTTTATTAACGAAAGACAACAAATTTAACAAACCCTAATGTATCTACTCCTGCAAATACAAATATTCGTCCATTTCTGGAAAAACAACTATTAAAAATATTATGTTTTTAAGATAAGGTGTGCTACTTATGTTATAATTGTGTCTCTTCACATTGATATTACAGTTTTTATTTGATATTTGTTTTTTACGTAACTTAATACATACTATGTAGTATATGCACTTCCTTTAAGATTAAATATATGTGTAGTATTTTAGTTAAACTGGATCTCTGTTAAACCATGTGTCGCCATCTTATCGTTTGCTCTGCAAATAAAAAAAGAAATATACACATTATATGTAATATACTTGTGTAGCATATAAAGCTATTTTGTTTTTAAAGAATCTAAAATTTGGCATCCAGCTGACTTGAAAACAAGAATGAAAGCGTAACAAACTTTACATGACAAGTTGCATAGGTTTCAAAGAGTAGATTATGTTCCATGAAACTTATTCAATCTATACGTAGACTTCAATCTTATCTTATTATATATATATTGTCGTAGCTGTGCATCTAGACTTGTACCGGCGTCGATAAACCCAACGTTCATAATTATTATTAAAATTATCAAGGTGTTCAAACTTATTGTGTAGTGTTTCATATTATAAATGTAAAAGTTCTTAAAAACACACAACATCACACTCAATTGAATTTTTTGCTATCGGCTTACGCATATCATCTTCATCATCAACTTCGCTATTCAGTGTTTCTCCTCCGTAGACATATCAAACTTCGATTTCTCTTCCATATCCGATTCCGATTCCGCTTACTTCATTAGTTCATCGAAAAAATCTTTAAGAAAATCTTCATCTGGAGAAAAAATAGTTTTTGATTGCCTTTTAAATTATAATAACCAATATGCATAATTTCTACAGAACTTACTCGAAGGACCAGACTGTTCTGCAGCCAAATCAGGCGCATTAAATGCCTTTAATTTGGTCTGCCACTTTTCTTTTAACACCTGAAGCTCCGTTTTATCAAAATCTTTTTGTACTTTCTCACACACTTCATTAATGACCTCTCTGGCAATTGGCGGCTGAAGTTGAATATTTCAATTAACATTTTTTTTTTAGAATCGTTAACTACAAGTAGTATATATTATTTGAAACACTGTTGCAGTTGGTGAGCTGAAGAACTATGAAGAAGGTCTTTTTTTTCGTCAAGCCCGATATAAGCACTAAGATATATTATGGTAAGCAATTATCACTGATCCTTTAGCAATGCTCATGGATTGTGTTTTTCGCGCGTATCTACATACATATATTTGTATTGAATTGCAATAGCATTTGGTTATAAGTTTACGGTTGTATGCAATGAGGCGTGTTTATCGCCAAGTTCGTATAAAGAAAATACTTCGTCGGAGCGGAAAACTCATTGCCCCCTAGCAAAATCAACAGTATACGGTTATCATGCTTGTCATCAAAAAAAAAAAAAAAAAAAACAGTAGAAAGTGCGCTACATCGTAGCTAGGCCCCCAATACCGGCGACAGAAACATTTGGAATAAAAAACAAAAACAAAAATGTGGCTCTTTAAGTACTACGCCGGTAGCAAACTGTACCCCTCCGCAACAAAATAATAACACTGTACCACTAGAGAGATTGCGTTCTATGTTCTGTTTTTGCTTACAAGAAATGACTCCAAATTTATTTCTTTCATTTTTCACTGCAAATCTAAAGACTATATGAAACTTATTCTAACAGCACACCAGGAATTAATTAACGCAACCGATTTAACTCTACACGTTCAACACCACACAGCAAAATAAAGATTAACGTGAAGTTTGCCGTGTTATATCGGCAGCACAATGTGTTTCATTCGCATTCGTACCGCACAGGGGGGCGCTGTAAATAAAACATTTATTAATTCACAATAAAAACGAAATCGATTTAATTTTAAAAATGAAAAAAAAGTTTGATAAAGCTTTATGATATTTATTGTTTACTTTTGCATTAATTGCTATCAAAATTTAAGCAAACAAAAGCATCCCACAATAGTACCAGATCGACAAACTACATGCAATTTTTTAAAGAATATTCGTTTTAAAAAATGTACTGTGTGTAATAATTTTCTATAACTGATGTGATGCCGTTTTGCTGTAGGAAATGGAAAAGCTTCAAGAAGAATTGCTTTGCTAAATCAGCAAATACATAATGCGCATATATTCAAGACTTTCTAGATCTGCCAGTTGCATAATGTAACATGTTAAAACTTTAAACGAAAAAGATACACTGTACGAGATCTGCGGGAACTGGCAACAATACTGTCAAAAGTGAAAATCTGGCAACACCATATTAAAGTTTCAATCGCTCAAAAAAGGCTCGCGTCGATTGGTTTAGGGAAATGATTAAAAAGTTCGACCGTGGTGCTTCAAAAGACGTGTATAAAATCGTGACAGGTTATGAATCATGGATATATGCGTATGAGCCGGAAACAAAGCAGCAATCGACCGTGTGGGTATTCCAAGACGAGCCAAATCCAACAAAAGTTGTTCGTGGAAGAAGCACAGCGAAGCAAATGATCGCCTGTTTTTTCGGCCGAATGGGACATATGGCCACTGTTCCGCTTGAGCAACGTAGGACGGTCAATTCAGAGTGGTACACGACCATTTGTTTGCCGGAAGTCTTCGTAGAAATTCGTAAAGCCAACCGCCAAAGACGAATCATTCTCCATCATGACAATGCGAGCTCTCACACGTCTCGTCAAACAAGTGCATTTTTCAGCAGTCAAAGCATCGAATTAATGACTCATCCTCTGTACAGTACTGATTTGGCACCCAATGACTTCTTCTTGTTCCCGAGTATCAAAGGTAAACTGCGTGGTCAACGATTTACGAGCGAAGAAGAAGCGTTCAAAAACCATGTTTTGGAGGTGTCTCTAGGAAGGGGGGAATGGAAAAACTGCTATGACAAATGGTTTGAACGAATGCAAAAGTGTATTGATCATCAAGGGGCATATTTTGAAAAACAATAAAGCCATTTTCATTTGAAAATGTTTGTTATTATTTGCTATTCCCGAAATATAAATAGTACCCCTCGTAAACTAGTCATAGGAATTTCTATTTGAACCGTTGATTGCTGAAAGTCCATATTATATAGTAATTTTATTCTTTGTCTAGTTTTCTGTACTCTTTCCGTAGGTTATCCCCACAAGAGTGCACGATTTAATTTACAAAAAAATAATGCACCTTATTTGAGCGGGTGGTGATATTTTTATTGTATTGTAAAGTAGATATGTGTGTTTCGATTATGTTCGACAAATATCGTTCTGGTTACTGATTCTAGCTCTTTTTATGTAAGAGTTGCTGACATTTTGACAATATTCACCAATGATGCGCTGGATCTCTGCCATGAGCTCAGCAAGTGTTTCTGGTTTATTCACATACATCTGAGATTTCACAAAACCCCAAAGAAAGATATCGAACATTTTTTTTGGCCACTTGATATCGGAATTTCGTGAAATGATTCGATCTGGAAGAACTTGCTAAAAAAAATCAATTGTTTAATGCGCGGTGTGGCAAGTAGCGTCGTTCTGCTGAAACCAAAAGTCGTACTGATACATATTTTCCAGTTGAGCACCAACATGAACTTCTTTATCATGTTCTTGTAACGATTGTCATTGCTGACCTCCTTTTTTAAGAAGTAAGAGCCAATAACGCCAGTGGCTAATGAGATTAACAAATGATGGTTTCTTTCAAAGTAAGACTGATTTCGTTGAACCTAGCATAATATAGCAAGACTTGCTTAGCAACTTCTTAGCTCAGCAAATAACTAAGAATCACCATCAACAATGCATTCCATTATTTTGGCAGAACTATCCATGCGGTATATCGCTCGATATGACGACGGAGGAAGATCAAGAGCCTTTGAGTTTTTCACCACATATGAAAGATACATCTTACTACTCAGTTGCTTAAAGACTGCCGCAACGAGCAGTGATATCAGTTTATCGTTTAGTATACCATATTTGACTTTCTCCTTTCGAAGAACAAAAAATTTTTTTTTTTTTTTTATTTCAGAAATTTAATAACCGTATGTATGAATTTTGTAATTTTGTTTTGAATTAATATTAAATGAATGCGTAGTTTTGTAGTTCAACTGTGTCATTTGCTACGCGTTTGATAATAATGAAATAACTCGAGATGCGACGTTTAGTTATTTGGTTTACTTCAAATGATGTTCCTTTACCACTCAGTATCTCCTTTGGCTTTACTGAAGGTATATTCCACACCATTCAATTTCATAATGCCATTTTTTAAACACATTTTCCATTTGGTTTTGCGTTTTCTGATTCGATTGATCTGCAAATATAGATCATTTCTATCATTATTAATAGTTATTAAAATAGAATAGAATATAGACATATTAGTTTCTAAGAGTGTTTCCAATTTGGCATCTTATAGAAACTAGCTTAACTTAAAAAGTTTTTCATACATAAACACTTAGGTGGACTGTGCGGTTAGTATAAAAGTTATCCCAAAAAAAGTTGGATACTATATAAACTTGGAACCAAAAGATGCTAAAGTACTGGCTTTCAGAGAGAAAGCTATATATATATATATATATATATATATATATATATACTGTATGGGGTCTACAACGCATTCTTTAATGCAATACAAACTTTCAGACAAACTAATAATACCATTTCATATTATGTGTGAATCGTATAAAAATGGTTTGCAAAATATCAAAAACCTTAAATTCGACAGTACACTCCACAAGAAGTCACCATATTTCAAATTGATATTAACAGTTTTAAACTAGTTCCAACTATGACGGGCCATGAGTTCAACTAGGGGCTGGCTACCCTTTGCTGTGTGCTTGGTTTAGTGATATGTACAATCTTTATGCTTCAAATAAGCTAAATATGCCTATTTATTGTACTTTGGAGAGATATCTAAAAAAAGTACTATAAAATAAGATATAAATTTTACTTCGTCGCGAACGAAGCAGTGATTTGTGAGAAGAACATAGAGTAGTCAAGTCTGACTGATGCACAACAAATTGGTTGCCAGAAGTCGTTGTACAAATCAGAAAATTCAACTGTCAAACAATGGAAGCTCTCACACAGTAAAATATTGTACCGGCAAAAAAAAAAAAAAAAAAAAACATCGAATTACTTACAACTTAAAAATGCTTGCTGGGCCTTACAACTTACCGAGTTGTATTGACACAGTATGACATTATCTGTGTCGTACAATTCGTCCCCAATAGCATCTACTCCCTGAAGATCATCGTCGCTATTTAGCGTTGACACCTGGCTTTCATCATTAAGCTCCAATTCGTTGCCACCATCATCATCATCATCATCATTATCCATGCCATCCATATGGTCCTCCTCATCTGATGTGTTCAGCATACCATCCAACTGTATTGAAGTATTAAGATACTCTGCGAAAATAATAGTGTTCGATTCTCTATTAAATTAAAGTCAGTTTTATAATTTCCATTGAACTTACTGCGCATGTTTGCATTACTGAGCGCGACCTTAATGTGTTGTTCCAATACTGATGAGGCCAATTCATTTTTCAAATGCTTTACCGATGAAATCATATCAAGAGTCAAAATTTTCGAAAACTCATGTGCAAATTTCTTTTCAATTGTTAGTTTAAAAAATCTTGTTCCATTGCATATTTTACCTGGTATTGGGTAGCTTGCCGTCTGTTAATTAGTAAGTGCATTATTATACTGAACTCTAATTCGGATGAAATTGATTTAAACTTACAATAAAATGCACAACATTTTCAGTTGGATTGTACGGCGCAATTATAGACGATTCTTCAGCTTCAGTGTGCCGCTTTCGCTTCAGCAGCTTTTTTATAGGTCCGCAAGTTATGCGTATTGGAGATTCCTTCTTTAGTATAATATCCGATGAGTCATCAGTTTTGGGCAGTACAGTAGCTGGTATCTCTGCGCCGGTCTGCTTGGCTTCATCAACTGAGAACTGTAAAGATGTATGCATAGCAAATTATTAAATAAAAAATGAACTCAGAGAAACACTTTGCTTACCTTGACATTCGTTTCGACAATCCTTTGAGCGTTGAACGCTTCTGCATTCATATTATATGGCTTGGCTGCGGCTGCCATCATTTTGTGCTGCCACTTTTTCTGCATAGATTGAAGCACCGCTTCGTCAACGTTGTCATCCAGAAAAGTACGATGTAATTTTTTGATGACATCTTCGATGACGATGTTGTTAAATTCTTGGTGAAGACTAAAATTTAAATTACGTTATAAGTTTTACTAGGTTTTATATGTTGTATGTATGTATGTACATATGTACATATTTAGTTTAACGCAAAAAGTGCCACCCGCTTGTAATACATAATCTTAATAACCTGTGTTCAGCTTACCACACAAGATCTACCACGCGGCTATGTTCCATTTTCTCAGTGCAAGTTTAAAAGCGTACGAAATCAAATCTTGTATGACATGTATTTACGCAATTAATTGAGCTAATTTCACTGCCACAGACGTCCACTTACTTCACGCACCATAAAACAATAACAAAACAATGTTGTAGTGTTGTAAAACGCTTACCAAGTCGCAAGGCAAACGTATTTGTACTGCAATATTTTTATGCGTCCTTATAATTAGTTTTAATCGATACGATCAATTCAGTTCCATTTTAATTGTGAATTAAAATTAAAATTTCTAAAGCTATAGATTTTGTGTAGTTATTTGTTGTTTATTTAACTTCAGCTGAAAAGACTGCGTGGATCAAAAATTTAGTGCTATTTTCCAGCACTAACAATATCCCCTGTGGTGAGCACAGATGTACATACATACACACAATAAAGTTCATACGCGTGTGTTTGCCGCTTTCTTTTTTTTGGTTAGAATTTAATAGATAATATTTGATCAATTTACATTTTATTTAACAGAACTATCGCGTGCTATTCATTACTCATTTTCAGCAGCAAATGGCATAATTTGTTTAAAGATTAGCATTATGTTATAAGTAGTTCAACTTCAATTGGCATCCAATATATACAAACTTGCAAACATATGTACGTATAATATACATATGTTTTCAGCATATGTGTATGGTGAATATGTATGTATTCTCCTGCATGGTGTATTAATCTAAGCTGCTGTTGGCTCTATTGCCTATTAATTCAAGTGTTAGAGCGCGATAGATATAGCTTAATTTTGTCAATGGAAAGCAAAAGAACAAAAAAGAGAGCAGATATGTTTATTACGCCAGTTACCAAGCGGTAAGAAAGTGTGTGCGCGAAAGAGGCAGACTGCGTGTTTTATTTTGTGTTAGTGATGGCACTCGAGAAGAATTTATGTTAGTGATGGCAATCAAGTAGAGAAATAATTATTTTTTAATTCTACTCAAGTCGTCTCGTTACACGATTGAACACGATCTACTCGAGTAGATATCTCTACTCTGTAATTGAGTAGAAAACGGTAAAGAATCTAATTTTTCTGAATAACAAAAGAAGTTCAAATTGTTCAATTAATGTTTATTAATTTATATGCCAAATCTTGATTTTTGTTATATGGTGGGGGGGGGGATCTTACTTTTTATTTATGTATCAACTCATATCCATCTGCATCAAATAGTTGCTGAGATATTTGTCGTTCTTTGATAATGATGGCTCCAGACTGCGTGAACGAAATACTTTATTATTACATTTAAAAATATATTCGAAGTTGGATATATCTAATTAAAGAGTACTTGCGAAATGCTCTACTATTCCTAAGCTGTTTGCAAAAATTTGTACCGATCAGCTGGCGAAATTTTTTAAGCCGATTCTTACGTCGTACCAACATGGTTTTCTCAATGGACATTTTGTAATAAATCGGTGCACAGAATTTTACTTAAAAGAAAAATGTAAATAAAAAGAATTACGAAAACAATGAGATAAATATAAACAAAGTCTATGAAAAGTTACCAAAAATATGGTTTTTCAAAAATATTGTTAAAATTCGAAAACTTCTGGTCTTTTTGAATTTTTAACCTATAAAAGCTTATAGCTACCTACTAGTGACGTGCGAATCCACATTTTTTGAGATCCGGATTTACGAGTGTAGTGGTAAATCCGACTCTTAGTTGTCAATATAATAAATAAATTCTAGATTATTTTTTTAAATGTTATCAGTCTCATGGTGAATACTTTGTGGTGAGCAATTGTTTTCTTGAATGGCTATATCCACCTCAGATTTAGATGTGTATTCCAGAAATTAATCTTGAGATATATTTTGACCTGTTGGAACAAGTTGGTAGAAGGAAATGTAAGACATGATCAAATTTTAAAAAAATATTTTGAAGTTAAGATTTTCATTATTTACAGGGAAATAAAAAAAAAATAACATTATTTAATTCCGGGCTTCATCTTCTTTCGATGTCAAAGATGTTTGGCACTTGTCATCTTTGAGTAGTTTCTGTGTAATTATGTTTACATATAATCAAACCGAACATAGTCGAAGAATTCCACAATTCTTGTCCCTCCAGTCTTTTCTTCTTCAATTATTAACCACTGTGCGTTAACCCTTTGTCTGTGTATTAAAATAGTAACCCACAAAGGCAGCAAAAATTCTGTAAATAAAACGTTTGCATAATGTCTTACAGCAACTCAGACAAGGAAAAAATTGAATACTTTTACAATATCGTATTTTGCAGCCTTTGAAGTGCATCTCATTTCAATTAAAGGTAATCAAAGTGCACAGAAACAAACTAAACCGAAGTCCGGAAAAGGGTTCATACAGCAACGATGGCGATGACGACGAGAAGTACAATGAGCGGACGAAGGACTTTGTCGTTGTGGGGCCAAAAATTATGATAACTGTCAGTCAAATATCGATACGAATGAATGTGGTAAAAAAAAAAAAATTAGCTGAATTGCTTTCAACTAATTAGAAAAATCACTGGGCAAAATGCACGAAAATTCGTTGTTGTATTTTTTTAGTGATGCTGCTGCTTCTTTATGATCTCATATTGTGCATACATCGTGTATGACTGTGAGATGATTTTATTTTTCATTTAGCAAAAAGTATGAGTTAGGCACTTACCACTTTTAGTTATCTTTTATTTTTATACGCTTCACATGTAGTGAGCAACGGGTATAATCAGTATGTTGGAAAGTTTGTAGTTTATTGAAGTTGGAGAAGGCTGATGAATTCTTCCTTATAGAAGATTGTGCCCGACCGTTCTACGTATGGGGATCGGCGTAGGATGTACTGCATCGGTTGATTTAAAAGTTGCACCATAACGCATCACACTGCCTGAAACTTCTTTTTGTATCAAAATGCTCGAAAAGGTTCTTTCTTACTCTGACGACGCTTTGCGTGTTGAAGAGCGCCATCTAAATGTCTGGGATAACAAGTTGTAAAAATTCGTTCTTAATGCAGAACTAAAATAAAGAACACTGAGTTTCGAAACGTTGTGCATGAATTCATCGGACCATATCTTACATATGAGTTGGTGCATACGCCAACCTTCGCCACTAGTATTGAATAACTCAGCTGTTATTCTTCAGCTTTAGCTCGTTGTAGTTTGGTTGTTCTACAAGAGAGTCGGCATAAACTGGTGGTACTAGCAATATATATCTATCGGCGATATTTTCTCATTCATCGTCTCCAAGTAGGTTAGAGAAGTGACATCTCCTCTATAGTCTCAGTGATTCCTGTCCTTCTTTAATCAGCTTTCCATTTTCGTCCTTGCAGAAAGCAATTCCGAACTTAAAACATATTGTCAGACACTGAATCTTTTTCGAACTTCTCACATTTATATTTAACAAATGGAGCGTATTGCTCGTACAGTTGGCAGTGCCAAAGCCAGACTTCGCGGTTTTTCTTGTGATTACAGTTTTCCGACCTCTAGCTTAAGTGAGCTGAGCCTAGTGCGTCCTAAGCGATGTTGAGACCACCTATCTTTGGCACATTTAACACTCTAAATGCGTGCCTTCCTTTGATCACAATATGATCAATTTGATTACGTTTACTTCGAACGAGACTAAGCCCAGTTGCTTTGTGGTTATGAAAGTGTGGAAATCTGTTAGAGGCATTCCATTGTGTCGTAAACCTCATCTTTGGCTGCATGGTCTTGCTCCTCCATTGGAGAGTGTGCACAAATTAGGCTTATGTTAAAGTACTTACCCTTGATAAGAATTGCGGCCAAGCGATCGTCAAGACTCTTGACTCAAGAGATACGAAACTGGAGACAAGGCCGCGTAATTTCTATTAATTATGAAATCACAGCCTAATTCGTGCTTCTTTGAAGGTCATTTCTAGTAGCTGTCGCAGAATGCTTTTTTAGAGCGACTGACCATCGAATTTCCTGTATTCCGGCGATGTCAGCCATCTATTTGTCGAGGACATCAACCAGCAGGCTAGTACCATCTTTCTTATAGAGCTTCCGGATATTCCTATCCTTAAAATATGGTCCTGAAACCATTTGCGGATTATATACGACGTTTCCTCCGTGATTTTTTTTTTGTTTTCTTGTTGCAAGAACTTAATTAAGGATGTTGCCTTCTCACAATTTGCTTAGCACGGAAATATTGTTTAGAGACTATCCAGGTGATACGTGGCTTAACGAATGTTTGTGAACTGCTTGAGCCGTTTGCAAAAGTTCGTTTCTTTCACAAGTGAATGGCAAACTTTTTCCACTAATGTGTAACATTTTCTTCACATTGCTGTGCAGGGTATAATAAAGTCGAATTCTCGCCTATAGCTCTTACACTGCTTTTATCCTTATTTTTTTTTATCCTTTTGTATTGGATTGCAACTTTTTGCGACTTTTGCACATTCTTTTATTTAGTCAGTGGCGCATAGCAAAATTGCGCATTTAGCGAAAATGCAAAAGTGCAAATACAAACTTCCGCTTCCGTTGCATCACTTCAATTTTCGATTTTTGTTATTGTAGCCGGTAGTACTCGTAGTAGGTATATACTTGTACTACTATAGTAGTTAGTTATAGAAGTAGTCTTTTAAGAACTACAAGGCGTGCATATGTTATTTGTGTTCGAGTGTGTACTCGGTTGGCGCTGTTACCGCCTACTTTTTTTCTATATATATATGTTTTATTTTTTTTCTTGTATTTTTGTGGTAATTTTTGTTGTTTTTACTTGTCTTCTCTGGGCTCTCTCATGGTTGGACATATGCCAACAAAAATTTTGACATATGAACTGAAAACCAAAAAACGTTGCAGGCTTTTGTGGAACGCTTTGATGGCTGATGGAGATGGTGATGGTGATGGCGGTGACTGTGGCAGCAACGTCCATATGTGTGTGAATGTACTTGTATGTGTGTGGCCGCCAAAACACCAACGCTGCGCAATGGAAATGGCAGGCGTATGTGTTTCCAATTGGGCTGATTTTGGGCTTACATCATCATCAACAACATCAGCAACATTGGCTCCGTTCTTCTCTTTTTTATATTTTGATTGTTGGATAGGAAAAGTGCGGCGGTATGGCAAGTACGTAAAGAAATTGCAATTGTTGTTGTTGTTGCAGAACACTGCATTATTATCAACTTCAATTTTGTTGTCGTCATATAAGCAGCAACTGACAAACAGATTGACAGACAGACCTATAGTCGACTACAGGCTGTGGCTACTGTATGCGGTTGTGGGAGAGAGCCTGAAAGGTGCTAAAGTAGTCTGAAAGCCTTTGTGTCTGTCTGACTGCTGGGCGCTCCGTGGGCGCTGTTTAACCAATAAAAAGTGTAGCGAATACTTGAAAAAACAAGAGGAGATATTAAATTTGGTTATATTGCCGCTTTTGTACCCTATACTTGCAAAACAATAAATGCTTTTTATAAAAAACAACCGACCATTCGAAGTGCTTCGTCCGCGTACATTTTTTGTTGGATTTGGCTTGTCTGGAAACAGCTATACAGTCGATTGCTGTTTACTTTCGGTATTGGTAATCAGTGTTTTGAACTACCGTGGCTGAATTTCTTCTACATTTCCAAAGCGTACAAATCTTCTTGGCGTTGAAATGTTCATGTAATATCGAATATATGCTTATCTCACCAATGCTCAATCTCACGGTGTGTCACATGACGATCTTGCAATATTAATTCAAGCACAGTATCGATTCTTTCTGATACAACAAACGTTTTAGGAAAGGAGATAATTGTTACATGGTGGTGGTTTCGCTTTGCATTTCGGAGAGCTAACGAATTCACAATCTTTCGGTAATGCAAAGCGGACCCATGTTTTGCCTAACGAACTAGTGGAATTGCCATTGTGCACACTGAAGGAGGAACCCAAGCTTTTGGCAGCGGAAAGAAGCGTGCTTGTAGAGCTGAAATTCACAGGATTGCGACAAGGAAGCCTGCGGTTTAATATGACCTACAATTGTAAATCTTAGCAAGTTTAAACTTAAATGCGTGCCACAAATTCATAGTCACTTCTCGAATCAATGTATGTTGTTTCATGGAACTTCCTAATTCGTGGATAGTCGTGTCTGTGTACAGATCTTTAAAGTAGCAACGTTTTTCCCTTTTCGGCTGTTTGATCCCTCTGTAAAAATGTGTATTTCAGAGAAAGTGCCTTTGGTTTAACTTCAGTCCAATTGTGTTGCTCATTTGGGCTAAACAATTAACTACTTAGTATATAACGTATTGTAAGCAGTTCCATAGATTTCTCAGTCAGTTTGCCTTTCTGGAAGAGTCTAGTTTGATCTAATAAGATTTGCTTTTTCAGCAATAATTCTTTTCTGCCAGCCATAAATTAAATCTGTTCAAGTGCTTTTCCAAAATCTATGTCCAATTGTAACAAACTTTATGACAAAGTTATAATGCTATTCACACTGCTTATGCGTGCAGAGTGTCTATAAAAATTGCAGAAAACCTGCGCTGCATACGTTATATCTTCACAACAATGATTTTTATGCGATTTCATTTCGCTTTTTTCGAATTTTATATGCCGATGGTTTATTTTTTGTGCGATTTTCATTTGGGTTTCTTTTTTGCGGGCGCAGCAGCAAACCACAAAATTGAAATTACATGTTTTACTTATAAGTTGCGAGGAGCAAGAGCACAAAATAAAAAAAGAAAATAAGAATAAAACACAAAAAAAAAAGAAGCCAACATCAGCGGCAAAGAAGAGCTCATTAATTTGCCAAAAGCCGAATGAACTGCAGCAGCGCAATCTACATAAAAAGTATGAGTAGCTATATTGTATAAGCAGAAAAGAGATAGTTAATGTATGGGTGAGCAAAGGTAGAAAGAGTTAACACTATATGCAGATAACAACAGCCACAACCACAACGACAACTACAACAAATATCTACAACAACAACAACAGCAATAATAACATCGAAAGCAATTCCGTTCAGCGCGCATATAAAATCCAATATGGCGCCAATTTTCGCACGTATGACATTTAATTAACCCAATCTCTGCAAACGAACGAACGAACGAACAACGGGATATCTGAACAACGTCGCAAGGCATTTAAAATGTATGCGTGCGTGCGTGTGTGAGTTAGTTGTTGGGAGGGGGTGCGGGGGGGGGGGGCGTAGGGAAGTTTACACTAGAATTATAGTTATAGTGCTTAAGCCAAACACGTACTTGCACTCTTCAACATGGTTAAAAATGAAACCAAGATATTTCTTAGTTATAGTGTTTGTAAATAGGGATGTATGATTAGTTAGCAATTTTAGAATGTGTGCACATCAGTAAAATATTAAGTATCATTATGCAAATCAACACAATGTGACAATTTCTGTCCCTGCTCGGGCACCGTAACAATATACTTTAAATTAAGCAAAAACGAAATAATAGTAATGATAACTATTTTTAAATTTGTAACTCGTTTAAGTCATTTTAATTCATATGCTCATTTCAGTAGCATCTTTGTAATGCTAACACTTGAACATCCAATTAAATTTTGTGCTTATAAAATAATAGTTTCAATGCAGCGTGAATAATTGAAAAGAAATACACAATAAAGTTTTTGCTTAATTTAAATTAAATTTCCGTGGCGCCCGAGCAGGGACCTCAACTATGAGCCATTGTTACTTTAATAATGCTACATGAAAATGGTCGCTAATAAAAGGGCTGTACATAGTACGATAGTACTGTGGCTTTATTAATTTAGAAGCCGCTGGTCTTCCAACTATTACTCCATAAACACTATTTAAGTAAGAGCACAATAAAAATAAAGATGCAAATACTGCTCATCGTCTACATCAAGTCAGCAGCAGCTTAGAAGAGCCTCTAAGAAAATTTGACATATCCAGCAACATAAAGAAAATTTGAATGTTTAATAGTATATTCATTTACCTGAGTACTGTATCGAGTGTTTTGTTTATGTATTAACTATAATTGATACTGGGAAATTGACACTGGAGAACAACCTGAAGAAGCCATGATAAAAAGAAACAATCTACTATGTGCTCAGAATATTGATGCTAACTTAACTAAGCTGACTAGCTCATGAAAGTAGAGCCTTAAGGTAGAAATGTTTTACTAATAAAGTGTTACATATAAGCTTTAGTATTCAAAAAAAAGAAAAACTTCTAAAACTTCTCTCGTTTATATATAGTTAGTAGTAGTCGTCGCTCTGTTAATTATTTGCTGGTTAAATTTGCTTTTTTATGTTGCGCAAAGATTTACTGTACCATACTTGCAGGCGCTCGCGCTCGGTTTTGGTCTGGGTTAAGCGTGTTAAGCGTGTTAAGTGTCTGTGTGTGTATGTTTGTGCTTGTGCGTATTAAGTTTCCATTTTTTGTTTGCTTATTTTAGCTTTAGCTACTGAAAGGAGTACAAAAGTTTAAGAGTGTGTTTGTAAGGTTGTAATGAAGGTTTTACACATTCTCAGGGATGCAATTTATGAAGGTCATAATTTGTATGGTTTTCATGCTTTAATGCTGGCATTGTATATGGTGTTGATGATGATGATGACACACACGCACACACACACACACACACACACACACACACACACACACACACACACACACACACACACACACACACACACACACACACACACACACACACACACACACACACACACACACACACACACACACACACACACACACACACACACACACACAGAATAGGCATTAAAAGTTATTAAAGTAATTAAAAGCGAATAGTCTACAAATTGTTTCGACTAGCTCGGTGAATTGGAGATGCATACATATGTAATACCTCGTTGGCCTGTATTCAGTCTGGAGCATTTTTGCATTGACTTAATTTCCGATAAAATCTTGCAACGAAACAACATAACTTTGATACGGTTGTTTGACATTAAGTTCTGCAATATTGCCGTTTTTTGTATACTAGACTTCTTCCAGTGGTCGAAATTCGACCTTTTGTCTTTATAGTACCCAATAAAACAAATATCCATAATACAGAACTGTCCAGAAAGTGCACTCGCTTCAAAATCAACGTTGTCCAGCCATATTCCTATGAGGACGAACACCTTCGTGTTTTCACACACATAAGAATGAACGCTGGCCGAAGTCGTCTACTTGATGCTAAAGAGAAACAAAAATTTGAATTAGTTACGTTGCATTGGTGTTGTATTTTGGCACACGGCACAAATTATGACTCGGAAATTAGTCACACTTTGGGTGCTCTCCTTGTGGACAGCCCTGCTCTAGGGACCTGCCAGAAATTTGAGAGAGCTGGGAGAGAGAGAGAGAGAGTCTTTGTGATTGGCCAATGGCTTCACCTGGTTTTTACCAACATTAGACGCAATACTTTGAAGAAAAAAAAATTTTTCCGTCTATGCTCCTCTTCACATCCAACAAAAAAAAAAAAAAAAAAAATAGAACGAATATGTTGTGTTCAAGTGAGTTAAAAAAACACACCCTGTGTGGCAACAATTTATATATATATCATGAAAAAATGTTTAATTTTATCCACTTGCACTCAATTATTACCATAAATTATGGGCGTGTGATTACCTATGTTCTTTCGGGCGGTCAAGACTATTTATAAATTAAATAACTTTTGGAATCGGCCTAGTAATTCTAGTTGTAGATCTAATCGAGAACAACGATTATGAGAACTATTGGGGTACTTCACACAAGTGTCATTCGACAACTCAGTACATCTTAAACTGATTTTAGACCTCTCAAAGAAGAATATTTCTCTCATTTTTGTCAATGAGAATTTGGTGTTGGAACCAAAATAAATTGGGTTTTGAAAGACATATTTACTGTAAAGTTACATGTTTTACGCTTTGAGCTCCATTCAATGTAAATTTTTGTATAGCATGAAATTATTTGCCTTAATACTAAGAAGAGCATTATATTTTCAATCAAATCAACTTTACATTGTCAAAATCGATTAAAAATTTACGAAGCTAATGAAGCTAAAATCCACTTTGGTGAATGAATTGTTGATGTAGAATGTAGAATGTTTATCAAAATTTATTTCTAGCACGTTTATTTGGACATCTTTCGGAGCTATCTTGGTCAGCACGATGTTATACAGGGCGAGCGATGGTTGGAAATCAAATCCAATGAAAATCCCAAAAATGAACGATAGCTCATTACTGTAGAAATGTTTAGGGTTTTATTTCTTTGGGACCTTGTTACCCGTAACCATAAATAAACATAACTATGGAGTACTGTAATTATTTGAGTAGTTTACGTCAATAAGTTTGTATATGAAATCCTTATTTATGCACCTAATTGGATTTTCATTGTTTCATATAAAGTCGCTAGCAAAACTGTTGGCGCCCGAGTAAAAATAGAGTAAAAAAACACGCTGTGTTGACGAAACCATCTGATTGCATCTATTCACAGCAATACATCAAATTTACCACATGCCTTAATTATACATAACAAAATACTGCCCAAGAAACAATCCAGCTATTTTTAGATATCAAATAAATAAAAAAACAAATTATAGTTTCCATAGATAAATGTCGATACATATATGTACATTTGTATCTATAAATGCAATGTATCTATAAATGTAGTTCAAATACATTAAACAAGATATACAAAGAAATTCTGCTGCTGCTAATTCTATCTAAATTAAACACTGCAAACAAAGTGCGGACAGTCAACGGACCAACGTGTAGAGAGCGTTGACAGCGCAGCACTTAACGGCAGACAAATATTTGTAACTGTAATTTCAAAGACATGTGCAGTTAAACTAGTTCTTTAGAAAGAACCGTGAAAAAATGAGCGCTTAACTCAACTGAACTGAACTATTTCTGCGGTTGGTCACACTTGACAACCAACGACGTCGGCGACGGCGACGGTGACGGCGCTCAAGACTGCGATAAGGCGTCGAACAATTCAAGTGCAAACTGCAAATAAATCAACCTTAAATGGTCAAAGTGTGCAAAGTGTGAGAATGTGCAGCTGCAGCGATTCCAGTAGAAATGGTCACACTGTTTGTCACCTGTTTTTTGATTATGTATATAAAGTGTTGTTGGTAGCAAACGTTTTTGTTATTCGAGTACTGGATGAAAAACAGTTCGTGCCGAAATTTTTTGATTGTTGTTTGACAACGTTTTTTTATATGAATATATTTTTGCTATCAAAAATTTTCATCGATCTCAGTATGGAGCTTAAAACAAAATTAAATCTGTAGTAGATCCCCATTTTGCTTGTTAGTACAACGTAAAAACTTTTAAGTAACTTCTAGTTCATTTTCTAGTTCTCTAGCTGGTACTTCTCTTTTCTTTCCCTAATAGCCGTATGACACACGAATACAATGAGCATTGAGTTATTGATCGACTAGAGCACACATTTTTTTTGGGGTCGCAGTTAGCCCTACGATGGCCTAACATAAAGCGACAAAAGTAGGATGGTGTAAGAGTGGTCAATAACAGCAATGACCCGAAACCTTCACGATTCTCTTTGAGCCCTATTCGAGTATATCCTATTTTATATAATCCTATATCTCGTGCAAATTGCATTCCGGGTAGATTGTTAAAATTTGGATTTGAGAGCGCTACATTAAGAGCAAATGTAAAAAGACATGTTTAGCTATAAAGTTTAAGTAAGTTTGAAAAGTAACATGCCTGTGGTGAAATGAACTTCGCGTAAAATTATACATCCCATATGCAGTAGGCTACTAGGAGGATACGCCAGTGTCAAAGCTAAAAAGAAGATTTCATGATAAAAATTATTATATCATCTTCCTGCATAAAATTTGAAACTTTTGATTATTCATAACTTAAGCAGCAATAACAGAAGGTTGCAGATTATAAACGCGTACCATCTATCATTAGACTACTGTCATATTTTGAGCAATCTGCGTCATTAAGATTCGGTTTGACAATAATTGAGCGCGGATATGAAAGTCGTGTGTAATATGTAGATAAGTAGTCCTACTATATCTGTGCCTCTGCTTCTCATTTTGAGATGAAATTTAGATGAAGTTTAGATGAAATTCAAAGAAGTTCGTAACAGTTCAAAAGAACGAAGACCTTTGTTGAAATTCCCAAACTTTAAAAAATGCTTGTTCTACCAAAGCTGTTTATATCTCTTCTTATTCTTTATTACTTTCAGAACACAAAGAAATAAATCGACAAACAAACGATCAACGACGTAGTGCAGTGTTTACAAGCAATGTAAGGTAAGTGCGAGTGAAAGGCTATGTAAAACATATGTAGCAGCGAGTGTTTGAAAGAGAGAGAGAGAGAGTAAGAGAGATAGAGAGACAAAGTCCGAGCGCACAGTAGGCTGCCTCGTAAATCAATGCAAAAAACTACGTCAGTATGTCAAGTTCGTTTGTACGTGCGACATGTGGCGCAAACATTAGCGTCAACATTAGCATCGTCTGCAGCAATGCTGCTAAGAGCGAAAGAGACATAATATAGCTGAAGAGCATGCGTTTTTTGCATGCACAAACATTTTAAGAGCATAAATAATTTTATATACAAGATAATGTTTGCCTTATAAAGTCTTTTTGTATAAATTCACTCCCACAGTTGACGATCGTCTATGCGCTCTTTCACTACTTCACTGATCTGTCTCTCTCTCTCTCTCTCTCTCTCTCTCTCTCTCTCTCTCTCTCTCTCTTTATTTACTCATACTCTCTAGCTCTATCTCACAGTATAACAATCTCTTTGCTTATAGTGAAACTATCTGAAAGGTAAATGAACTTCCGGTTCGCTTGAATAATGCTGGAAATTCCATAAATATTTTTTTTGCTGCTGCCGCCGCCGCCGCCGCCGCCGCAGCCGCTTGAGTTGCCTCCGCTGTTGTCTTCTTCAAACCGATCCGCAAAAACCGGCCACAGTTGTCACCACTGCCGCCACCGATAACGTCTCGCATCGCGCGAACCACTCCCGCTTTTTCTAATACTTAGTATTGTGCAAAGAAAAAGTATCTACTTGATATAAAAATTCTTATAAGCAATTCAAGTGTTGAATTTTTGTTGCGAACATTCGCATAAAGTAACGCAATCTCTATATTTGTACAATTGGTTTACCTACGTGAACACGAGCGCTGACTGAGCTATATGTAGCAATGTATCTAGATACATACGCTTCTAGCAGTAGACAGTTGGACAGACAGAGAAACTGAGTCTACTGTGCGAACGTACTTTTGTACGGATTTGTAGTGGCAGATATTCACGTATATAGCGCTATAAAGTCACTTATGCTGTCGTATATTGTACATACATAGTTCGAATTTTGCGTACACACTCGCTATGAAGTCATTTATCTATCGTATATTCTTATTGAGTATCTACGCATCCATTAAATCAGTTCGATTCCATATTGGCTGAATTTGTGCGATTCGTTTTAAAATGTTCTGCTGTAGGTTGTTTGTATAGTAATTGTTTGCATGTTTCCATATGTATATTTTATATCAATTAGAAAAAAAAAAAATCATCTTAATGAAGAAAAAATCAAGTGGCGAAAACCTACTTGCTGCTCATAAACTTTCTGATAACAAATTTGTAACGAAAAGTTCATATTTTTCATTTGCATTTTAGCGATTGTTTGTAATATGGAATTGAGAGCGTCTTACTTTTAGAGCTACCTCTATTCTACTTCATCAAAATCCACCGCACAATTTGGGTTTTTGCTTAAAAAAAATTATTTGTTATAATTAATAACGGGTGATTCATTTACAGGTTTTTTTTTCCACAATCAAGCGTGACTGGTGTCATACTGTCATCTTATTGTTATTCAGTATCGCTTGACCATGCATCGTGCAAGGACTCACGCCGCAACAATGTCTCCAAATTATTCAGTTGTATTACGAAAATCAGAGCACTTCGAGCAACATATGGTGTGCAACATCAACCTTCCGAGTCCACTAATACCAATACCATACGCAAATTTGAGTCTCAGTGTACATTATTGGATGATAAGCGACCGAATTTACCGCATCCAGCCAGTAGTGAGGAGTTTATTGAGGTTGTAGCTGAGAGTGTGGCTGACGAACATGACTAATCGATTCGACGCCGTGTGCATGATCTTGGCAAATTTTACTGCAGGATCTTGGTTTAAAGGCATACAAAATGCAACTTGTTCAAGAATTGAAGCCGCCAGACTTGATTTAATTTCAATCAATGGGTTCTGTAGGAACTGAATGATGATCCGTTGTTTTCGTTCAGTGATGAGGCACATCTCTGCAGTTTGAGCCGATTAGCCGGTACTTTATTTTCCAAAATGTATACTTTTGACTCGACCGATTTGACTTTGTCTTAAGACTTTTTCCTGTGGTGCTTTTTGAAGTTCAATATGTAAGTTATATTTTGGTATTAAGAAATTTTGCGCACATGTGCGCCATATTTAAATAAATGTACAGGGCCTTTCGCAAAAGAAACAGGAATGTTCGAACAAAAAAAAACAACAAAAATTTAATATTTTGTAAAAGTGATTTTGTTTTTTAATTGAAAATAGTTTCCTTGTGCTTCGATACAGCGTTTTGCACGGTCAATAAGCATTCCGAATGAGTGTTTTAGGTCATTTTTCGGAATGCCCTTGAGAATGCCGGTCGACGCCTTTTGGATGGCTTCAATGTCCTCATAGCGGTGTCCTCTCATCGGCAAATGAAGTTTTCCAAATAGATAAAAGTCACACGGTGCCAAATCAATCGATTACGGTGAAGAATGTATCTTTCCAACGCATGTACCTATCAATCTGTGGCGCACCAGAAACAGCTCTTTTTAAAAAGTTCAGTTTCTTTAGCGGCACACCTTGTCACCTTGTACGATTGGTTTTACAGCAGGTCAAGTTTTAACGTGGAGAATTTTGGGTTGAACATGAAGACAGCATTTATGATATTTTAAGATGAATATTTAAAAAAATAAGCCATTAATCCATAGCTGAAAGCAAAATAACAAAGGAAAGAAAGGAAAAGAAATATATATATTTCGTATGTAAAACCATCTTGAAAATTCAGTAGCACTCTAGCTTTAAACAAATCAATCACTATATCCGGGATATGATAAGAAAAATAGACAACGATGGTTTGGTTTGGAACTACGGAGCGATGCTAACAATTCTTTCACTATCAAAACTTTGAATTTGGAATAGATTTGCGATGCAACGCCCCCAATACAAGAGGAATACCATATTTGTCATATTTCAGCCACTATTTTAACGATCTTTATAAGTGATTTACTATCGATCAGTAGACCGTTTCTGGCTGTATATCATTCGTTAGAAACGGGTGGTACCAGCGCACACCTGGTACACTAGTAGGTAGATTATTTTTTGGATGTTATGTTACGAGCTCATCGTACTGTCATGTTAGCTCGTTTTTTGCTTTACGGTAAAATTTTTTGTAACCAGTTAAGGTCGTACAATAAATTGCTACTTATTAGTTTTATATAGAATTAAGCTAGCTACACATTTTGCACAGATAGATACTTTTGCATACATACGTATGTATATACCAGCAATTCAATACAGACATCTGCAGTTAGATAAGTGCAGACTGTAACTGCAACTGCAATTGCTGTCACTGTCTGCACCGCACGACTGCCGCCATGACGATCAGTGACAATGACGACGACGACGACGACGACGACGTTCCTCACCTTGAGACGGCTTAATGGCATTCCGAGCAACATTGAAGCATATACATACAGACAAGGCTAACCTTGCGAGGCAGCGACAAGCAGTAAAAATAAAAAAATAAAAATATATATAGGCTGACAGCGTATTAAACATAATTCCAGCTTAGATGTCTGCAACACCATCGCCATTGCCATCGCCATTGCCATCGCCATTGCTATAGCCATCATCAACGCCACCACCACCGATTGCTGTGCTAAAATCATCGAAGACATATTCAGACCAATTAGTGGCAAGCACTGAAATCCGTTTTGCGGCAAACGGAACTGCTAACTGTGCTGCTTGCTGCATGCTGCATGCAGCAAAAGATGCAGACACTTGAAAGTCAGCAAGAAAAGAAAAAAGATACAAAGAAGTGCATGATGCATGATTGCAGCGCGGCGCGACGCTACGCGGCAGTTGTTGAATGCGGAATGTTGCATGCACGCGACACAGAACAAGCTGCAGCAGCAATTCAACTCACTGAAGCGTTCCACATGCTGCTGCATGTCTAGCAGCGGCAAATGCTGCCAACGGCGGCCTACTTTCTCTGCATTCCAAATTTCAAGAAAACTACTAAAAAGAACATTAAATCGCGCTACGACGACGACGACGGACGACGGACGACGGTGACGGCAGCAGCAGCGGTAGCGGCAAACAACAAGTCACCACAGCTACTATTGAAGGGGGCAGCAGCAAAAAGAAAAAGAAAACTAGACAAACTAGCAGAGGAAGTGAACGTACTGTGCCAGTCTGCGATCTTCAGCGATCAACTACGACGATGTCGTCGTAGTCGTCATGGCTGTGACGGCAAAAAAAAAAGATATATTAACTCAGTATAAACAAGCGAAAATGTTAACTTCGGTAGAACCGCAGCTTCAAGACTCTTTACAAGCAACTAACAAATTACTTTCAAGTCTTTTAATAACTCCAATAATATGAATATTTTACCTATTGAAAGCATGGAGACTATCTCTAAAATTGGTCGGAATACATTGATTGTATTCCGAGCAATGTGTGAAGCTTCTGTCCATAAGAAGTTAACATATTGAGATTCAAGTTGATATTGACAGTAATAAAACAGTTTTTTTTACAAAAACCGGGAAATTTGTATGGGCGTACTCCTAAAAGTGGGCATTTTCAGAATGATTGATGTTTAGGCTAGAAATATAGAAAGTCGCTAAACTCTATTTGAGATCGATATCTTAAAACTGAGGCATTAGTTTTGCTAAACGCATAAAGGAGTCAGACAGACGGACATAGCTAGTTCAATTCGCCACCTCGAGTAGATCCAGAATATATATTTACTTTATGGGCTTTCCGTTGCTTTCTTTAATGTGTTACAAAGTTCATGACAAAATTATAATACTATTCACACTTCGTGTGTAGAGTACGTATAAAAACTTAGAAACAAGCTCAAACAGCGTGTAGAAACAGCTATGTTTGAGCAAACATGCAGCAATTACCGCAAGGCATTTATGCATTAGTCTTATTAGACTTTGCTACAGCTTTTTTGAAGCCTGTTTTTGCAGCACAGACAAAGAACAGCTGCTCGGCTGTCGCGCATGCGCAGTTATTCTTGAATATATATAGTTTGTACATGTATATATACGATATATTCTAGATATTCTACGGGTATACTATATCTATCCAGCTATGGCTAAAGTTGAGTGGTAAGGCATGTTTGCATATTAAGTTTGTTTTAATTATAGCTTCAAATTCTATCTTAAGTATATTAAACTTTGAATTAATAAATATAAATGAAGCTGTGCATGTTTTAAGATAGTTGATTGCATTTAACTTAGTACAATTTTTCAGTTGTAGTCTATATAATTTATTATGTTTAATATTATAGAAACAAAAACTTTGGCAGTAAAATTTAGCTAAGAAACAAGCATAAATCACAATTCGAGCATAGTTTTTGTGTGTCTAACAGATAACTTTAAGAGCCGAATATATCTGCAATGCATTTGATAGAAAGAGTTAATTTGCATGAAAACTGTTTTGGGACTGTTGTGAATTTCAATATCCGATGTGATTGGTCATTTTGTATATCGACTCATCTTCTTATCGTTGGAAGTTCGTTTATTCTATTTACACTATAGCATTTAGGCAACCGAAACAGTTTGTTTCGATGCGTTCCAAAGTAAATAGGACAGCTCAACGATCTACATTTATAACTGAATTTAAAACTTTATATATTTGAAACTACAAAAAAAATGTTGATTTAAATACGATTTGATTAAAATATTAAGACTTGCATCACAATTTGTAACTCAATTGATGTTTCTAAGAACTCAATCACCTTCACAATTTTACTTTTTTAATTAATTCTTGGTCTCTAGTGTGTAATGTTAGAATCATACTGCGTTTATTGAGATCCAAATCATCAAACTGTGCATAGTATTGTGTTCTCATAAACACACGATGCTGTAAAAATCTTTATACTACACAGTTCAATTGAGCTGCCAATAAGTTTAGAAATTATATGCTATTGAATAGTCATGTTTTGGTGAGTGTTAGATAGTGCGACTCTTTCGTATGCCCATAGTTTGCATATAAAACGCTATTAATCAGTTAGAGGTAATTATTAACGTTTACACACAGTATACTAAAGTTCAAATGAACTCTAATTCGATACAAATCGGTTGAGTCATGTTGCTATTTAAACTTTCTATGAAGACTTTTAACAAACTTATTCCAACAATCCGAATAGGCAAGAATATTTTTTGGTGACGCATGCTACGCACGACTTTGATAAGAAACGTTAACTTTGACTTTGATTTTATTTGCAGTTGTGCACATAACATGTATTCAATTTTATCAATATTGGTTGACTATGTTGAACGTACGTGGCCACAACAATCTTCACACACATAACGAAAAACAAAAAAAAAACACGCACATGCTTTATGTGTATTACATATAAACACACACACATCTTTTGATCATCTCTCTCTCTCTCTCTCTCTCTCTCGCATATAGAATGTTATATAATATGTGCAGATACACCGAAATTTATGACTTACATTCATTTCATTCGCTTCTTTGAGTTCAAGAGATTTGTTTGAACTTGCGCATGTTTTATATTTATTTGTTCTATATATAAAAAACCCTAAATAAACAATCTTTCAGTTACTACTAAACTCCGATCGCTTTAGTCGAGCGGAAGCTTGCTTGTGTTAAATTGAAAACATTTGTTACAAAATTTAAATCAGTAATTTTGTGACATGCAGTTGGTTTTTACATCGTAGCAAGGCAGTTGAAATTTACTAATATACTTGTTATAGTTTTTGACCGCTATTTTTTTAACATACGCAGAGACTACATCTATTACCAGATGGCACTATAATGCAACCAGAAATCTAGCAATAAATGAATCAACAGCATACTAACAGTTTCATACTACCAGACGAAGGGACATAGTAGAGATAGACAGATGGACGGACATGGACATATATCAACTCATCTTCTCGATAATGCTCGATATTACTAGTTTAGTGCCAGCAATACCAAATTTGAACTAGAACGGTGTTTGTAATTTAAAAAAATATATATTTTTTAGAGTTACCACCTATCATTAGACTTTGTAAAATTTTGAGCAATCAGCATCATTAAGTTTGTGTTTGTAAAAGCTTTTGAGCACAGACATGAAAGGCAGCGAAAACAATGGAAATACTGAAACTTTTTGTAAATCTTCTAGAAAACGAAATTTTCTTTAAGGTTTCTTTTGGTTTATTTCTCATTTTTTTAAACTGTATTAAGTAGCTTTAAAAAAATATCTGATACTGCATACAAATTTTGTGCTTTTCAAAACTTTATGGCGTACAAAACACTTTTGCAGACTTTTCTCTAATGCAATTTCAACATTCCGTCAGTGCATCTTTGGTTTAGAATCTACCACTTAACTCATTAATAATACTCTATTTAACTCTTGTATTTATAATAATTCTACTTTTATTGCATGCTCGCATATGCTCATCTACGGTTCGTTGAGCAAAGCACTTAACTAAAAATATATGGTACCTACGTTAAAAGGCATATCAACAAGTTGCAGATACATACGTGGAACCCCTACTGAATATCGGCTTCATTTGCATAAACAAGAACGCCCTCTAAGCCGTTTAGCAGTAAAAAAAAAAAAAACAAATATTTTTATTTTTACCGTTTTCACACATATTACATAACAATATCTGAGACACTTAAATGCGTGCACTGAACGACCACACAACATGCGCAGTCAGGTATACTAGTAACTAGTCAGATAGTCAGTCAGTCACTCATTCACACCGCTAACTAAGTTATAGTTAGCAAGTCTAAAGCCGTTTAACAGCTGTTTAAACGCAATGAGTGAACAAGCGCATGCGTAGCGTCGCCACATGTCGCATGCCGTATGCCGCATGCCTCATGCCATTGGCATGAATGAATAAACAGGCGGAGGCAGCATTTTATTTATTTAATTTAGACGCTGAATATGTTGAAAGTATCTTTTTTTTCCACCAACAGCTTTTTTGCGCATTTTGTCGGTTGGTTTGTTGGTTGTTTAAGCTTCAATTCAGTTTGCGTTCTATTCAGTTGTGTTGAGTTGAGCTCACTGTTGGCTCGTTTATTCAGTTAAGTGTTTAATGACTTCATTCATTTAAATTGAAAGTGTGGCAATGCGCGTGTATCTTGTATCTTGTATCTTGTTTAGGTATTATATGCTTACAGTTCATTTACCTTGAGCATAGCTCGCCATTTTTTATTTATTTTTGAAATTTGTTGCCATTTTTTTACGTTGTATCTCTTTTTTTTTGTGCTCTTGCACGCATTGAAATTTAACTGTTCGTCTTCTAAATATATACAATATATAATGTATCTTTTAGTCTAATGTGTATTTAAGTTCAACTACTGCTTCTGCTGCTGCTGCTGCTGCTCGTGTTTCGACTTTGCTTCGCTATGATTTTGAGCTTCTTTTTATTTTTTGTTTGTTTTTTTTTTTTTTTGGATTGTCTTGGCCCATTTCCATTAGTTTAGCTTTTTGGTTTGTTTTCCCAGCACGGCGGCGTTTACTTTGATTTCCTAATTGAATTTCCTACTGTCGAATTGTTGTTGCAAAGCTTATTTTGACTTGGTTTGGTTTGGTTTGCTTGACTGGCTTATTGCGTTGTGCTATTTAGCCTAAACTTATTATACTATATACAATAACTAAGTAACTTACTGGCATAATTTGTTTGAATTTTTGGTTTTCCCATGTGATTTTTGCTTTAGTTTATTGTAGTTAAAATATGGCAAAAGACGCACTAGTGCAGAAAATTGCCAGAAAATTGGCATAAAATTGTTTACACTAAAATAATGAATTATTTTTCATTTGTATTTAACATTATTATTATCAATTGAGTGGTAAAATAATCAAGTAAGTAATGCAAGCGCATCTTAGCATGACTGCAGTACACAGTACACAGAAAATGTTAGCAAACAGTACTTGGAGTCGGACAACTTCAATTCGTAATAAAGATAATTGAAAATACGTATGTGCAATCTCTTGAAGAACCTTTATATATATTAATAACAGCGGAAAACAACCTAGCCAATCAAAAATACGAAAATAATATCGTTTTCGAAAATTTTTAAGATAGTTCTTTGGAGAAAACGGCACTTGCTAACAAATGCTTTTCGAATGGTATTTCCCAAGATTAGTTGATCTTCGTTCCCGACAAGTTCATTACGGAAATAACTCAGGCAACTTTTTCTCTATCTACCAATTTTCAGAAGACACTGATGTGTGCTCTGCTACAACCATGTTGACCCTCCTAACCTAACCTAACCTAACATAAGATCTTTCCCGATTCGCTAGCTATGCGGATGCAGGCAATTGAAATGCTTTTGCACAATACACAAAATTGTCTACGAATGCCTAGTATGTTGCCTTGGCATCTCACGGGACTTTATGTTTCATGAAAGAGAAAATTATGCAACGGTTTGAGGTCTTGATGCAGCAGATGCTGACCCAGATCACTGCTCAGTTCAGCCAAATGCTTTCTGACTTGCTGGCTAGTTTGTGCTAATAAGTATCCGAACAACTATTTGGATTGCTAGTGGCCTATGCTCTCATTTCGGATAATCTTTGTATCCGAAAACGATATGAATGCGCAGTCATGCTTCAGAATTAAGGGATATGATCTGTTTAATTTCAACAAAACGAGTGGGACAGTTCGAGAAGGTGCTGCTATTTTTATAAAATCAAACCTGTGTTTTGCTGAACAACCACCAGTTGTTTACTCTTAGATCCAGGCTGCTGTGGTGAAGGTATTTAGTACCCTTAGGGGCTTAAAGCTTGCACCTACAAATAAAGCAGTTGCTAACTTTCTTGCTGACGCTGAACCTGGTAGTGCGTAGCTGTTCCTCTGGAACGCTACGAGGCACCTCAAAACGTCAACTAAAAGAAGGTCTTCCATACATATTAAGGTATTCGCCAAACATCTGGAAACTACCTTCACAGCTTTAACTTCTGGTCGCATGCAGATATTGAAGAGACCCTAGATTTCTGCCGATTCGGCCCGTTGAATTAACCGAAGTAATTTTCGAGGTCACTCATCTTCAAACAAGAAAATCTCCTGGCTATGAAAAGATCGATGCGCACGCCATTTGTGTTTTTTCTAATAATGTCCGCATACATATAACGGCGATCTATAACGGCATCTTGAGACTCAACCATTTCCCTGCTCAAGGGAAGTGCGCCGCGATCATCATGATTACCAAACCTGTAAACCTGTGCAACCTTGTTCGTATCGTCCGATTAGTTTGCTGACAATACTGCTCCAAATTTTCGACAGAATATTTCTGAAACTGCTGAAAGAAGGTTTAGAAGATGCTACGGCACACCAGAGTAATGTCATCGTGTCAATTTTCGACAGAATATTTTTTGAAACTGCTGAAAGAAGGTTTAGAAGACGCTACGGCACACCAGAGTAATGTCATCGTGTTGTAAAACAGATATTGAAAACCCTAGAAAATTTCAGTTTTTTTCGGTTACCTTTCTGGATGTTCGCCAAGCATTTGACCGAGTGTGGCATCCCTGACTTTTGCAAAAGCTCAAATGTCTGCTGCCGGCTCCATACAATTTGGCATTAAGGTGCTACCTTTATAACGCGAGTTTTTATGTCAGCTGCGAGGGTAACGAGTCTCAATAAAAATCCGTCCAAGCTAGAGTTTCTCAGGGCAGCGTGTTAGGCCCTGTCCTACACATGCTTTTTATAGCACGTATGCCGACAACACTGTTCTCTTGTCAACGGACCTGTCAAGGAGGAAATTATAAGGTTCAGCAATAGGTACTGTGTGCACACGCCAAGAATCTCACCATTGCGCTGCGAGTCTGCAAGACAAAAGCGTTGCACATGAGAAGACTGAGGCATATTTTGTCGCTTCAATTCAATTTCTTTAATTTATCTACGCTTTCATCAATATTAAAAACAAATTTTAAGGCCCCCAGCTTGGGCGCCAAAATTTTTTTTGTTTTTATGAATATGTTGAAATATGCGCTTTAAAATATGATAAATCGAACAAGCCAACAACAAAAATAGTGAAAAATTTGTAAAAAAACTAACACTAATTATCAAAAGCATAAAGCAACATGGTGTGCAAAAGAGATGCATTTGTATGTGTATAAAAAGGAGTAAACGAGGAAGCGTGCCATTTATGAATTAAAATGCAAATAATTCATGTTTCAAGTGAGAAGCTGCCACAGCAGCAGCAGAAGGAAGAAAGAAAAAAATAAGCAGCAGCAGAGAAAACCCCTATAAAATATGCAACGACGAGTGGCACTTTAATTTATTATCCTTGCAAATCCTTGCGGTATACAGATATACGGACGTACGAATACAACATACAGCATACAGCGTAAAGCAGCAAATGTCTGACAGTATTTTTGTGTGATTTTCGTATTTAGCTTGCATATTTTAACAGCAGCAGCAGTAGCAGCACAAGAAGAATTTCCATTTAAATTCTTATAAGAAAATCCAGTGTGAATTTCTTTCCTTGTTCGATTGTGCGTAGACGCAATCACAATTAGAGCAAATGTAAATTGCTTTAAATGCACGAACGCACAGACGGACGGATGAACAGATACTTGTAGTAGATACAATGAATCGTTCTATTCCACAAGGATAACAAATCGAAATTAATTTGATTTGCAATGAGAGCATCGAATAGAGAATCGTTGAGAAATTGTTGAGGATATTGTAGCTATGTATATATATGTACTTGTATACGTATAAGAAAAAAGAGTGTAGATACTTTTGCATATTGATAAACGTAGAATAGGTTTACTGGCACAATGACTGACCAGCCAGCCAGTCAGTTGTCTAGCTATTCAGCAACAGTGCGTGTGCTGCACCAAATCCCAATTGTATGAAAACAAGTTTATTTTCAGGACAAGTTGTCAAGTTGCAACAATTAATAAATCAATTGCTGTACATGTTAGAAGTCAAGTTGGAAGGTGCAGAATTGAAAGAGGTAAATTGAAATGACCAACATTAAAAGAAAAACCTATAAGTCGCAAATAAATAGTAACAACACAGAAAAAAGCCAATAAGAAAAAACCAAACAGCAACTAAATTGTATAGCTTTAGTTTTCTTCAGTTTATTTATAGTTACTATTATACTCTTAGGTAAATGCATACATTTCGGCTTTATTTTGCATCTTTTGAGCATACCAATTAGTTTTTTGTTAAATAATTTGACAATTTAAAGAATTATTCAAATTGTGATTGAATTCTTGGAGTTAAGTGTGGACAAAATTTGATATGATACAATTAGTTTAATGGAATTGTACAAAATGCATGATAGGTCTTAGAGGATTTGTTGAATTTTTAAAATAACAATAAAAGTTAAACGCCTACGCACCAATTGAAAGTAAGCATTTCTGTTTGGAAGTACAATCCTTTTGAAATGCATGCGATTAAATGCTGAAGTGTTATTTGTGCATAAAATACCTCGAATTAGAAAATTTAGAAAATATTGTAGGCTTTTAACTCCATCCAACTTTATTATTTTTCATTGAATGAACAGAAGAATAAAAGATATCTCTATTAAACGTATGAAATATCCTGTAGAAGTACCGTTCTGTGGATCTGCAAAGAATCAGAATTAAGATGGAAAGTTCCACCATACGATTGGGTTATGTTTGGTTCAGTAACTTTTCGAATTATATTGTTTTGAGGGTGGTACCTGAAGTCGTCAATCTGCATCATTCAGTTTGTGTTTGATAGCCATTGAACGCAGACATGAAAGGAAGACAGACGGACTGAAGAAATAATGTAATCGTTGATAACTTCGAAGTAATGTTTTACGCGTACTGTTAAACGAAGTTCTCTCCCGTATGAACCACGAGCTGTATGCGCTGTATGCTGAGGTTGACATAGTCGAGCGCATTAAATTCCAGTGGCTGCAGTGGACTGGTCTCCTCATCCGGTGAATCCCGAAGCTTCAGCACGAAAGGTTTACGACGGAAACAGGAACTTGTATGGTAGACGGCCTCATAGAGAACGACCAAGCTTAAGATGGCAATATCAGGTCTATGATGATCTGAAGAAGCTCCAGATTGCCAGCGACTTGCGCCGACTGGTGCGTACGCCACCTAAGTAAGTAGTATGTTTGACGTTGGTTAACCGGAATATTATCAAGTTTGTTTCTATGCGCTGTTTCATAAACGTGGATAAAATTTGAAGCAGTAGTTGAAACAGTGGTTTTCTTTAGTCGGATCGGCGCAGCAACCTTCCGATTTCTGTCCGTCTGATTGTCTTTCATATCTGCTTTCGAAAACATACGTAATGATGCGTATTGCTTTAAATTTAACCGTACTCTATTACCTGATTATGTTTGATCAGTGTTGCATTTAAAGTTACTATGCGGGAAATTAAAAAAAAAATGACTGTCTTATCAAATTACGCTCGGTTTATGTTAACTCAGCTCAATTTTGAAGATTTCTGAAAGGTCATTTAGAAAGTACTCCTCAATATGCATGCATCACTTTCTACTCGTGGGTTGTTGATAATGATACCTACTATAGTCACAATATACGTTCTGTTTAACCTCAAAGGCAAATTTGTGTTTACATATAACATGTAGCTACACTGGGCCAGCGTGCATTTGCGGTGTTGTTGGTTTTAGCTTTAATGAGGATCTTGTATGTGTAAATGTGACATCCTCACTCTTTTCGCGGTGTGTTATCATTCCACAGAAATTTTCTAAGTAGCGCACCGAAATTTAACGACTTATATCCTTCAGTTTTGCATGTATGACATTCGGTATCTTGTACAAGCTCTGACTTATTATGGTTAACTTCCAAGCCACATGAGTTGGCAACCTTCAGATTTCTTTGAATCCTCTCTCTATTAAATCGTAGAGAGTCTGCAGAAATATGCTGCTTATGTATATTCACGAACAGTTCAATTATATCATTTTAAAGTATTTTGGGTTCTGCTTATAAAAATGCTTATGAAAAACCTTTTTGGCGCCTGAGCAGGGACCACGATTTCAATGTTATTTTTTATTTCTTATTTTTTTATCAAAAGACGATAAAAATTCACATTTTATTTTTCAAGTAGTTAAATATTTTTTATAAGTTATAACAATTTTTAATTATGTCCTTACTGTTGGACTTAGATGCTTACAGCTGTTTATTATTCTACTAATATTTCACATACCCTATTCGCACGTTATGTATGCAGTGTAAAAGTATAAATATATCAACCTCATGTTTGCTGCATGCCACAACTGTTCAAGCGGCGTTGCCACACTGTCGTCCGCCTGTCGAGCCTGGCAAGCACCTTTGACATATCCTTCCGTACGATTTTCCAAACACTGTTGATTTATACTTTTTTAGGTATGCAGCTTACTTGGGCTATTTTTTTTTTTTTGTGTGTGTGGCATTTTTCGTTGTCGCCAACGTTGAAGTCGTCGATGTTCAATTGCACAGTTTAACTATGCACATGTGACAAAATTGACATGTCCAGGCAGCATATCCTTTGAATGACAAGCAACCCAGCTCAGCTGTGCACTATAAATGCAAAAATTCAAGCATAAAGTGCTCAGTCTGTCTGTCTGTCTATCTGTCTGTCTGTCTGACTGGCAGCAGGACATTGTTTGTGCACATCCTTTTCGTAGTCCATCGATGAAGTTGGAAAAAATTCATTGAATTTGAAATGCTATACTGTTGTTTTTTTTTTTTGTTTAGTTTTCAATGTAACGCTTAAAGTTAGATGGCGGCATGCCGCTTTTTCATTCATTCATTTTTTTTTTTTGAGTTTTTGAGGATTTGGTCATAGCTCAATTTGGTTGGGCTGAATTTTGCATGCAGCGTAAAGGAATTTAATGACTGTTGGCATTTTTATTTATTAATTTTTTATGCTTGTACAACTTCATGTGTAAATTTTGCAAGAGTGCGCACATTGTACTCAATGTCCTTCTGCTACTATCGTACATGTATATATATATATATATAAGTCTACGTCTTCGTCATTCGTTCGTTGCAATCCAATTTGCCAGAGAAGACAATTAATTATTTTGCAGCCTGCGGCAAAACTTTTGCATACACTCAGGCGTCCACACTCAAACATACATACACACACACACACACACACACTGCCATGCAGACAGACAATTGACGTAGAAGAAGATGATGAAAACAAAGTGAAGCCTGAAAAAGGATGCGCGCGCCCATGCAGCATCAAAGTGAAGTTAATTGAAGCATTGCAACGCATTGCGAACTCAACATGCTACTTGTGCTTTGCATTCGTCCTTTTGTCGTCCTTTTTTGTTTCACTCAACGTCGTCGCCAGGTGTGAAATGTAAAAATTGTGTCAACTATGAAATTGTGTTGGTGGAGAAAAAAAAATATTGAAAAAAAAAAAACCGGTAAAATAAAAATTGGTGCAGAAAATACAGTTAGCTGTGGCGAGGTGAATTCTAAAAGTCTCAAAAGGCAGCAGAAGTTTAAAGAAATTTACATTTAAAATTTGAATGAACTTGAATAATTCACAATCAGTTTTAACATATTGTACATTAAACTAACGGTAGTAGATAGTAGCACTAGTAGATGTGAATGAAGCGGTCTTCTATAGAATATAGAATTTTAAGTTAATATTGACATTCTTCATGCAAATGCATAAAAGTAAACTGTGGGTTTGTATGGGATCACCTCAAAAAGTGCGTGGGACAAGCCCATTTGTATGTATGTGTATGAAGCTGTTATCCACTAAAATCCACCAAATCGAATTTCAAGCTATTATTGATTTAAATGAATAATTTTTTCCTAAAAAACACAAAAGTGATAGGTGGGTTTGTATGGGGTTAGATCAAAAAGTGAACGAAACACATCCATTGGCTGTCCATAAAAATGCGCCGCCACGCATTTCTATCTATAAAGAAGTTTTTCATACAAAAACACAAAAGTGGGCAACAGGTTTGTATGGGAGCTAAACCAAAAAGTTGACGTTGCTAGTCAATCTTGGTACTCTATTGAACTGCAATAAAAAGAAGCAGAAGTATAAGAAACTTTTCAACTGGATAGCACAAAAATAGGCGGCCAAAAATATGCAACAACATCCAGACAGACAGACGGACATGGCTAGATCGACTCGTCTCGTCGAGCTGATCAAGAATGTATATCAACTTTATGGGATCTACGATGCCTCCTTTAATGCGTTACAAGCTTTCAGACATACTGACAATTTGTCTCTGCGGCTACAGTCAATGAGAAAAGCAATTGCTTATGATTCGGCAGATCGGGATGTTTTATGCCTTTTAGCCGCAGTAGCTAAGATGGAGAGTCTTTGCACTCAGCGCCATTGCTCGTAGTTCGAAAACCAATTTCTCTTTCAAAATTGAAATAAAATATTGTCAGAATATTTAATAGAGCTACAGATTTTTGAAATTCTGAAAAATTAAGCACGAAGTTTAAACTTGATTTTAAGTTTAGGCAGTGGCTAATGTATTTTAATGATCGAAGGCGGAAAGACCTTCAAGGAGCATATTCCACGTTGTAGTGTATATGTTTCGACAATCATTTTTGTTGTATATAAATTTATTGCAGTATAAAGAATTGAATCTTTAAAGACTACCCCGTGTTATCCATTTTATTTTTGCACTGCCACTTATAATGGTGCTGATACTCCACTGTTGCTGTTGCTCCTGCTGCTGATGATGACTAATGATGTTGGCGCATAGCTTTGGCTGATCTAATATGGCATGCACATCACGCTTACACAGTTGCTCACTCGCGGCCATTAGCCAAAGGACATGCAAATGTGCTTTCGTTTCTTTAATTTTTTTTTTTGTAAACTCTTTTTTACTTAGCCCTCTTGCTTTTCAATATAGCTTTGTTACTCTATAGTACTTGAAACCGGCTGACCTTATTTTGTCACATGCAAATGTCGCATTTGCCACAAAAAAAAAAAAAAAAAAAAGGAAAAGGAAAATTAGTATATATACTAACACGTAACGGATAAGCTTTAATCAAGCTAAGTAATTAACAAAAAAAAAAAGAAAGTTAACTTTACTCTTGAGCTGCACACAATTTAGTCGCTTTTAGCGCACTTTTCAACACCTTGTGAGATGCTGCTTAGTGACTTTCAACACTGTGCTTCGCATCTACATTATAATCATTATCAGCATCATCGTCGCACCTTAATGTGCTTCCACAAGTCGGAATCCTTGTTGGCTTTGTAAGTGAGAATAATGTGTCCTCAGGATATTTTAGCTGTGAAATTGAGGAAAATTTGAAATATTAACAAGTGTTTTCGTTACTTTTTGTTAAGTTTTGCAACACTATACATATATAAGCGATTTGTTGGTATTAGTGCTTTTGGCGAATCAGTATGTGTGTGTATGTGTTGGGTTCTTAAGACTTTAAGTAACATTTTTTGATGATTGTTGTATGCTGTGTTGTAAGAGCTGCGTCTAAAATTAAATTTTTTATAGTTTTTACACATTTTAATGGTACTATAGATTCTTGAAAAAAGCAGAATTGTTAGATTCTTTTAAAGGAATTCACTTTTTCAGTGATTGACAAAACTGTGATTCTCGAATGCCACGGCAGTGACATACATTTCGTTGATGGTTGCATAGTACATTAGTGCGAGAGCGATAGAATGGCACATTGCCTGTATGGCAACGCTTTAATCTCATATTTGTGCTGAATTACAACTATTTTCTATTAGACCAATCCTTGGAATGATAATGTGTTTACAAGAAATCTATCTCACCGTTTACTCTAGTTAAGGGAATTTGGATTAGAATAGACATGAATTCTCTTATTATGATTACGGACTTGTTGTGATAAGTGCGAACTATAACCACCCCATACGTCTAACTGAGTTAGTCGAGCATACCTGCGACATGTTACGCCTACCACCACTTATCCAGCATACCGTTCGTAACAGTGTGTATATTGCTTAACAGCTCGATAGCTCGAATCAATTTAGACATGTCCGTCTGTCCTTCCGTTTCGTGGCAAAATAGTGCCTCAGTTTTTGTCATATCAATGTGAACATGAGTATGGACATTTGTTGTAACTTATGGCTGCCCATATAATAAAATAACCGTCTCAACTGCATTGGAACATATAACTCCCACACAAACTCACAGTTCACTTTTCGTTTTCGTTTTGGTTTTTTTTTTTTTTTTGTTAACTATTTTTATACACTTAATGTGTATTAACTTTCGATTAGTATCTTACGAGCTTTAAGAGTTTACAGGAGCTGCTTTTCTGGCTAAGGATTTAAAAAATGTTAAAGTCGAACAGCTAATTGTTATGATTTTACAGATTGGTTTGATTGTAGTGTGGCCACACTTTGAGTTGTTTGTTGCCATTCACACACTTAGCAGTGCAAAAGCAAATGCTTAACTAACACTCTGAATTACCCTGTTTTATATTGTGAATAAGAATTTGCTTGAAAATCATTTGCGTAGGTATCCATATTATAATTTTGTTATTGTTGTTTTGTAATATCTTAAAGAAAGCAACGGCGAGGAGGCAAACAAACTATCATAAGCTCTTCAGTTTATTTTTTGTTTTTTTTTGTTTTGCTTTTTGTAACATAATTGTGATTTATTCAAAGGTAGTATTTATAACAATCAGTAAAAAACGGCATCCTAATTTTTCTTCTTTTGGTTCAAGATTGCCGATCGGCTTGCACTAATTGTTTCATTACTACTGAAACAATTAGTTTTAGCACTTTTTAACTGCATCATGAATTCGTCGGAATACATAGAAACATGCTGCAGTTCAAGTCTATAAAATTTAAATATTCCAAATTCCTTTCACCAGCATAGTTTATTGTTCATCAACGATTCGATAAAATTTATTGAAGTGGTGTATTTTTGTACTACCCATCCTTGATCTCACTTCTTTTTTTTTCATTCCTAAGCACTATTTTCCTTCTATTCTATTGTGAAAATTATAGCTGAGCGTTTAATGTCTGCTCCAACCGTCTAGCGTCTTCATTAGTAATACAAACTTCTGCTACAAATTCATCATTAAAATCGTTTGAAGATCTCATTCGAGAAACTTAAGCAGATATTAGCATCTCTAGCGTTTTGTTTAACAATGTTATTTAAAAAGCTGTGTTTAATAACCTATAAAAACTAAAGTAAGAGCACTTCATTATTTTGGTGTCTGAAGTAATTCTAAAGCGCTTCTTCTACCAACATTTCTTGTATAAGTATTTTTGCCACTTTCAGTGTTGTAACATCTTTAAGTGAAGTGCAACCATTAAAATGATTAAGCTTTTATGTAAATCTCTGCTAATCCTTACTTAAGTCAATCCAAATCCATTTAGTCTGATGACCTCAAATTCTTTGTCGTTTACCAACACTACAGACAGTAAGTACTTAGGCTCGAAAAAAAAAACCCAAATTGAAATACTGATCAATTGCACACTACTTGCAGATACTCACTCGTTGCTACTATTTAACAATTGTCTCATTTACGAAAAGTTTCTAACCTCTTGCAAACAAGTTGCACTCTTGACGCTGACGATGACAACCAACGACGCTGTTTGCCCATCTCTAAGCGTATGCTAGAAAGAGCTAGAACTAATGCATACTATATAGTAGATACTTCAACTTGGTTTGTATGTCCGTCCGTCTGAATGTCTTTACAGCAAACTTGCTGCCACTATTATTATTAACGATGACAGTGCGCCGACGAGGATGACAACGACAACGACGACGAGTGCAAAGTTGAATTGTTTATTTGACTTTTTCTTTGTATTGTGTGCACAATAACAACAACAACAGCAGCAACTATTTTGGATCCTTTTTCTTTTGCTTGTTGTTGTACTTATAAATATGCTCGCAGTTAGTCGAGTCGAGTCAACGTCGTTCTCATCGTTCTGCTAGTACTCATAGTACTTGAAAATGTTTATTGTAGTCCTTGCCTTGCGGTTCTTCAGCTTCAGCATGACTGCAAAAGAAGAAGTTTTTCACTTTTTCCAGAAAGAAAAAGAAAAAAAAAAATGTTTGAAAAAGAAAGAGATGGCATCAAACAAGAAACAAAATTAAATAAACTCTGCAAACAGTTGGCAACTCTATGCTTTCTTTTATTTTTCATATGCAATACGTCTCTATATCTCTCTCTCTCTCTCTCTCTCTCTCTCTCTCTCTTTCGACACGGTCATAAAGTGCAAAAGTTGCCATTATATGCAGTTAGTAGTATTTCTTACAATTTTTGTATTTTTCTTTTTCTTTTTCTCATTTTCCAAACTAAAAAATTTTATTATGCAATATTCTCGGTTGCTGCTCGTCAGACTGTCAGGTGTTGATGCGCGCGTGCTGTGTTCTGTCTTCTATCTTGCAACGAGTTGGCAACACTTGTAGATGCAAATCTGCTGAGTTATGCATGCCTAAGTGGTCTGGAGGTGTCTTGATTTGTGCCTTAGATAGTGTTGCTGCTTTATACCCTACATATGAAAGTTATGAGTATTAATATAATCAATTCTACATGTAGATTGTAACGTTTTAAAGAAGAGGCAGTGTAGAACAACTGAAATACTTATGCATTATGTTAAACAACAAGCGACTGACCTTTTTCTTTTTAATCACTAATAGTGCCTTTTCAATTGCTCAACATTTCACATTTCCACTGGCAAATGTTCATTGTTGTTAACATGTGAGTGACAAAATGACGTTCGCTTTATCTATATATAAATAGGCAAGTGTAAAACGTTCATACACTTTTTAACCCCAATAAACCCAACACATTCGCTTGATTTTTTGTTTTATTGAACAGGTTGTGAAGAGGAGTAGGGACGAATGTTATTTTTTCCCTAAACCATTACGCCTAAGGTAGGTAAATACCAGGTAACAACCTCTTAGTTCTTAATAAAAAATTACAACAAATGAGGATGACAACGATAGTGTTGTTGGTAGAATTGGGTTGAGCCAACATATAGTACATTACTAAACTGTTCTAGCAACCGTGATGTCACGATTACAGTGTTCTGTCTTGTTCTGCTGTATGGCTACAGGATTATTGTTGGTTTGTTTCTTTAGCCAATTAGAGAAACTAGAAACTAGAAACGCTACGTTGTTTAAACTAGTTTAAACTAGGTTTAATGAGTCGATTTAGTCGATTATAATGGGGACAACTTTTGGTAAGCAGTCTTCAGTAGATAATTTTTCAGGGAAATAGCAGGGAAATAGCAGGGAAATAGCAGGGAAATAGCAGGAAAATAGCAGGGGAATAGCAGGAGAATAGCAGCTACAATGTTTGCTCTGGAGAATTAAATATGCCTGATCGTTTTAGTTGCCCTGTTTCATTGTCTTGCTTTAATTGGTGGATTTGTTCCTTTACTGTTCCAGACCATAAATTACTGTTTAGTATCTAAATCCTACGTATAAAACCAAGCTTCATCCATTGCTACGATTTTGACAAAGTTGGATCATCCGTCTTGGAATGTTTTTTAGCAAATATTAAACAAAACGAACTCGAGCTTTTTGGAGCTCATTCAAAATTCGTGGAATCCATCGATCACGTTTCATAGTGTACAGAAAATCTTATTTTCTTGTATCTTTTTGTTTTATTAGGGCGCAATAAAAAGTTAAAAAAAATCCTTATGCAATAAATTTGCAGCAAAAATTTTATTATGAACACGTTAAATTGGTTATTATTTTCGAGAAATGTGATGAAACGTCGTCAGCAGGTGACCATAATTACGTCTGCGTAGGCGGTGAGTGCGTCTAGCTGTTGCCTGGTAGTCAAAAGTTGATCGTTGTAGCGGCTGCTGTGAAATGAGATCTGCTCTTCAACTTCCACAAGACGCAGGCGTCTATGATATACTTAATATTAGACTACATGGATGCAGCACGCCATACGTCTGAAAGCATAGTTTTGCAGGACTTGCATCATTTTACGATTTGTGTATAAAGCCATACCCTATATCTGTATGCCACATCACCACATCGGAGCTATGACATGCAGGTGTACAGATCGCTTATATTAAAGTGGAAGCTTGGTGTTTTATACTCATAAATCCATTTTGAAATTTTTGCGATACAGCCATGGTATTTATTACGAGTTTCTCAGTAAACATTTCATATATTTAATCGTGGATTTTCGTCAACTATTACCCTTTTCAGCGTCACATTTCTTCCGTCAATGGCATATTTTGGCCGAACTTTCATCGTCTACCAAGAATGTTCCAGTCTGGAATCTTTAAAGCCTGTTGAGAACAGTTTTACTTCCGATCTTGCAACAATAATTTTTCGATTTTTCGTCTCTATGCTGATCGGTTTTCCTGAAGATTAACAATTACCATTTCTGTAATTTTTGTTAGTCCCAAAGCTCTTTTCGCATACAATTTGCCATTAATGAAATACTTTATATCAGAGTACTACGTAGGGTATTATATAGTAAAATAGTTCGAGTATAGCTCTCTTGTTTCTTATACTTACTTGATGTATTTTTATATTTTTTGTTCTTTATTTGTTAGACTTGGCGTATAAGTAATATTTGTGCACTAACGCGGCGTATGTGTAATATTTATGAGAGAGCAAAGAAAAACAGATAGATTTTATTTGTTCTTTGTTGCTAATCGATTTGCATATAAGCAAATTTTTTAATTAAGGAAAGCTGTGTTTGAACAAAGTAAATCAGTCAAGGATAGGATACGAAAGAATAAGTGGAAAAAGGATAATTGAAAGTGTTAGTGAAGGACTGTGCTGTAAAGTGCTTGTCTGTCTGTCCGTCTGTTCTGTATGTTCTTGTGTGAGCTGCGGCGCCGCTTGTGACATATTTTCATAGCATAAATCTGTGCGTCGCATACACACACACACACACACTCATACATACATACAAAGCACTAACAAGCTGTGTGTGTGCGTTGACAACTACAGCAAACAAAATGATGGCGACAACCACTAAACGCGCCATACGCTAAATGCGGTTAAGCTGCAAAGAGCTAAAATTGCTGCTGCGCGTTGCACGTGGCACATAAGCAATCTGCGCTGTGTTAGTTGCTGGCAGTGATGGGCAATCGAGGGAGAGCGGGCAGAGACACACGCGTGAAGTGCGAAGCGCGACACAAGTCAAGTGTTTAGCAGCAGCAGCAGCAGCAGTTGACCAGTATGCCAGGATCATGTATAAGTATCTCAGTATATGTGTGTGTGTCTATGTTTAGATTGGTGTTATTTCCGCTTGTTGGCTACCTGTTTGTGGGTGGGTGTGTGTATTTGTGTGTGGTATGCCAAACAGCAAACACTCAGTTTAAGATGATTAAGTGCTTCCGTGGTCGTTGTGCCACTCACACAGAGCGTCATTGTTGCTTGTGTTCCTTTCAATTGTTGGTGTTGTTGTTGTTGTTGCTGTTGTAGGTCAGAGGTTGGTCGGTCGTTTGGTTGGTTGGTTTGCTTGCTTGCTTGTTTGCGCTTCAAATTTTCATTTTCAACCGCAGACACACACACACATATCCACACACACCTTTACAAAAAATATAGAAAATATATTAGTATAAGTTGAAGTCAAGCGTTCTGCTGACACCTACACTCAAATTGTGGTCGGTTCTTTGTTGTTTTTGTTGTTGTTGTTGTTGTTTGCTGTTGTTGAAAACATATATTCTCATATATAAAAGTATATATATATATTTTTTTTCTTTCAAAATTTAATTTTCGACAAATCTGTGGCAATATTTACCAGGTTTCTTTTGCTAGTAATACTTACATCTAGTAGCATGGGTAATGGTTGCCTTAACAGCTGCTGTATGGCATTTTAACTTTGCTTGATTTTTGCGGAGTTTGCCTTTTAACTTTTTACTGTGCCAAAACTGAAAGCAACCCACATGATGTACGTGTAGATTCTGTGTTGTATAGTGTATATTGAAAGTATATATATATATCTTTTTATTTTGTGTGGTTTTGTTACTGCTGTCACGAGTGATTAGGTTAAGTTAATAGTTTTATTTTTTTAAAATTTTTAAAGAGTGGTAAGCAATTGTCTAAAGACGAGGAGTGCGGAAGTTTTGTAAAATTTTTAAATACCTTTGATAAACTTCTTTCAAAGTTTTAGCATCATTATGTGGATGCTGAAATAAAACAACAAATACACAGCGAGTTACTACGGCTCTCATTTAATTTAGCAATAAAATATTGCTACAATGTATTTTTAAAACTAGTTGGGAATTATAAGCGCTTTGAAATATTAATAGTATTGTATAAATATATTGTATAAAATGTCAATAAAACTACTTTTCTCCTAGTCGAGACAGAAACGAACGTTCGCTAAAGCATCGTCTTTACGAATAATTTTCTAATCAATACCCCTATTTCGCAAATAGTTCTCAAATCAAATAAAAATAGTTGGTATTTTTACGCCCCAAAATACATCGAAAAAAAGTATGTAGGTAACCAGATCTTTTTTCTGTACAATACTGTTTTAAATTAAATAAGAAGAAAAATGTGTTACTCCGAAAGTGTGTGCATATATGTAGGAATGGGTTAATGAGCATAACGGCAGGACCCACTATCGCGTGTTCACATGCAGGAGAGCGAGAAAGTGTTAGCGAGAGAGTGTCAGCGAGAGTGTTAGAATACAACTGAGTCGGTAGCATAAGAAAGGTATGAGTGTGTATGAGTGTGTATCGAGGAGTCGCTGCGCAGAGCTCGAAGGGTGAACGATGAAATTAAGAAGTAAGACCTGGAGTGTGACGTTTATTCAATAAACAATCCCCACAAAGTGGTGTCATAAGGTTTTAATCAATAAAAAATCCCCACATATATTACTTGAGGCCTGAGGATGAAAATTCGAAGCAAAATTCGAGTGAAGCTTCTACAGTTCAGAATGGTCGGTAAAAAACTATCTACAAAAGTCATGAAATCTGTATTGCACGCTAACCTGATCAACAATCCCTACAATCATATTCACATATCAGCAGTATATAAAGTATATAGGGCAGGACCAAGCCTTATGGTACACCAGTCACAGTTTGGCTGCTCCCTGGGGCCCTCATCTTCCACTTCAACCTTGAAGATACGGTCAAAAAATTATGATTATTTTGAAAAGAAGCAACTGCGACGCTGTTAGTTTTGATTTTACTTTGAAGAGGAGGAATTCTTTGAAAGCTTGCTGCATATTAAGAAAGACAACAGAGCTATACTTTTTATTCTCAAAGTTGCTTAGAATATGTTGGAAACGCGATGCAGTACCATGGTGATGCTTAAAGCCAAATTGATGAGCGGGAATGCCATACTGGACACCCAATGCAGTTCAGGACGACTCCACTAGACGTCTTCCGTAGAGCAAAGCTCCATATTTAGATTGAGGAGCAGATCTAGTCGTTGTTGGAACATTGGCAATTTAGGATGACTCAGCAACACCCTCAGCACGGATATGTAGGCACAGGCAGAAAATCTGGCAGCAGAGCTCATGTTGGTTGGTAGAACCTCCAAACTGAGATGGACAATATAATTTCTACGTTTACACACATTTCGAACTTGATCCGATAGTTTAATAATAAATCATATCTAATTGTGATATTAGTTTACATGGTGCTATAATAACTTAGACTGGCATGAACAACATTTTTAGATTACTCCAAATACAGTTAGGGTATTCAAAAGGTCTTGTAATAATTGCATTATGGTGCAAAAGTGCAAAAACGGCTTCGTGAGCACACTTGAGCAAAATAAACAGTGTAACTTTGCACTGTCAGCTGTTTGAGACATTGGCTTGTTCGTTTATTTGTATCGAACAGCTATGATTTCTCCTGCTAGATGAATTCTTAGTTGTTCAACGTCAGTGTTACCACAAACAAAGTACCAAATGCGCCAAAAAAAAAAAAAAAAATACCAAATACCAAAAATTTGCGCTGCCACTTTGCAAAGAAATTATATGTTCAATGGCCAGACCATTCCACCAAAGTAGTGCAAGATTTTTTCAATCGAAATTGTACCACAAGATTTTTCTTGCACTTTTGCAATGTTACAAGACCTTGTGAATGCTTTAAATGTTAACTTTGTTTCTGTACCTTTGGCACTAAATGGAAAGTTTACAATAACTGAGCGCACTGCTGTACTATATAAATTTCTTTTTAATTTTACAAACTCCAAATCAACAAAAACTAGTACATATAATACATCAGGGCACTTGTAAAGCCAATTCGATTACTCAATACGAAAGCGGCAGCTAATTACCAAGTCCATTTCATCAAGTGTAGTAGCGGCAGCTGCCACAAAACGCTGTGCCAGATACTTATTAAAACACACAATTTAGCATCAAATACTCCTATGTATGTGTACATAGAAAGCAATTGTGTGCGTTGTGTTGATTTGAAAATGGCGTCTGTCACTTGAATCAATTCGCTTACTAAATTCGCCAAATTCGTTGCAGTCGATTTGGCATGCTCCCTGGGGGCATTCACGGCTGCTGTTATTGCAACAGCTATTTATGCTAATGCCGCGCACTCTTTATAAGTAGATGTGTGTGTGTGTGTCTATGTCCTGCGATTGTCCTGCACGCAATTAGCTTAATTTACTATACACTCGTATAACTGTGTGTATGTGCGTTTATTACGTTTTGTTCTATGCCTAATTTGCATTTGCTAAAACCATTTGATCAAAGTTAATCCATTTGTATTATCTCACAACAACTGCCTTCATTCAACCTCAATGCGCATAAATTCAAATCTATTTCAAATGCATTTTTTGCACTTTTCGCTTTTTGCATTTTATAAATATTTTAATATGCATAAATTTGAATATTTTATAAATAATTTCACGTTTTTATGGCATCATTATAATAAATAGAAATGGCAAAGTAGTTTTATTTTCTCTATTCTATTCCATTCCACAAGCGCGTTGCAGGATGCGTTTTTATTGTTGTTGTTAATTTTTGTAATAAATCCCTTGCGGCAACAATTTTTGCAAGCTGCCTAATGCTGATTAGCATCTAGCGCAAAATTTTAATTGTGGCACTTGGGATGGTGTCATCCATTAGTTTAGTTTTATATTAAATGCCAGCACAAATTTTCCAATATATGCACGAGTATTTTGGTTTGAGTACACGTCGGTAATTTGGTTTGGCGTCTGATTTCTGTTTTTGGCTAAGTTTCAGTTAAATTGAAAGCCATTAAAACTGTTTAGACCACAACTCCTGTTCGAGCAGCTGTTACAAAATGGTTTTCGGAGTATGAAATATGAAAATCTAAATAAAAATCATAGTACATATATATTTTATAGTTATATATTTTGAATTAAATAATGTATGTCTGTGTATTGATTATTTTAAATGCTCATAAACAGTTTTGATAACTTTGGAATATTATGTATGCTATCTTAGGTCTCAACAATAAGTGTAATGAATGATATTCAGTATTTCATATTCGAAATACTGAATATCCTTTTTATTCTTTTGTTGGTAGATTTTTTTAAAGACTACGCAACACGGCGTAATGTCCTTACATCTGCACAATTACTGTGCTGATATGTAAACGATTAATGCTACAAGATGCGTTTCGAAGTAATTTGGACTTTTTGTATAGAACTTTTTTAGTGTTATGTGAATTAGCACATTAGAAGCATACTTGCTCTTCCAAGTTTCAGTCAAAAATTATATGACATTTGGTCTACTGGAAGCGGAAATGCCGTCAGCGGGAATGACCTTATGGATGTTGGTACAAGCCGCTTAGATGGCTTCTACGTCCACAATATGCTTTCCTTTCTTCGGCAAATTGTAATTTTCGAACAAATAAGAGATATAAAATAATGTAAAAGTCGAATCAATATAGTTGTATACGTCTGCCTGCCAAAACCCACCGTCCATTTTGTGTGTTTTGAAGATAAAAGTTAGTTTTATTTTAATGAAAATAAAATGAGGGTTTCAGAAAACCATTCCTGCATTTAATGACTTCACAGTATATTCTTTATCTTCTCTTCACAAGCACCATTAATTTCTATACATATCGTTAGTCTGTAGAACCACAATTCAACTTAACAGTACCGTACTTTTGTAGTTAATTTTTTTTGAAATTACCAGAAATAATAAGGCGCCAGATCCGGATAAAATATTGCTGGGCGAATTTCTTGAATGTCAAAGACCGCAATAAAGTTACCAGTTGTTTCAGCCACGAGCGGATGCACAACCCTTTTTTGGGGGTAGGATCTCAGCTACTCTTGGCGGAAAACTCTACTTAAAAAAAAAACGCTGAAAATTAAGCAAAAAAAAAAGAATTTTTGTACTGAACAAAAATGCTGTTGGTTGGGAACGTTGCCCAGTTCTCCACACTGGACCCGCCAATGTTTCAGCAGTGGTATATTGTCGTGATGTAAAAAGTAAGGACGTAGTTCCTATTTTTAGCAGTTTTCCAATTAATTTTCGAAAACTTTTGCTAAACAGTCTTCAGAGTATCACTATGCAGTTACTATCTGATCAGTATTCAGTTGAATAATGATTTTTGCTATGATGAATAACAATAAATGACAATGACATCATCAATTTTGTTGTCTTGCTTACATATATTTGCTTCTTTTCTGCTTCTTACCATAGACTGCTGTTTAGTTTCCGCGTCTTATTTTTAAAACCACGCTTCATCATCTGTTGCAATTCAAAGTTCAAAGTGGTTACATCTTCCGTCTTAAAATTTTCATAGCAAATATTGTTTAAAAGAAGGGGTTACCCTTTTTGGACTTCATTTAAAATTCGTGGTACACATCAAGCAGATTGCTTTGTGTGCATCAGATTATTTCGCAAGATTCGCGGCATAGCTATGACATTTCTTCCCAGTTACTCAGCAATCATTTTCTGTATTAGTCGTGGATCTTCGTTAACTTAAGTCTTTACCAAGGCCATATTTCTCTCGTTGGACGAAGATTCAATACAGCATTTTCGGAAGTAGAAAAAACGCAGCATGCGTGCATATAACTGGGTTCTTGTAATTCACGACCAAGCGGCTTTGGACAATATATTAAATGTGGAACTGTAGACATCTTTCTCCAGCACATGATAGCCAAAAGACATCGATTGTTAAATCTTAAGCCGTGTGCTGGAGACTACACTGACGGCTCGAAGATGGATGAGGGCACAGGTGTTGGCGTTTTTTCGGAGGAACTGGATTCCAAACCGGCTAAACAACTGGTGCAGCGTGTTGTAAATAGATATCTATACTGTCTGGCTTAACTGATTAGTACCCTGGAGAAACTAAAATAATAAATCTACGTTGAGAGCGAGACTTCAATTAAGGTACTGTCTTCGCACACCATATAAAGCAACTCATTCGGATACGGTGGCAGCACTAAAGCATGTCCAACAGCACTCAGTAGCACACATCTGGCTTTCAGACCATTTTGGCAAACCAGGTAACGAGATGATAGACTGGATCAGCACTACCAGCGACACTTGCGGTGACGCATATTCATAGAACTATGCAAGAGTTCCACTCAGGAATAACTAGGATCATCAAAGAATCAGCTAGTAAATAGTAGGCGACTGCGCCAGGCTGTAATGTCTGGCCTGAATATCAACCGAAACGAACATCTGAGCTCTACGCGTTAAAAAGAACAGCATAAGCATGTTGACGGAAGTTCTAATAGTGCACTGTAGCATTATAAGAATGTCTCAAGAGGACTTCTGTCGTAGATGTGGTAGGGAAGTTGAAATTGGAAGTATCTAACACCTGCTATGTCTGCTCTGCACTTCTAAGAAAGCGCAATCGATTTCTCAGTAAACCATTGTTTGCTAGAGTGTCTAGCAAATATGCTGCTGGAGAATCTTGCATGTTTCATTGACTTTACGGCATATTTTCAAAAGCACGGAACGCCAAACGAAACCTACTGAGTTATGTTCTGCAAATAAAAACCCAAGACAACATGCAATACAATGGGCCGACTGGCTTCTGAGTGAACTAGGTCTGCATGAGTTAATCTAACAAAATTACACTACCATCAGATACTGTGGTTTCTTTCTACAGACGATGCAGTATTTCTTGTTTGCATTGCTATATAATATATTACGTAAGAAAGAACTATACCGAACAACTTATTGAAGGTCTTCCGCTCCTCTGATCATCGTGCACAGAAGTACCAACTGTTACTGACCTCGAACCGGTCTCGTTGCAAAGTGGAGAAGTCAGGCTACACTGCCGTATGGCAAACATGACGAAAATAAAATCCCTCCGGCCTTGAGAGCCTCAGTACACTTACTTTCTGGATATGCCTTGTAAATTGACTTTCCTACAACCAGCGTAGCAAAACAATTATCCATTTAGTTGTTAAACGTCTACAAAGTCTCTTTAATTTACGTCTTTAAGTTACATGCCACAATATGTTCATTTAAATTCACTTACGACAAATCAAACGTGACTCACTCTTTAGCAAACTTTGTAGTGAAATAGTCAAATGCGATCTGTATGTAGCGCATACTCAAATGCAGCTAATTAAATTCAACATTTCACTTAATCAACTCGAAAATCGAGTGAGCGAGCAAAACAACAACAACAACGAAATAAACGAAAAAAAGCAGTAGCAAAATGCCAACTATGCGCAAGGATAATCAAAAATCCTTGCTCTGCCAGTCGACTGACAGTATGCGACGAAGAAATCGCACAGCAATTCAAGCAGGCAGCATGGCAACAGCTTGCGCTGGCTAATTAAATATTTGCATACCAATTGGCTTCCGAAGCAAAAACACTTAAGAAAACCTCGAAAAAAAAATATAAAAATAAAATAGAAAATAATAAAAGCAAGCATGAAATCAACAAGACTCCAAGACTTACAAATATATATTTATATACGGGTATATGTGTAGAGCACACTTTAAGGCGCACATGCAACAAACAAACAAACGCAAGGATACCTACGTATAAATGCGCGAAGGACATGCAAGGCGCCAACGCTGCTACTGCTAGTGCTGCACGTACTTATGAAAAGGCTACTACAAATGCACAAATAATGAAGACCAGTCGTCTGAAGTACTAAATGAAGAAGTATATACGATAATAGTTGGGTTGGCCTAATCTAGCGCAAATTGGCAGCGCATTATGGTCAAATAGAGTAGTGGCGCACGGTTAAATAAGATAAATTTAATATAAAGCGCCATCAAATTGCATGTGGCAGTGGCAGATACTTGCAACATTTGCTGTGCGCCGGTGACAAAACGCTGAGCAAAAAAGCTAAGCGTTGCATTGCGCTAAAATTACTCATGCGACGGACGTGTCTGCATGTGTGCCTGTAACAGAGTGTGGCGTGTTTTTGCGATAGTTGGAAGGAGAAAGCATGTTTGTAAGAGCAGCTTAAAACGCCTCAGTGTATGCCTGACCTGCCCTAATAGCACGCGGCAGCATGCGGCAAGAGTTTGTACAGGCTGATGCAGTGCTAGGCGCTCTTAGGCAGCCTTCGCTTTGCTTTGCTTTTAAATACTCTTTGCTTAGTGCTTAAAACAGCGATACACTCTTAGATACCCTACGTTTTGGCAACGTTGGTTTAAACAGATACTCGCACGCATACACATGTATGATATTATGACAATATCATTAGTTTAACTTGATTTCTAAAAAACCTTTAGCAGAAAATACATTAAAGCTCAGTCATATATAATTTACTAACTTACTTAAATAGCCTGGCAACCGTATATCGGTCATGGCCGCACGTAGGAAATCATACTAGCCGTTATAGACTTCTCCGCGCTGGTCCTAGTCGTTGAAGATACAAAGCTAGTATTGCTTCTGACCGCTTGTCACGTGAGTGCTTCCAGTCACGTGAGCCCAATGGCGTCATTGTATTTTAATTTTTATTTTGCGATTGGTGGACAGCTGAGGTGTTGTAGAGTTTCCCTGATTCCTTTTGCCTTGTATTTTCTACAACCGTCCATATTCGCTATGCCTAGCTTTTTCGCATGTGCGGCTGCTAGACAGTGTCCTGTTAGAATACCTACCAACTGTGAGAGTTTTTCGTTGCGTTCCTTGCACATTATCTTAGATATTGTACAGCTATAGATTTTCTTCTACCTTCTTTCAGCTTTGGTCCGGGCGTCCTCTTCCAGTTTGCTATATAGCGTCTGTATAGAGATTCGTACGTCTGTTTTTACTTATCGCGCTAGACCGACGCCTTCTTTTGCTAGGCTGTCTGCCATTCATTACTGTCTATGCGCCGGTGGCTGGGAATCCAGAAAATGTGCGCCTTTTTTGAGCTGTTGAGAGCATTCAAACTGCTTCCCTCCTCGTTAGAACATTTCTGAAAGAGATGAAGCCTTAGATCGGGTTCTGCGCAGTATACCGCCGCATAAAATCTTGACTCTATTTGGGAGTCGTCTGTAAATATTTGTACTGCGCGCTTGTCCAGTACTTTGTGCCAATCACCTGGTCCCAATGAAATTGGTGTCTGTGTGAAGTTGGGTTTGGCAGTCATGTATTTCGTACTCCATAGCTTTGTAGCACCATGGTACCTGTCGGACAGAGGCGTTGCACAGACTTCTTTACGAGTAGACCTGGGTAGAAGTCCAGGGGGTAGACTCCTAGACCTCAACGTCTATGGAAATCAATAAATATGAAGCAAAATGTCTTCCTTGCGGAAGGTTTTTGTCATAGAAATTATCATATTTTTATACCCTACACCCAGGGTGCACAAGGGCGACTGTGCAAATGTGTGAAACAGGCAGAAGTGTTTTAATTATTGCATGTCAATTTTGCTCTATTTTTCTAAATTACGCTAGAAATGCCAAATTTGGTGTATCTTATTTCAATCCTTACAAAATACGCCTTATAGTCCCAAATCGGACCACTTTATGGGTGCCATGCAGACCGATTCCCCATTTTTGGTTTTTGTATGAAATTCTTTTTTGTTTTTTTTTTTTATTAATTCTAATTTTTTGTCAATTGTAATAAAATATCCCGCTTAATAATATAATCTATGGTTCGTTTAAGCAACATCTTATTTAGGCGGCATTTGTGCTTGGACACCCTTTATTTAAATTAAGCGCGCGTTCTTAGGCACCCTTAACTGTGTTACAGGAACAATACAAAAAATGCTCTTTAAGACACCCTTTTAAATCATACGCAGTCCGAAACGCTAAAGAGAAAATCCAGTGCATACTTTGAGGCGCAAACTCTTTGCTTAACAGTTCCTTCGCTCTTTACACGCAGCCTTTTGCAGCTACTCACTCTTAATGTATGTTTGTATTTGTGCTGCCACTGCCGCCGCTGCTGCTGCGTATATCCTGTCTATTGTCCTGCTGCATTGTGTTTGTTAAATTACATTTTATGGCGCTGCCGCTGCTGCGAGAAGAATCTCTGCTTTAGCTTCGCTGTACCTCGGCCGCAGCGGATGCACTGCAAAATGCCGGCTAAATTGAAGCTTTCCGTGCGTTTCCGGTTTGCTGCGGCTGTCTACTAAGCTGAACTCGCCCACTTTCCCCGCTTTTACCCATCGCAGGCACTTCCGCTGCGCCACACACAACTTCCGCTTTGTTGTCTGTTCGCTCTTTACGCTCTTTGACTGTGTACTATGAGTGCTGCAAGCGTTTCATCCTACTTCGTCCATTTTTATTTCATATATATATATAATTTTTTTTTTCTTCACTGCTCGCACAACGATGCTCAAGTGCATATTGTAATCTGTTCGTGTAATTTAAGTTTCAGTTTCTTTTTTTTTTTTTTTTCTTTTTTTGTAATGCTGCATGAGTATCTCTTTTCATATATCCTTCTGTGTGTCTGAGTCGCGCTTTGTTCCTTATATTTGTATCAGTGTGCGTCATGCTTTTATTGTTATTTAAATTTGAAGTTGGCTACTTTTTCTTTATTTTTTCTCATTTTCTAGCCACAATGCTTCACATTATTTCCAATAAGCATGACTGCCTCGCGTTCGTTTGTGGTGCTCCTGCTCTGCTGCTTCTGCATACAAATAAAATTCATTCATTTGTTGTTGTCCTTGTGTGTCGTCCGACGTTGCTTCTTTGCTTTATAGTAGTTTCGCTTTTGTGCGCTGCGCGTGATTAATGTCATATTAAGTCCATAATTCGAACTCGTACCATTTACTATTGAACGCAAGCATATAAAATATCGAAATTAATGGCCATGGACCTTTTATAGGTTGTGTCGCTGTATGGTTTGGCTTGGTCGTGCCATTTTTTATTGCAGAGTGATTGTTTTCAGCGAAGGACATATTAGTTTCGGCATATGCGTGTGGAGCAAGTATTAAATCAATGACTACTTACAAGCTTTATTTGTTACAAAAGTTTTTGGAAATTTGAACATTTCTTAGAAGGATTATTGGTTTTAGTATTAATCTAAATACAAAGTAAGATGCTATGAAACTTATTCAAAGATTTCAACTATAAAAACAAGTAAAAGTTGGTACAATTAAATCTAAATTATGGAACATCTATACACTAATGTGGTGTTGTAGACGAGTACTTTTGTTGCGTGATTACGTAGTTGATACTTGTACTAAATATTTAAACAGTTACCGAGTATCTTCGTAAAATTTACATGCTCTGAATTGTCGCTAAAAATATAGAAGTTTTAATGTGCAAACCAGTCTACATATTTAAATCTTTCTGTATTATGAGCAATGAGTTAATCCGATTTTGATCATTTGCTAGAAAAATTGTTGGTCAGCATACTTCTGCTAGATGGTATACAGCAACGGTTCCAATACGCTGCACTATCCCGAAATACCTACTCCCATTGAACGGATCGTTGAGAGTTCATCCCTAATTAGCAAGAAGGTTAGAATGTTGGACCTCATTTCTTGAGTTTATACAGGAACACATCGGGCGTAATGCGTTCCATAGAGATATACATCAGAGCAGTACTGGAATTTTTCGGTTTGTAGTGTTAATGAATCAATATATAATATTCAATAACACACTGTTCTGGAGTTTCAAGTTGATGCCTGAATCAAACTGTTGTTATACTGCATGGTTGAAATATGACGTGTGACCAAATAGTGTTGATAGTTTTCTCAATAGGGATATGTCAGAAACTATCTGAAATTTATATGACAGCCAACTGTCAAAATATCCACGCCAAGGGTGACACGCATTATAGCGAATAGGTGGACTATTGCCACGCCTAAGGGAAAAGACACAGTAATTGCTCTTTTCTGGATTATTCTTGACATTAAATTGCTTTGTTCATGTAGCAAAGTTTTCCAAATATGACTTCAAACAGTCCGCAACGCAAACGGTTGCAAAAACATCGGTGTCGTCAGTATACGTAGCTATCATTATGCGATCATCTTTGGTAGTTGGCAAGTCAACTGTTTGTATTGTGTAGAGCACGAATCCAAGAACACTGCTTCGGGGAACGTACTGCAGATTTAGCATCTCGAACTTGCACAAAATCAGATATCAGCATTAGAAACTAAACTGGTGTAAACCATCCAGCGACACTCGGTCAAATGCCTGTTTCACATCTACTAATACAGCGGAGCGATATTGCTTGCACTCCATCGCCTCAAGTGCTCGTTGGTCCACACGCTGGATTTGCGCTGGGCAACCATGCTGAAACCTTAAACACAAGAGCAACTACAGCAGTACACTTCCACTGAGTTGGGCAGTGGCGGAGTCGTAGCATGGCTACGACTTGTCAGGCAATGTTTTTACTGCTCTGCATTAATTTCATCGTGGACAGAAGATTTCTTGATTTTCAAGTTCTTCAGCTGGTTCTTGACTTCATATAAGGTCCTCAGGGGTTTGCTAGATTAAATTGTGTGAAACGTCTCTCAAGCAAAGTCATCCGCCTCATATTTGTCCCGCACCAGACATTAGATGGATTACGAATAAGGCATCTGTCAATGGGGTTGTCGCTTAACACATTTTGTTGGGTTCCAATCATTAAGGCCTGCCTTCTTGTCAGGAGCTACTTTTAAAAGAAGATAGTCGAAATAATTAGACGTTGCTTTGATTATTTTTCTTTAAGCTGACTGTCCGCCCTTATCCATATACGTATATTCATAGTTTTTTGTAGAACTGTTCGTTTTAACTAAATGAAACCTTCTATAGAGATAGAAACAGATACATTTGGTGTTGGAAACAAGCGCGTTTCAGTAAAAGATGCAAGCAGCAATGAAGAGTTTCTTAACTGTTTTGGAATATTTTGGTAAAATTTAGTTCGTTATTTTGCAATTTCGAGTTAGGCATCCCTCGTATTGAGTGAGAAGCCATCGATAAAGAAAAGAGTACAAGAATAAAAAAAAAAAATAGTTCTCAAAAATTCAAAATTTTGATGGAAAGACTTTTTCTGGATGCAAAATGAAAGTTGCTAGAAATGATTTTAAAAATAAGGATTTTTCTGCGTACTGACGATATAGTGCATAAATAAAAATATTCTCATCTTAAATAAAAGTTTCCAAGCAAACTAAATTTCGCATTAACAATAGAAATGCTCATTTGAAATTTATTATTTGTGCATCAAACTTCAAAGAGGTTTTTAAAACAGTTAATTCCGCTACTTTAAGCTGAAATAGTTTATTTTTCCTTACGATAATTTATACAAATGAGCTCTTTCACAACTGCCACAGATCTCATATTCCAGCGCAAAGATAAATAGTATCTGAGCATTTTTTATAAGCGTCGGCGGCGGCGGCTATCAGCTGAAATCTAGTTGAAAGAATAAAAACAAGCGGCTAATGCCAATTAGCGGCCAATTACAAGAGCTAATTAGAATGCGCTGGATTTGCGGGCATAATAAGCTGAGCGGTGTGGCATGCCACACGACGGCGCGGCTTCAAAAAGCAGAAGCAGAAGCAGCAGCAGCAAAGACAGCGGCGGCGGCAGAAACAGGAAGCAGCGTTTAAGATACGTAAAATCCAATAAGAATGAAAGCAGTGCAGTTGAAAGAGAGATAAAGATGTGCGCAAAGTCAAAAGTGCAAATGCAATGCAAAGTCAAACAAATACATGCAAAGTAAAGGAAAGCAAGGAAGTGCAAAAGTAGATTGCAACAACAAAACGCACGACGCATGCAAAGTCCAAAGTCCATGACGGTGGCATTGCTTCGGCAATTCGGGGAATTCCTTGTAAACGACGCAGCACACACATACACACACATACACACATTTACAGTTATATTCATACAAAGCCAGCAGCGCCATGCACAAAGTCAATGAGAAATTATTGCAAAAAAAAAAAACATAAAAATGCAATTACAAAAACAATTCAAGCGCCGCATTGCACACGAAGCCTATGCGTGTTCGTTAAAAAATATGACAATGCAGACGATGTCATAATATAATGGCGGACGAAGAGCGCGAATGAGTCAATTGCAAAGAGCAGCGTAACGGCTTATTTTGTTTTTTTGCTTGCAGTAAACTATGCAAGAGAAGAGCGCGCGAAAATTAAAGAGCGCAGCTGCAAAATGTCTGCCCATTATTTAGTGTATTGCACACTTCTCTCCCTATATTTTCTAACACCTTTTGAAGCACTCTCTTTTACTTGCTGTGTGCAACAACGCGACTCGACTCGACTCGACTGCTTCGTTTGATCGCTGCGCCGTTGGTAATGCCGTGTGTTGTTGTTATTGTTGTCTGCTTCGTCGTTTTGAGTTTACTATGCCAATGCACTGTGCAGCATATAACGCCGTTATATTGGCACTTCCACTTTCCTCTCACTTTACTTCATCCACAAACTGATTCGTACTTATTACAGCTTCATTGTCTGTTCTGTGCACGCTTCCTCTCTCACTCTCTGTATTTCTCTCTCGTTTTGGCGTCAGAGCGCCGACGCATATCAGTTTTCAATTTGTGCCGACGCGACGCTTTTTCAAGCAACAACAACGAATACCTCTACAGTAGTACAACAACAACAACAATACACCGGCTAACGTTGGCGACGGCGCCTGCATGCCTGCTTGCACTTGGCTAAGCACAGACAAAAAAAAAAACGCAAAAACAAGTCATTATAATTTTACAAGTGCTTATATTCGCTCTCTTTCTCTCGTTCTCTATTTGCTGCGCCTATGCACTTACTCTCTTGCTGATTAACTTACAAGCTTTCTCGCTCTTTCACTGGACAATGTACAGTGGTGCAATATCAATTAAAGATTCGATATAAAAATATATATTTTATGGATTTACATCCGTAAGTTAAGGTAAATAACGTACGATGGTAGTAACCTGGTGGTTGTCATAGATAATAGGAACTTGTTGATCTTCATTGTTGCTTTACAGTAGCAAACATAATGCCTCCAACATAAAGTTTCTGCATGGGAGAAAAAAACATATTTTCAAATTGGTGTTGTCTGAAAACATCGCTTCAAAGCCACTGCCCTTCATTTTAAACCCGTTTATATGGATGTGATGGGTTCGCGTTCTGGTTCCAATCCGCTATTAATGGGAATATAGCCTCGAAGCTGAATATTGTGTTAATATAGTTCGTAGTCTTTCCAAGCAGCAGTCCGCCTGCGTCAATGCAATCACACTTATAATCGTATTTCGAATGGAGACTGATTGCTAGAAGGTGCAACATAGTGTTTAAAACTTCAGTGAGACATGTTTTCATAATCATTTTCATACCTGCAACTCCACATCCAACTTTTGACAATTTATTTTCACTTACTTTTGCGCTTTGCGATACCAAGGATTAAGTTGTTCGAGAAATATTGGAATCCAAAGTGGGAAACCAAGTAATGAATGTTTAGCTTTCACCATTGATCATTTAATTTTGACCTATAACTTGCATGAAATTATTTAATATAACAACCATAAGATAAATCTTTTAAATAAAACCAATAGTCTACTAAAAATTTTAATTTTATTTATTGCTTATTAAGCGGGCTAAATCCATTTTTCATTGACAATCATAATACGATGTCAAAAACCTTTCCGTTTGTATCGTTAGTTGTTCGCACCGTCTCTCGGTTTATTTTTCGTGAGATTTTAAGAGTTGGCAAAAGTGTTATATAAAATTTGGCGTTTCTAGTTTAATTACCAACTAAAAAAAAAATGCATACATAAACTCAGAAATGGTGACTACTCCATATACTCTATACACCTTCTTTGAAGTCAGAGTAAGAGAGCCAGAATATCTTGAAGGCCTAATATCTCTTATAGTCTTCAATATCTCGTCGTTCAATCAGATAAAACTATAGTGTTTTTTTTCCTTGTCAAATAAATCTCTTTTCGGAGAATTCCAAAAGATTGCGTTCTGGATCCGTTCTGTTATATCCAATCAAAAAGTTCACTTTATGTTTGACCACCTTCAACCCACCGTGCGCTGCACTGACTGCTTTTGCTAACAGTCTGCAACGTTTTCATCGTCATCGTCTTTGATTTTCTGTTCTCTACGTTCCAACGCTGGCGACTATTATCGCTCTGCTCTGGGCGTCTGCGACTCATTTCATTGATTGCCAGCCGACGACGACTGCAAGTATCTATAAGATACAACCGATTTTGCATTTAGATTCGTGTAGCACACTCGTCGTGTCGTGCACTCGTGCATTCGTGCATGGCTTCGCCTTCATTTGCAGTTGAAGTTTCTATAAATTGTTGTTGCATTTATGCTGTTCGGTTCGTATTGTGCTGCCCTGCCACTGCTGCCATTGCTGCCACTGCTGCCACTGCATTGCTGTTGCAATGTTGTTGTTGGTGTTGTTTTTGCTATTTGGTTGGGCGCCGGGCATGCCAATGCAAACAAATTTCTCGTTGAGTAAGTCCCAATGTTGAAGTTGGCGTTTGGCATGCCAAGCCAAGCCAAATTCAGTTAAAACGGAACATTCGCAATGAACGGTGCTTTTTCTTCTTCTTGTTCTTCTGATCGTCCAGCCCGTAGATACTATATATATGTACATATTTATATATGTATATATTATATTAGATAGTCAAAGAGCTTTCAATTGGAACGAACTAAAGAACGAATCCGAATGAACGAGCATTTGCCACGCGAAGTCAGTTCAAGCAGAGAGAGTTATGCTTCGCTTAGCTTGGCCATTGCCAATCAGTCGAGATTAGGCAGCTGGCTGAACTGAACGCGTCAAATAAATAAAGCGGCCAATAACGAGTTGAATAAACCAATATAAACTATAAAGTATCTATAAGATACAAAAAAGACAGACTAACACAAAAAAACGCGCATACGCAGTGTAGTACTACAACAAACATACACTAAACTAATACAAACTCTAACGGTTCGTTTGCTGACTATTCAAACAAACGCTCACGCGCAGACGATACTTAATCAAATAGTTCGTCGGTCAGCCAGTCACTCACCCAATCACTCAATCAATCAATCAATCAATCAAGCAGTCACACCTGCAGCAGATACTTACACTTTACATATAATTTGGCTGCAGTCCACAACGTTCTACACGTACGTTTACATGCCAGTGCAGCTTGTCAACAACAAAAATTGGGCTAATTGCTAAGCGCGTCTAACTTGGTCCATAAAACTATTGCCAATAAGCCAAACCTAGCGTTACTTTTTAATGCACTTCATGTCGCGTCGCTTTGCATTTCAAAAGAAAAGATAATTTGCATAGATTTGTGTACTATTCTGTTCTATTATTTTGTGTGTTTATTTCCTATTTTTATATTGGCAACGTTTTCCAGTTGTATCTGAAGCCTATAAAATAAATTTCTTTTCTTATATGAACAATTTTTGGTGCAGCATTCTTCTTGTGATATTATGTGATATTTTATTTAGTTGCTCTATTAAAAATAACTCAAAAACAAAAACTTCAAAAAAAGTGTTCCCAAATTTCGCCTTAAACGCGTTATTCGAGCGTGCAATGACATTCCTATCAGAACTTTTGTACAAAAAACAAATTTGTCAGCGTCTGCGTCATGTGAATTGCTTGTCGAGCATTATTTATATGGAAAATTACTGATTTAGTCATACATAATTGCTGGCAATCTAATTGGGTGAGTAAGACAATTTATTGTAAATATTTAGTTTAAGTTTATTCAAATGTAAACCTTCATATAAATAATGGCTAATTTCAAATATCGTAAATATAATTTGAGCCTTTCAAATGTTATTGGAGTAGAAAGTTTATGTAAATGTTCTAATTATGGAACGGTTGTGTAACAAAATATTTATTCATTGTTTATTTACTACTGGTAGGTCACCGCGACATTGTTCCCTGCCACTCCTTGCCCTTGCCACACTTTCCCCTTACCACTCCTTCCCCCTTCAAAATGCTTCTTCTTATTGAAACAAAAAAAAAAATGGAAGGAAAATCTAAAAATCCAAAAAATCTGTGTATCCAATCGCCACGAAACTTCACGAGATCACACACGGGACTATTTCGAATATTAACACAAAATTTGATCAAAATCTATTGAGCGGTTTCGTAGTCTATAGGGAACATACATACATACTTCCATTTTTATATATATAGAAATTTTTCTGTACAATACCTACAAGGGCAGCCAAGACAGTCATGTTTATTTTAATAGGTATTATTAAACAACGTATTAAACTGTGTAAAAAAAAGGAATGTAGTTCATTCAATCACCGTTTCTTTTTGAAGTAAACTATAGTCTACTGACTATCATTAGCCCAATCAGCAGATTAAAGAATTAAATTAACTCTTAAGTGCTCTAGAAGCAACTATGTTTAACACATTTAGTTCATTTAAAACTCTAAATTGTATCTAATGTTTTAATTTCTAATTTGCACCTTCACTGTTCGACACAATTTCCCATGATTGTGATATTTCTTTTCAATCTAAGAGAAATATTGTTACAAGCTGCTCAAAGCTGGTTTTGTGCAATTTTGTTTCATTAACGACCAAGCGTTGACTTCAAAGCCTTCAAACTTTCTTGATAAATAGTGCAGTGCTTGCATTTCTAAATAACACGGATAGAGAACTCCAACAGATATGAATAAACATTGTTGCACAGAAATGCGGTGCGACACGTTTCTCTACCATTTTTGTTTGATACAGGCATTATGAGCTGCTGGAACGTCTAAGGCTTCCAGTTGAAATGTTTTGTTGCCCAATGCTTGAAACAAGTTTCCAAAATCAATTTGCATTAGTTGATCGCATTTATATTGAATCCATGCTCCAAAAAACATGAACGGCGTCTGACCATTATCTGCCACAGTGCACTGGATCATAACCTGTGCAGACCCATGACGTCTCGCCGAATAGAGACTTTCGCTTGATACCATATAATTTCATAATATATAGTTTAAAATTTATTGAAAGTTAGACATATATTGTGAACTAAGAGTGTTTCGTAGTCGTTACTTTGAAATTGCAATAATCAAACTATTTGCAAATCAGACAAAGTGCACAGAACTTTTTCGGAACCAATCGCCAATTATCACCAATCAGCGTGTCATTAAGGAGCATTTGAACTTTTTCACAGGCATTTATATTGGCTAAAAATTGCTGTAGCATCTTTACTTGGTAGAGCCATTCCAATGCAGCAAAAACAAATAGCTATTGGAATCGTAATGTATCTTGAAGATAAAGATAACTAAGGCTTATATTAATGCGATGCCAGTTGTCTCCGGGCACTGTCGCGTCCACTCCTAGAGAGTATTACACTCGACCTTTGATGCTAATAAACACTTCACAGGTTTGACGCAGCTTTCGTCTAGCTTCTAAATGTACAATTTACATACATATGGTCCCTAATCTTCGGCTTATCCCGATCGAAGAAACTAACAGAACAACGAAGAACAGATACCATTTAATCGCAATAATCGGATACAACTTCTGTTGTCTTCTCCCTCACACACACAAACGATTTTTGGCTACTGCAATTGTTCTCTCTTGCTCTCTCACGTTTACGCTCTCGAGAGAACCCCCTGTATAAGAAGCAATATTTCTATGATATTTTTGGACGGTTTATGTAGTCTACAGATTGGGTCGAACATCTTAGGGCTTTCACACACTCATGATCGAACGCTTGCCGATGTCAGACGCTTGCTATTAAAGAGAAATTCGATTTAGTTACGGTGCTTTATTATTGTAAATTAGTACACTGTACAAAATGCACTTTACTATTCAAAAGCTGGATAAAACATCGCGCAGTGCAAAGCGCACACATACATTCACAATTTGGTTTGCACTTCTTTTGAATAGTCCAGCTACAGTTGCGCTCAGCAGAATGTTTTGCTAACTGATTGCTGAGAAAATTCATTTTATGCAAAAACCTCTCTCATCTACTCTTAAAGCCACGATCTTTCGAAATTTTGGTATCTGTTTCTAAGCTATATTAATAATAGTTTCTTTGTTTGTTCTTAAATAACTTTTGTTCTAACAGCTGAGTTTTTGTACCTTCCGGATCTTGGCGAATTTCTATATTACCATTCAGGTGACTTTTGCATTTTCATATGATTTCTTTAAATTAATTGAATCTTCTTTCTTTAAACTCTATGCTTCATAATTTAGTAGCAACTATACATAAACTATTAAAGCTTTATGAAGATACTTTTCATGCTGTTGAGTCAGCAATTCACAAGCTACATATTACTTTCATAAGTTACAAATTAGTTCAGCAACTATTTCGAGCAAATCTAACTACTAAATATTGTGCTATCACTTACTATTGTATCTGTGCGGTCATTAACATTTAAATACACACATAGACATACAAGTACGTGCGTTAGCATTTCTATTTATGAAAATCACACAAAAATATTCTGCCAATTCATTTACTTCGACGTTTACATACGCCTGCTGGAGAAAATGTGTCTATCATTATCTCATTGTATACTAAATGCGTTTATTAAATGACAACATTTACGTGACTAGTCTCTGGAAAAGCTTTTGAAACTAAACTAGAAAATGATTTTGAACGAAGCAGCAAAAAAAAAAAAAAAAAAAGATAAGACTATCAGCCTACTACAATATTAAGAATATGCAAAAAAAAAATATAACCCAAAAGCTTATCAGCACAAAAAAAATAGTGCAAAAAAAGTAAACGACTGCTTATCACTTGCAGCTAGTTTATTTATTCGATGCTCAATTTTAGCACAGCTTCAGTAAATTAACAAAATTCTGCTTTCGCACAGGACTATGTATCTTAAGATACATACATTTCAAAAGGGGTGTTTGCTGCTTATGCTGTAGAGATAGGCGTGTGTATAACAATTAAGCCGCAAGCGCTTCTCACATTAAGCGTGAAAAAGTATTAGCCAAAAAAAAGCTAATAAGTATTTAAGACTTGTATAGCAAAATGAATAAGCGTTTGCGGGGTGTGCAGCATAAAACAGGTGTGCCGGCAAATTTAAAGAAAACAAAAAAAAAAAAGTAAAAGATACAAAATGAATTTGAAAAAAAAAAGAAAAAACGCCGAAAAATAAAATTCGCCAAAAAGAATTCAGCGCATAACGAGTTTTTATTGCGAAAAGTAATAAAAAGCAGCGGCATAAAATAACTGCATACCAAACACACTTACACATATATATTAAGTGAAAGATACAAAAGTATCTTTACAGCGTATCTATGCGCGCGTCTATGAGTATGGCTAACAAGTAGTAGTGCAAAAAAAGTAACAGCATTTTTTTCGCTGTACAATATAAGAAATTAACACAGTACCTGTTAAAACCGAAGTTTTGATGCACTGCAAAAGGGTAAACCACTACCCATAATTAATATTGAACTAACTTCAAAGTGAGTGTTTTTTTTTTTTTTGTAAAGAATGCCAATTCAAGTCTTGCTAAACAAAGTTGAAGCTGCTTAATTTAGAAGTGCAAGATTTATAGTTGTAGTATTAATTATTTGAAGTAAACTTTCTTAACAGCATTTTAAAGAATTTAGTTGTTTAAACTTTTGTACTACAATACATACATAAATTGTACGGATTTTCGATTGATATGGCAGCTGTTCTTAAAAGAATCTATTGTCGCTTGTAGTACTATTCGAGTACTGCAACAAATCAAGTTTACAACTTTATTTACAGCTTCAGTATATTTAGTTGTAATTAAAAAACATTTTGAGTCACTTCTCTTACTGTTTAAAACAATTTCATGTGCAAAAAGTTGTGTGAGTTAGTGTCAATCAATTGCGCATAACTTGGAAACTAATCAATAGATTTTGTTCATTAGCTGCTTATTTTGTTTATAAGACTTCAGTTTACATGTATAACAAAGAAACAAAAGTATTATTATTAACTTTCGCAAGTTATGCATAAATTTATAAAACAAAAAAAAAAATTAAAAGTTTTTTACTTTGCTTTAACTTTGTTGGAAAACCATGTAGGACTGCATTATAGAAAATTAGATTGTCGTTTAGAACTGTTAGAAAATTAAAAAACAATTAATTATATAATATTATATATCGCAAGCAAACAACTAAAATGTTTAAAAAAAATTTAGTTTATTTGTATAACGAAAGTTATAGTGAGTTTTAGACGCAACTTAAGATTTTAGCACTGCATAAAATTTAAAATACAGTTTTGTATTGTATTCAGCCATAGCTACAACATTCATTTCTAACACTAATTATTAAAAGTTCATTTAAATTACGTGTTACATTTTGTAGCACTTTGTGAGATAGTTTTCCATTGAAGCCAAGGCCGTATTACGCTATATAGAGAAACAACTTACAATGTTGTTAGATTTAAGTGATGCAAATATGCCTAATTAACATCATAGCAGACAAGACAAATCATAAAACTACTTCGAGTAAGTAACTAATTCAACTCAAGTCGATTAAGAACCAATATAGTTTGCACTAGTTTGGTAGAAACATCGTATCCATTTTTGTACTAGTTTTGTATATATGTCAATATAAAAAGTTTTACAGCAATATTGAAGATTTTGAAACGCAAAGGCGAATGAGCACATCAACCCTACTAATAAAAAAAAAAACCAATCACTCTCCATATAAATGTGCGTTCTATATTCTCCGCTATATTATGTGTATATTACATATCAACAAAAACAGAATTATATCGTATATTAGCTGGCCCTTTTTTTGGCATACACGTTGGGCGCCAAATATGGAGTGGTTCTTAGTACTTAGGCTCAAAGCCACAACAAACAGTTAAAATACCAACTTAAACAGTTAATAATAAGCATAGTAAGTTGCATTGTGACAACTTAAAATGTTTAGTTTACATAGAAACCTAACGACAGTAGACGAACAGACAACCTTGGCTAGCTACTCATAATTCTAAACAAAAAATACAATCTCGTTCATATCGTTTACTGTGTTACAAGCTTGCCAAAAACTATTAATATTCTGCTACTTACTAAGTGTGCAGGGTATTTAAATTTTATACAAAAAAAAAAAAAAAAAACTTATCGAGCGAGCAAAAGAAAGCCAAGTTTGAGGTATGCCAAACAAGACAGACAGAAGGACAGATACCTAGATAGACTTACATATCTAACTACAAGAGTAAAAGCAACAACAACAACAACAACAACTACAAACAACACAGTTACAATAAAACAAAAAAAAGAAAAGAAAAACGCAGGCTGTGGCAACGTTGGCAGCGAAGACAGCAAAGAATTAAACATCATCAGCAGCATAGAAAGCAACAACTACACAAAAGATACGCAGATACTTTCATACACAGATATGTACTCTCATAGTTAAGATACATAGATACATTTGAAGAGACATAACGACATTCTTCTTTCATTCGTACAACGACCTCGACTTTGATTTGCAGTTTTTTGAGCACAAACACACACATAAGTTAGTTTAGTTAAAAGCAAAGAGAGAACATGAATTCTAAAGAGCACCGCGGCAGCGCTGTAAAAAGAGTAATACAACTTGCAATAAATTGCATAAATTTTAGCAAGTGAGATACATGTGCAAAAGAGTGCAACAGCGGCACAAGTTGGCCCAACAAAAAAAAAAAAAAAATATATATATATATATATATATAGTAGCCGAAGACAACGAACGGCCTCTAGACGACCTACACGCCATGCAACCGAAGAGCATGAACGCTGCTGTTAAAGAGCGCAAATAAAATGAAGTGCAGCGATTGTGTAGCGTAGTGTACTCGTTTTCGCTACTACTGCGGCTGCTGCTGCTGCTGCTTCGCTGCTTTGGGGCTGCTGCTGCTTCGCCGCTTTGGGGCTGCTGCTTTTCGAACGCGTTGGCGCTAAACTTCGTGTGCCACTTCGTGTCTACAGCAGTGGCAGCGGCAGCGACAGCGGCAGCGGCAGCAGCGACGTCGCCAATACTCGCTACTGCTGCTTCAAATTTTGCTGACTTCATTCATTCGTGCCTCGTGCCTCAAACAAGTCGGCTGCGCTATTCTGTATCTGTTATAGAACGTCTATCTTCTTCAGAATCATTTTCAATAAAATTCATTCGTTTTTTGTACTTCAATAATACTTCGTAAACGTTCGTGCTCGTTGTTGTTCGTTTTTCATCGTTTCTTTACCGTTCGTTCTCGTTCTTGTGTTCTCGACGGGGCATTTTAAGTTCAGTTGAGTTCAAAAGCTTTGCTCGCCATTTCGTTTCAGTGAAGTTTGAGACATCGAACAGTGCAGATGGCGGCTTTTCTACTTCAGTAATATACTTTGAGATATTGTATCTTTAACTAAATAGTATTGCCTCTGCTTCACTGTGTGTGTGTTTATTTGTGTTTGTGTTGTGTGTGTGTGTGTGTATATTTGTGCGCAAATAAAAAGTAAATCAAAAGCAACAACAATAGCAACAACAATAATAATAAACAGCGGCAAATGTATCTAAGAAATAAACATAATTAAAAACGAAATATTTTAAACATTTTAATGCAAAAATAATAATAATAGCACACACAAGACAGAAAGAGATGCAGAGCTATGCAAAAAGCTAGACAAGACAAACTCTAATTAAAAGATACAAGTTTAAGAAGCATGCGAATTGCAAATGTTTAAGTGGAATATATTTCCCAAGATTAAATTGAATAAAATAAATAACAAATTTATGAAAACTCTATAAAACAAACTTCAAGGTGTTGCTTCGAAAAAAATTTTTAAAAATAAATAAAATCAAATAAAACTATAAACTATCTTAAAAAAGTAATGGTAAAAAAAGCTCTCCAAATTATAATTCAAATACACTTTACAAATAAAACTAGTTTTGTTTTATTATTTGAACTATAATTATAAAAAAGTAAACATTACTATAAAATAATTAAACGCTCAGCAAAACCGTTTCAAAAAAAAAAAAAATAAATAAGAACTTGCTATAAAATAAATTTAAAAAACGAATAAAACGAATGTAATCCAACTAAATAAATCAACGTACATACTCGTATAAATATTTAATATTAACAAAAGTATGTATAATTTACTTAAATAAACAGTTCACAGATGCAAACACTTTTAATACATTAATCAACAAAACTATTCAATAGAACCAAACAAAAAGTTAGACCAATAGATCTGCAAAATTAAGCAAGAAAGAATAGTGTTCTAGTGAACGATACTACTAGATATAGACAAATTTTTTTAGCCAATGAATCTATTTGAACCACAGATTTCTCTGATACTATGATTTACTTATTGGGGTAAACACACCTAATTGTTTAATGATTAAAAATTAAGAGTAAAAACAGCGCACTGTGAATGCCCTTGCAGAATTAAGTTTTGATTCCATTGTTCCAGCCTAATAAATACCAAAACTGTTTATCGAATTTAGTTCAAATTGTAAGTGTTTCCATGCACTGCAAAGTAATTAATTCAAATGAAATTTGTAAACGAGCATAGAGATTGATTGATAAGTTTAACTTACTTTTACAGAAAACAGTAAAAATTTTGTGTTGAAAACTATGCATTTTTTCATTTTCTCAATAGCTATCCGTAACGTAATACTGAATTTCTTGGAATTTCGCTAAGTTACTAAAAAAATTGTACGTACAAATACTCGGAAGTTAGCTCAGTATGACTTGGGTTTTGAGAAATGCATACATATACTTTAACTAAGCAGCTCTTAGAAAATTCTAAATACTCAAGTTTTCTTTATAACAGAAGAAGGTTTCTGGGTACATATTGCACTATATACGTTACATTCTCTTCTGATAATATAGAAACCTATAAACATGCACAAACATTAAATTTCATATAGTCTAATTTATAATCTGCAAGATCATGGCATTCATATGCACCAGACAGACGGACAGTAATTATGTTGATACTACTTTGCTACTGTTTCGATTTTTTGCGTATTACAGTAAAATTGAAGAACTTCAAAAGTCTTAATTTTATAGACACATTTTTAAAATTTAAAAATATTTATGCCTTATGCCATTTGATACAAACTAATTATATAAAAAATTGGCAACAGCGATGGCGCGTGGGTGTGGCTCTCCGCTACATTTTCATAGCAGTAGGCGCGCCAAAACAATGAAATAATTATATGCCGAGAATAAGTATTATTAGGCTTGATTTTTAATGAGCTTTTATTAAATGCTTCTATTAAATATGCACATTATTTACACACTTCAACTATTTTTATAGCACTGAAATTTAATACGAACAGGCAACACTTCAAGCCAAGAGTAAGAGTATACGAAAACTTTGTACCAATTCAACTATAAATGAAAAACAAGTTGAAAGATCTGCTACTTTAAATACAACTGAAATACATGAATAGTGAAAAGACTTGAAAAAAAACGGAGGTCTAAGCCTCAGTTCGCCGAGATTTTCAAAGCAACGCTCAGCTTGTATATATAATATCGCGTCACACAACTTAGCAACTGAGCAATTGGTGCCTTCAGTTTGATAAGAGTAGAAAAGAGCAAGAATGTAATCATTCGTCAGATCACTAAAATCCACATAAAACTCCCGCAGAGTGGCATCACTCTAACAATGTGTAGCTGTCCAGTGGTGTCTATGATGTATCTAATATCTTGTACACGTTTAAATTCTATCGTCTTGCCAACTGTCTTCTATCTTTAAGAACGCAAACTATTGCGGAGGTTTGAAACTTGGCATGCTGCCTTTCTGTAATCAGCAGCATCTATTTAGTGAAAATGTGTTTGCCCATGGAAGATACATCACTGCCTCAAAACTATTCTAACATGGTTTACTGCATAGAAAGTTAGCACAATAACAACAAAATCTTCTTAAACAAAGCATGTTTAGCCACGATGACAATTCTTTGGTGCTCAGCTACGAGTGCTCATCAGTACGCTGAACTTATATCATGCTGCGCCCAAAAAATATGTAATGTAAAACTGTGTATCATATGTATTACTATGTATTCAAAGTTAAAAAAGGTATAAATATTTACTTCAATTTTGTTTAATTAAGACAAATCAAATGCAATAATATAAATTAAATTATATATAAAAATAGAAATACAGCAAACAAAAGCAAAAAACCTACTGCGAACAATTATAAACTTAAAATACAAATCACTTAAATCAACAATTTACAATTTAAACAAACATTAAAAAAAAAGGTATAAATAAATAAATAGACAACCTACAAACATTTAATAAAACTTTCAATGGAATTGCATAATAAAATTAATTAGCATTTATTTAAAAACATAATAAAACACAAAAACCAAATGCCAAATGCCAAATACCAAAACTTCGTTTAAATGAGCAAATTAAATAAATTAAATTCAATTTGAGAACTTTCTGTATCATTAAATATATCTGCAAAAATTCCACCAAAAAACGAAAAAAAAACAAAAAAAATATGTAAAATTTCGCAAAAAATTACCAAATACGCAAAAAGTTTACGCCTGTCTGTGCTATGCGATATATGTATCTACAAGTTATATACTATAGTATTAACAGACATATTGATATAGAATTTAACGCTGTAGACAACGATGCAGTCATACACTCATTCAGATACATATGTATCTATATACATACATACATACATACATACATACATATATATTCATTCATGCCAGACTGAAACTGAAACTATACTGAAGGCGGCATATTGTGAAGCGGAGGCGGCACGAATACGCAGTTATCAAATCGCAAACGCAAACGCAAACGCAAAAAAATACGTAAAATACAAAAAATACGTAAAAGTACAAGTATATATAGATGCAAACAGCAATAAAATATATGAGATACTTCTAATAAATACAGCAAAATCTAAACAAAAAAGAAATCAAAAGACGTCGGCGACTATAATGTCAACATCTATCTATTACTGTCTGCAACTATACTATATATATATATATGTACCTATATATACGATAGAAGCCAACAATATTGCCAGTCATTCGAGCCACTGCAACTGATTAGACTGAACTTTAGCACGTTTGTCTCAATATGAACATCAGCAGAACTAGCAGCACCGTCAAATCCGGATGTCTTACTGCATAACCGGATGCGCATGCAGTATGCGCAGAAGACGACAACATTGAAGACGCACACATTGCGCATACGCAACGTTGGGCAGTGAAACAAGTAAGCGACTTAAACAAGTATATACGTTTTTTTTTTTTTTTTTTATATATATATACATCAGTAGCTACTACAAAGAAACAAAATTTTAGTTTATTTTAATATTAATATTAAAATCAAAATTCCATGAACACAAATTTTGTTATACAATAAGTTATATTATTAAACAATAAGTAGAAATAATAACTTCCAACTTGTCTAATAGGGTCTTTATGTTGTCTACATTTCGCCTTGCCACTAGTAGATTGTCGTTGTTCGTTAACATGTGAGTGGCAAAATGACGTTCACTTTAATTAAATATCAGTGATGATAATGTATGTGATATGATTTATATGAATATTACTATAAACATACCAAACTCTTGTTTATACTATCAACAAACAAATAGTAAGGAAGCGAAATTATTGCTGAATTTTAACCACAGTTTAAGCGCGCATAATTATGTTCATAGACAAGACTGTGGATAATCGTTCAAAACGGATTATGGTCATAAATGCGCGACACTTCCCAGCGAAGTCTTTCAAATGTTTCCTTGTGTCGTTAAGTGATATCAGACCGCGAGTTGTTATGCTGCAAATTCACCTTGCTATGCTTTCTCTCATATTCCGTTAGCTTTTCAAGCCATTCACGGTTTAAACTGTTTAATTGTTGTTGTCTATAGAGTTTCTTGCTAGCAGTTTGAATTTTTCTCAAGAATTCATGCTATACTAAATCTGGCTGTTCAAAACACATGTAGAGCATTTGCATCTTTCCATCGATGCTATACCTAGGTTTAGCGCTCGAATGTTGAATGGAAGCTTACATTTGTTAAAACATATTGTAATATATACCTATATGTAATATAGGTATGTTTAATGTACCCTCTCTTTTCCTTTTTTTGTTTTAGTTTTCTATATTCTTTCATTAATTTATTACTGATCTTTGCTTATTACGTTAAAAACCATTTTTAATGCAAAACCTCATAAAGAGTGTACGGTTCGTAGGGATGATTCTTCTTCTTATAGTGCGATTAGCTTTTCATTCATCTTATTCACCTTATCTGAGTAGGAAATATAAAAATCTAATCTAATCTATTCTCATACATTCAGACGGACATAGCTACATCGATTCAGTTTCGGATGGTGGTCAAGAATATCTATATAAACTTATTTTACCCTTGCCTCTTTAGGTACCGGCATTCCACATTGAATTTTCTCAGCCTGATGCGGATATTAGAATCGAGAACATGCAATGTTTTGGGACCGTTAAAGAAATGAAAATAATCCAATGGTGTTAAGTCACACGATCTTATGAGGGTAACTTCAGAAATATTTTGTAAATTCATATTATTATCTCATCATTAAAGTATCTTAGTATCTTAATACCTACAAGTATATCTAAATTTTAGATATCGCCTTAAAAATATAGTCATTCTTTTACCGATTTAGTTAAGTACTTAATTCCGGTGTATATACTTGCACCCCTAAACCACATATATTCTGATTAATTTTTTTTCAAATGCCAACACCTTGCTAACTCAACGATAAATGTAAGAGAGAGCAAGAGCAAATAAAAAATGAATAAATAGTCGCCAACAACAATTTTAATTAAATCGTTAACATGACTTTGAACGTTTTATGTGAAAATATGTGTCGCCGACGACAGCGACAACGACAAAAAGAGTGATGTAGACCTTTATAATGGAAGCGTTTGAAATTGAAACCTGGAGTTGGAGACTGAGACTGAGTTCTGAAACTCTGAATGCGACTCAGACTAAAAGTAATGACTGTGTTGCGTTACGTTACATTACGTTGTTGAAGTACAATATCTATATCTATATATAGTGTGTAGCTGTATCTGTATCTGTGTAATGTGCATATGTAAGTGTATCTGTGTGCGTATTACTTTACACCTTTTCGCATTTTATTTCCAGCAATGTCGCACTTTATTTTTGGCCATGACATACGCCACTGAAAATGACAGAAACGCGTTAAGCTGTGTGAAACTAAGCTGTTGAGTAGAGTCATAAAAATTATGACGTGTATTTTAATGGCGGGGAGTTTTTTTTTTACGACTTTTAGCTGTCGGAGTAATAGTAATACTTGTAAGAGTACTCGAAGTAGACGCTGTAGTGTATAGCTAAGTAGATTGCTTAGTGTAGTTAGACTTTAGCTGTCAGACGTTACTTTACTATGTAGAAAACTATTAGAGTTGACAAAAAGAGTGTTGTAAAAAATGCTTTTTTTGTTTTTTTTTGTTTTTGTTTTTTTGGTTTTTCTGTAAAAACTTTTGAACAATTTAAATAACTAAAAACTCAAAAGCTCAAAGCACTCATTAGCAGCTAATTTAGTTAACCGCCAAACGAGTAAACTTGGGGTGCGCTGAAATAAAAATTAAAAATAAAATGCTTTTAGGCATTTTGTATGCATATAAAAGAAAGAAAAAAAAAACGTTTAATTAAAACATTTAATGTCAAACTAACACATACACATACTGTGAGATACACATACCCACCAATACAGATACATATACTAATTAAAATGTTAAAGCAAACGTCAAACTTGAGGCAAACACCTGTCACATACATAAATAGATACATACATACATACATACATACATACATATATACACACACAGTGAATTTCAAATTTACAGCACCACAACAAACTGCCGCACACAATTAAACTCCCTTAACGCGCATTCGAGAACGCCTGTAGACTGAAATGACATTAGTACTAAAACTTTATGGCCCGCATTGCCCCCTTCAAAAGAAATGTTTTCGAAAAAAAAGTAACGAAAAATGTTTGAGGGCAAAAATTGACAGCAAATGGGGTAAAGTGTTTCAATGCTGAAGGCTGTGTAAAAAGCAGGGAAAACTTCAAGTTCGGTTAAGCCTAAATTTTAATACGCTTCATCCGTCATACAGAAATAAAAAAAAAAAAATGAAATAATAATATCGTAACAGTTTTTTTTTTTTTTGTTATTGGCGCAAATCTTCTATATATTGCATAAAATAATCCTTGCACAATGGTGTCGATACCAGTTCAAAATGCAGTGAATTGGTTAACTTTAAAAAATAACCCAAAATTTTGCGGAAAGAGTCCAAAAAAACGGTATCAAATGGTTTAATATTTTATAACATATGTTACGAGTATATCGTTAGGGATGTGCTGATACATGAATTCATCGATATTGGTACTCACAAAAGTTTTTTTGGAAAGTATCGATACTTTATTTTTAATATATTGGCATAAAGCATTGATGATAAGTGTGCGTGTTTCTAATGAAAATGTTGTAAAAACGTGGTGCTCTACTTTATTATTCCCTGCAAAGTTTATTTTGGAGGCCATTTTGTAGAAAAACCAAGTAGAAAAAGTGTTTTAAAATTCAAATATATTCACATAAGAACATTGAATTCATACTTAATATATTGTACAATGTGAGTAAGCGATGATTCAGTTTGTTGTGCCACAGATTTCAAGAGATTTTTGTTAAAATATCTTTGTTATCTATCATAGAAGACATAATGGTTTAATCCCAAACACCAAGCATAAATTATTTTTCCATGAATAGTTTTAATTATTAGTTTTTCTTATAGTAAAGCTTGACTATGTCTTGTTGTGTATCTTATGAACAAAATTTTTTTTTCTACATATCTTCAAAATTTTTGTGTGTACCTTTAAAATGAGGAGGAAGAATTGAAACAGAATCACGTTATCTTCGATATTAAACGGCTATGCGTATCGATCTAAAAATTGTTCACTTATTTGAAGAAAGTATCGATACGTCTCAAGTACATACTTGCATCGGAGTATCTCCATATATTGTTGGAAAACCTTTTCAAATAGCTTTTAATCGGCATAGCAATAACGTTGCATGGAAGTCTATAGATTATATGTGCTTAACGATATAAAATGTACCACTGTATGTGTGAATCTAGATTCCTTAAAACTAGTGATCCTATCGGAATCATTTATCCTTCGTTTGAGTTCTGCATTAAAGTGTAAAATCAGAACTCTAGATATAAGCACACTGTGTCTCTAGTATGTATAATCTTTTTGATTTATGGTCCGACTCCAACAAATCTTCATATTTGGAGCAACTTCTTCAATAATAAATGATGTATGAGATTTATATGGGACACATAAACTTTAATATGGTTGAGTACATTTGAAGATATTATAAAGCTTGTAAACCTATTTTTCATTAAGAATGTAGAATATATAAAGAATGAATATACATACAGATCTTCAGACATATTCATTCTTAACTTGAGAACTAGAAGCGATTTTATTTATTTAGACAGACAGAAAGACAGACAGACAGACAGACAGACACACAGAGGAACAGACGCGCTGACAAGCTCGATTTCGACTCTCGCACTCCAATGTCTACTACAAATCGTTGCAAGCTTCTTGAAAAACTTTAAATACTCATTTTTATACTAGAAGCGAAGTGCAGCAAAACGGATTAAAATTCTACTTCAAATAAACGCGCATACGAAATAAGTTACTTTTTTTTTATACAATTTTTTTCATGCGATTTTTTGTAGTGTTTTTCTTTTACTTTTTATTTTTGTCGCTGCTTGGTTGCATACTTAAATTTTTTATTTAATTTTTTTTTTTTTTTTTGGCATTTGTTGTTGCTGTAATAAAGATAAGCGAATATTTGCCATAGATACAAAAACTCAAACGAGCGAAAAAAAAACGAGAACGAGAAGGGTATAGCAATGGCGTGAAAGCAATGTCTCATCTGCATATGCCACAACAGAACAAAATGTAGAAGAAGAAAGAATAAAAAAAAACAAACAAAAAAAAAAGACCAAAAGAAAAAGAAAAAAATAGTATTTGCTTCAACTACTCATAGATACTTTTTTCTTGTATTTCTGCACCGCAAATATGCCCAAAAAAAAAAAAAAGTATCTTCACCCATCATCATTTACAAGTCTAAAAATGCAGATACACAGTTTGCAGCTTCAGATACGGATACGGATACAGAACGGAGAGACTAATTGAACAAAGCAGTTTTTACGTTAAACCTGAAAGACAGAAGTTTTGCGCAGAAAGCGTATTTTTGTATAAGAAAGAAAAAACTGTGCCCAAATACAAAAAATGAAGTACATAACTTAGGATAGCATAGAGAACGTAGTAAACACAGAAGTTACAATGTGGGTTGGTCTTGGAATAGAAGCACAAATAGAAGCATGAAGACTATTAGAGTTGCATTAGATTTTAAAGAATGCTTTACAAAAATCTATGCGAGTAGATGCTTAAAAATGCTTTAAATATTTGGTAAAACCTTTTAATTTAGAGTGTCTTTTTAAATTTGAGATTTTGCAGATTTAAATAAGATGCCTGTTCAAACGAATAGCTGCTGCATTTAATATTTTGCATTGAAAAAAAGTGTCAAATACATACATATTTCAACTAAAAAGGACAGAAACTATATGATAACTATTTGAAAATCAGCATCTTGCCAGGCTATCTAATAAGCATAGTGAATTCGTATATGCCATGTATATCTATAACTTCACCATGGCGTGGTGAAGTATATAAGCAGTATTTTCATATTCACTTGTTCGCACTTTTTTCGAAATTTTAATTTATGAATTGTTTTCTTTGTTTTAGAATATGTCAAAACAAATTTTTATTGAGCTGTGCTGTTAGAATTCAAACTGCCTTAAGTTTAATATTGTCAGCAAAAAGCTTTATGGATTTTTCTGTTGTTTTTTATTGTATAGCGTGGCTGGATTCTAAAGAGTTTGAATTCAGTCACGATACCTAATCAATAGTATCGACTGTTAGCTATTCTCACCTATTATTTGTTCTCAAAGTAACGACTAAAAAGGCCGTGTAGCAAATATAAGTCAGATCAGTTAATCAGTTAACGTTACGTTGTAACAATTTTAGTAATCATTTTTCTATTTGATCTTGGCGCGTTTCTGCGTCTGATTGGTCTGATATATGTATGTAGCCGTATATATGAGTAAACTACAGAGAGACAGAGATATATAGAGAGAGATATATTCATATATATATATATATATATATATATATATATATATATATAGATAGAGAGAGAGAGAGAGAGAGAGAAAGAGCTCTAAGTATATATATTGTTGTTGACATTTGTGTTGACTTTTGCTAAAGTAAAAAAAAAATTATCGAACAAGTGAGCACGAAAATACTACTAGTATATTTCACCACACCTTGGTGGAATTCTATGCATGTTATTTGCGAAGTCACTAGGCTTTTTAGGTGAAATTCTAATCATGTTATTTGCGAATTCACTAGGCATTTTAGGCGTATATTTATGACAACTTTGTGCTCATGTATAGCGTCTTTTAATCATTTGATATAAATGGAATTTGCATGGAGGTTAAATACAAATGAGAGAGAATGCATTACACCTGTGCTGGGTTTGATACCAAAAAATATCACAAATTTTACATAATGAAACTTATATGAGGAGAGAGTCTACTTACTACATGTAAATTTGGAGCATCTAGCAATTATATGGTTCCAGATATCAGTTGTTTCATACAATCAGTTAGATGGAATAATTAGTCTGAGATAAGTGCAGCTCTGCGAGATACGCTGAAATTTGTCTGAGACATTTTAATTTAACTATAAATTTGTATGGTAGCTTTTTTCTATAGTGTTTCGATCTGAGTTTTAATAGGATTGATGTAAGATACTTCAAAGTTGTATGTGATCTATCCTTTTTTAAAAGAGTTGGCACGTGCGTTGGACGTGTGAATGTTATTAAACTTTATCTGAATAGGGCATGGAAGAGTCGCTATATCTTAAGTTCTTCAAGATTCCGTTTTTCATGCAGATGGTCAGTTAAACGGACAGACAATAATAGTAAATAATATATAAAATTTAAACTAGATTTATGAAGTTTTTATCAATATTTTCAGAGCTACGATAACTAATTTAAAGTATTTCTTTCAGACCTATTCAGACTATGTAATTGCTTGTGCAATTTTCTCAAATTTTGTGCAAGTTAAAGTTCTTCTTCAAAATTAAATAGGTCCTACTTACAAAATAAACAAATTTCAACTGAAAATTACAGCAAACTCAAGAAACTTCATGGTCCACATAGGCTATTAGTTTCAAAATAGAATAGAGTGTTCTTTATGATTAGAACCAAAGAAGCATGCTGAGTCTTAAAACTGTTAAGCTATTTCAATTCCATAAAGCTGAACAACTCAAATATTAGCTACAACGTATTATATTCGCTTTGAAACAATCGTCTTGTCAAGACATGCTTAGTTTCTGCGTTTAAGCAAAATATGTTTTTTGTAAGCCAGAAAATACTTACATTTACTTCATGCCGAATAGAATTTGTTAATAGGTATTTGAGTAACAACCACAAACCGATTTGTATGAAAAACCGAAAAGAATGCGACCAAAATTGTTGCAAAATACCCATAGATGGTAGTGCAAAGCTTTAGTGAAAGGCATAGTTAGAACGTAGCTACAAAAAGTAACACTGAAAAACCTAAGTATTGTAGTACTAGCTACAGAAAAATGTTCGCGATTTAAATATGCGACAACTTTGAGAACATAGATACAAGCAACAAACATAAGAACAACTACAAGCACCACAGCATGTAATACAACAAGATAGAATGCGACAAGCTCTAGAGTGCTAAAGAGACGAGAACACCCTTTCTTCCATTTTTGGTGTTTTTCTTTTTTTGTTGTTGCATTTTTTTTTTTGGCTATTAGTACTGGAATTCAGGCAATAGGAACATTGCATGGGTTTGGAAAGTATTGGTTTGAGTTTTAATTCAGAGTAGGTGCACAGACGAAAAGATTCAGATAGAAAAATGAGGACAACAGCGAACGACGAACGACGTCCACGATGACGACGCAGTCAAACGAAGGCAGACAATTTCATATAAAATGCATGAGCATGAAACCAATTCAATATCGAAATATATATATATATATATATATATATATATATATATATATATATATATATATATATATATATATATATATATATATATATATATATATAATATATATTTTTATATATATATACATAAAGGCATACAGGCAGACAGACAGCTAGATATATAGCACACAGAGCGTAACAGACAGCCTGCGAAAGACACTCAGACGAACAAATACATTGCAACAGACAACTAGCTACTGTATAGGCTACATATATATAACAACGATATAGAGACATGAGACGACAAGTACTGTGACTAACAAACTTATAGGTACATAGTATAGTACTTCAATGTGTTGGTATTAATAAAAAACAAACATAACAAAAAATAATCAAAAAAGGAAAAAGTTACTGAGTAGCCCCAAAAAATATGCAGCAGATACAAAAACCAACTTAAAAAGCAAAAAGCACGAGTTTAAAACATTTTATGGCGGAAAAAATTGGCGCTACAAAAAAAAAAAAATTAAAATGGTGATTGTAGCTGAAAAAAAACGATGGAAATAAAAGAGTTATATATATAGATATACGAATTAATTTATTGATACTATTGAGTTAGTTTTGTGCTGTTCTTTTATACGTACTCATGGATTTGGGTGTGCCTAGGCTGGGTTGCTTTTTTTTTTTTGTTAGTGTATGGCCTCTTTGTAAGGATTAAAGCTGGGTATTTATCTCATACCAACTATTTGACTATCTCACTCTGCGTTTACTTTATTTCACTGTACTAAAATGTGAAGAATTTTTTTTATGTTTTTTTTTTCTTCTTGCAACTAAAAGTACACTCGAGATAAACGTTTTATAGCTTTATATATAGTTGCACGCCCTATACTATATATACATATACTCTTACATATACCATATATATCGTTTGCGCTTTTCAGCACTTTTGATGATATTGGACAGCTACGGAGCTGTTGGGCTAAGCGCTTTCCATGGTGTTGATGCTCTTCGCGCATTGAATTTAATCAAATATAGTAGTAAAATACATACAAGTAGTTTACTTTTTTTTTTTTTTTTTTGCACTGTTTGCGCTATAAAATGTATAGAAGTTGATGTTTATGATGAAGAACATGTGCATAAAGTTGATTGATTGAAAGTTGCTTTTATATAGTGGAATAGATACATAGGTAGATATATAGATATATAGAGTGCTATGGAAATAAAAATTCAGTTAATCGGTGTTGAAAAGATAAACTGCTGGAAGGTTGTGTGTTATGTCATGCCTAAAGGTTCAACTTAGCAGTTGTTATGCATAGATATTATTGTAAAGAAAAAGTGAGATACATAGATATATACAATATAAATAGTTAACATACACACGCTTTAATAACTAAAGAGCAACTGCTGCATTTAAGTTTGTAGATACATTGACAGATAGTCTAATAAATCAACAACAAGAAAAATTCATAAAGTACATTATTTCCACGTGTATCTTTTTTGCATACGCGAATTTACCATTGCAAGTGCTCAATTGCATTACCATTCACCAACGCATACACTAGTTCTGACGCACTAGTTACTTCACCAGTGAAAAAGAGTTAGTAACTTCGCTAGCGAAGTATTTTTTGTTGTTTTTTTTTTATCTTTTATTTATTACTTCTTTTTTTTTCGTATATTTGAATAGTGCTGTTTTTTAGTTTCTGTTGTTTAGTTTTCAGTTTAGGCTACAGAATATGCAGCCATATATTTTTCTATATTTTTTGCGTAGAAGCTTCACTTCTATCGGGCGTCCTGAACAAACTTTTATTCTTTTGCAGTCATGTTTTTTGTTGTTTTAGTTTGAATTTAATTTTGCTTATTTACGAAGTTTATAAAAAGAAGAAAACTGGAATTCGAACCACAGCCAACCTGAGCATAAAGCGTAAACGTCTTAGCTACAACAGCCAACAGGCACCCAACTCATTGCTTTGCTCGAATACAAGCAGATGCTACTCTCTTTGACTGTTGCCGCAAAGACAAAAATATTTTGTTTGCTTTTCTTATATTTAAAGTGGCTATCGGCTGCATTGCCCAGTACTAGTGATTTGACTAGTCGTCAGTAATACACAGCACAACTGTTGATTTGACAAATGAAGTAGTAGTAGAGAGAGTAGTATACTAGCACCCAAGACATGTATAAATGTTATGTGAATGTTTAATAATAAGAGAAAACTATTGAGCATCTATTATGCTGCTATTCAGTTTATAGTAAAATTGCATACACCTTATTCAAAAACCACTTATTTGCTTGATTCGAAGTTTTATCCGGATTGACCATCGCATTTGTCTAAGCTAAAGAGCTAGTAGAAGCTTAAACTAACTTGAATAATTGAAACATAAATTAATAGACATTTTAATTACTTTTATTTACTACATTATGTTCCAACTTGATTTCATGCTATATTCCATTTATCGAATGAACTGGAGTTCAAGGGTAGCTTCTAGCATTAAAAAAATGGCTATAGCTATTAACCAGTAATGGACTGGTGGTTTTAAACCGAACCGGTAAACCGAAGCGGTACGGTTCTTCTTCTTAAGTTGGCTGTCACTGTCATTGACATGCAGGGAGAGCGGGATGCGATAATTAGTCTATGTTTGACAGCTGCTTGTTTACGACGCGAAAAGTTTGTATGGCAATTTTTATCATGGAAAAAAATATTGAACAACGAGTTTGCTTGAAATTTTGTGTTTCCAATGGAATAACGGCAACGGAATCATTTAAAATGTTACAAAACTGTTATGAGCACTCTACTCTATCGAGAACGCAAGTATTTGAGTAACAAAAAGCTGAATGAGGTGAGGGTCGTCAAATCTTAGAAAACTAGCCTCATGCAAGTCGTCCATCCACCTCTGTTAACGACAAAAACATCGAAAAAGTGATGGAAATTGTGCTCGAAAATCGTCGTGTTGGCATTAGAAAGATATCAGAGACACGTAACATCTCTTATGGATCGATTCAACACATTTTGGTTGATGTTTTGGGTATGAAACGCGTCGCCGACAGACTCGTACCAAAAGACTTGAATGTTTTTGCAAAAACAACGTTGAGTAGAGGTCGAAAAAGAGATGCTTGCCAACGTATTACTGGTGACGAGACGTGGGTTTATGAATATGACGACTGCCCAACAATCTAACGAATGGCGCACCAAAAAGGAGCCGTAACCGAAAAAAACCACCTCAAAGTCGATCGCAAATTAAGGTGATGCTGATCGTTTTCTTCGATTGCCGTGGTGCGATTCGCCATGAGGGCCAAACGTGCAATAAAATGTACTACTTGGCCCTTTTGTATACGTGCAGCGATTCGTCGTAAACGGTCGGATTTGTGGGCAGACAATTCATGGATTTTTCACCACGACAATGCACCGTCACATTCCAGCTTGATTGTGACAGAGTTTTTGGTCAAACATGAAACAAAAGTCATCGCACAACCACCGTATTCACCAGATTTGGCACACTGTGACATATTTTCTTAAATATCAGCTCCAGGGACTGAGGACATAGAAGAAAATTCGCTGAATGAACTAAAGGCTATCCCGGCCGAGGCGTATAACAAGTGTATGAAGATTTACCGTTGGCATGATTGTATTAACTCAAATGGAGCCTAATTTGAAGGCTATCATAAAATTTTTTATTAAAATGCATAAAAATTTGGTTTTTTTTTTTAACCTGTCTGGGTCAATTTTGAACAGAAGGTATATAAAAAGCAGAAGAAGACATGGCAGATTCAATAAAGTGTATGTATTACTGATCAGCATCAAAAGACGAATCGTCTTATGTAACTACGTCGGAATATATGTATGAATACCGAAATCTCAGAGACTATAAAAGCTAGAGTCTGTAAACTTTGATTTTTCGATTTGCTTCAACGCGTAAATAATATTACTTAAGTGCTTTCATACTATGAGGGATCTTGACATTGTGATTGATTACTTCCCTCCTCATCATTTATAGGCGTCTTCTATTATTGAGCATCTTAGACGGTAAATTTGTATATAACTCGGCTTATAGTAACTCGGCTAAGTTGCAGACAGCAGCTAGAATTCATAAAACAAATTTACAAATTTTTTGCTTTAAATGAAAAAGCTTCAACTTCAAATATATTCGAATGTATCTTAAAAGTTACAAGATGAAAACTAATCATACTTAATCTTTGTAGCACATTAAATATGAAATATAGCTTCGGTAACGTATCTTTTGCATTTATTTTTCAAATAATGCTTCTTAGCGAAGTTAACACCATATGAGCAAGCATTCGAAGCACCAACCGACAAAGTAAGTTGGCAGCAAGTTAGTTCAGATACATCTGACACAGCTACAGTGGTTTGCTTATACGTTTTTTTTTTTTTATTTTTTTTTTATTTTATTTTATTTAGATTTTTTTTTTTGCTTGCTCTTTTGAATCTTTTGGATTTGTTCTTCTATTTGTTTATAGCATTTTATGTGAGCGTGAACATTTGTTAAAAATTCTCTTCGCTTGCAAATTGTTTGCCATAGATACAAATTCGCTGCTGTTCAAAACTTTTTTTTCGTTTTTATACCATTCACACATAGTGTGAAATGGTATTATCAGTTTGTCTGAAACTTTGTAACGCATTAAAGGAGCCATCGTAGACCCCATAAAGTATATATATTCTTGATCAGCTCGACGAGACGAATCGATCTAGCCATGTCCGTTTGTTTGTATGTATGCTGTTGCGCATTTTTTGGGGACCATTTTTTATGCTATCTAGTTGAAATTTTGCACAGATACTTCTTTTTATTGTAGTTTAATAGAGTATCAAGATTGAACTGCCACGCCCACTATTTGGGGTAGCTCCCATACAAACCTACTGCCCACTTTTGACTTTTTGTAAGAAAACTTATTTATTATAGTCTATATTAGGTTGACATGCAATGTGGTGCCTTTTTATGGTCAGCCGCTTAACATGCATAGACTAACATACATAGACCGCCCACTATTTGGGGTAGCTCCCATACAAACCTATGGTCCACTTTAGACTTTTTGTAAGAAAACTTCTTTATTAAAGTCTATATTAGGTTGAAATGCAATGTGGTGCCTTTTTATGGTCAGCCGCTAAACATACATTGACAATTGGGCGTGGCCCGCCTACTATTTGGGGTAGCTCCCATACAAACCCAACGTGCAAATTTGTGTTTTTTATGAAAAAAATCCTTCATTTAGAACAATATTAGCTTGCAATTTGATTTTGTGAATTTTAATGGACAACCGCTTCATATACATATACAAAGAGGCGTGTTCCCACCCACTTTTTGAGGTAGTCCCATATAAACCCACAGTTCACTTTTATGCATTTGTATGGAAAACGTCAATATCAATTTGAAATTCGATATGGCGGCATCTAACACATGTACTACATCGATTCATACACATCTACTAGTGAGCGTGTACGACCCCCTATTTAAACCACCACTTTTATGTATTACAATACTATTTAAAGTTTCGTGTGAATGGTATTAGAGCTTCGGTTCAACCGAAGTTAACGTTTTTTCTTGTTTCTTTTTTTGTTGTCTTCATTTCTATATGTTTTATTTGTGTTTTTTTTTTTTTGCAAATTTGAATTTTGTGCTGTATATGCTTATATATTCTTTTTTTTTTTTTTTTGCAAATTGTCTTCTAGGTTTTTTTCCATTTCAATTTGCGGCCCGTTCTTTTGCTGACGTAATCTGCATAAAAATAGCAACTAGACTTTGTATAAACAAAAGCACAAATGCTTCCACTCGTATATAGTACAATACATAATTCCATTTCTATTTCTGCTTGCGAAATTTGTATTTCAATTGAATGAAACAAAAATGCTGCGAAAATTGATTTAACGCATTTATTTTGCATTGCTACAAATGCCGAAGGTGGTTTTTCAATTAAGACACCCCAGCAGCGGTCACAAGATCCTACACTGAGACTACGCCTGTGGATATGCTATAAAATAATGACCCAAAAAGCGCACATCAATCATACGCACCGTGGCAAGTCAACAGATTTGAATAATAAATTTATGTGCTCTATAAAAAATAGCTAAATTTTTTATATAAAAAACTGTTGTACTGACTAGGCTCCATAAATTGCAGCAGTTACACGTTTATAAACATATTTTATATGCAAACATTGAAATAAATTTCAAATGAAATGGGAAAAAAAAATACTGAATGAAATGCATAAAAATATATATATTAGCACGTTTGTGCGGCGTGATTTGTTTAAATGCTAATATTTTATAGTATTGTGGAGCATAGAAATGTTAGAAATATATACTGCTAGTCAAAAGTATAGAGCTTCATTTCACTTTTACAGAAAATGAGCTTATAGCTTTTATACGAAAGATAAGTTTCAAGAAAAGTAATTAAACAAAGATTTTGACTAGAGTTTTTCACTCTAGTTTCTAAAAAAAGAAATCGTCTTTTTGCAGCACTTTTAACAGTTATTTGCTCAACTATCCAGCAATTTATTTCAGATTTGCATAAATTGTACATAGTTAAAAAGGTAATATGGTCTCAAACATTGTGCAAACACACTCGTTTGGCTTTTGTACTTTTTTTCCCTTGGTTCTTTAAAAAATGTTGCTAACGCACCAAACAAGTTCCAACAAGTTGTAAATTTTAGTGTCTTGGTTCGATACGACCAATCGATTGAACCAAATGAAAATACAATGCGAATAGACAAAGCAGTGTCTTGTCCGTCACTTTTTAACTTCATGTTTGAAACCATGGCGTATAACGCTTCGCTACTATCTTTTCTGTTCTGTTCTGTTCTTTTCGCTTGCTTTATTTTTAGTTGGCAGCATAGAGACAACAAAATTCTCTAACTCTGTACACATTTGTATGTTCAACTGCATCATGCTATAACACAAACTAAAAATTCTACATACATATTTTTGAAAGAAGACTAGCGAGAAAGCGAAGAGACACAGGTGAAAGAACATTATCAAACATATCGCGCTTGCTTCTTCATAAGCATTCGGTTTTGGTTATAAGTTTGCTTTGGTTTCTAAGGTCAAACGAAAACATATGAAAACGACGGCATGCAAGTTTATAAATGTCTTGTTTGCCTTTACGAATGCATTTTTGCAATACTTTATACCTGCTATATTGTATGCTGTTTATGCGGATCGCATAAGCTTTAATGAAATTACAGGAGTATTTATTTTTGTTTTACAATATATTTTCAAGTTTTACAATGAAAGATCATTCTTTTACGAACATACTGTCTTTCTGCTGCATAAACATTTCAGAATTGCTAGCGCCACGCATTTTTGGTTGTTTATTTTCCGAGAGTACACGATAAGTCGATAAGTCATAACTATAACATTTTTGTCTGCAATAAACAAATTTACATCTCTAGCGTTGAGCATTCGAGCATCATCCTGTTGAAACTACCATGCCATTAATCAATCATATGCATACGCGTAAGTACTTCCCATACCATGACTCCGCCCTCATGTCTATGTTGAAGGCTTAAATAAACTTACTCCTTTTGCAAATCCTGAATATAGTATTGATATACGACAGAGCAGTCTAAATTGAAACGTTTTTCAACGGTAAAGACGACCGATCATCATTAATTGAAACGTCATTAATTGATTGATTAATTGATCGTCATTAATTGAAACGAGTAGCAGTTTGAACATCCCACATCATACAATATCTCACAAATTGGAGTCTGTTCTGCTAGTCACTAGCATATACAGGTAGTTTTTTTTGTACTATTTAAGCAGAGTGTGAATGGTATCATACTGTTTACGCAGAGTGTGAATGATATCATAATTTAGTAACAATGTTTGCAATGCCTGAAAGAAAGTATCGGAGCCCCCATAACGTTTATAGTATATGTATATACTCGTGATTAGCACGCCATGACGGCTGTCTGTCTGTCTCTCTATCTGTCTCTCTATCTGTCTGTCTGCGAGTTTATCAGTATTTTTGTTTACTTTTGCTTTTTATTTTGGAATTCTAAGAATTTTACTCTCATCTCGAGAACTTATTATTTTTTTGTTCACCCTTTGAACTCGCTTTCATATAATTTCGAATTTTTTATATATCTACCGACATATCTGTAACTACAATTTATGTTTTCTGCAATATTTCAGTTGGATAGCTCATGAGAGTGAAAGAAGTCGATGTTTCCATGTTCCAAAAAGCTTAAAACCTTTACTTTATCCATAATTTGCGTCATTTTTTATTCAAAAGTGTATATATAGATACTTTGAATCTATATCCAGAGTTCAACCGCTTAAATTACTCGTATTCTGTTCAACACTGTTCTGTTCAACTATGTTACAGTTCAACACTGTTTCAGTACAAAATTGAGCAGTGCTGAACTGCTTCGTTTCCAAATCGTATTGTTTGTTAAATTTTATTTTACAAACTTGCATTTCTACAAACGAATTAAGTTGGCTTATGGTTATGTTCAAGCGTTCGATTCAATTGTATCTTTCAATAGATCGTTACGACTACTTATCGAATCAAGAAGCTTTTAAGAGCACAAGTACTTCAAATAGGTTGATAGAAAACTGAACTGATAAAATTGAGTTAGTCCGTATACAATAGAACGCCGAATTTCTGTACAACACCGGATATTTTAGCTACTAATAAATAAAACGAGTGCGCAAAGTCTGCCTGTCTGTCTGTCTGTCTGTCTGTCTGTCTTTCCGTCTATTAAATAAATAAAAAATCGAGTAGCAACAAATACAACAACAATATTAGAAATAAAATTTGCATTTTTAAAACGTATGACAGCGCGTATCAGCTACAACTACAACAACAACAACAACAATTAAAAACAAAGCAGCAATCTGAACAGCAGCAAAAAATAAAAAAAAAAATAATAAAAAAAGAAACTATCTACTAAAAATACAAATGAAATACAAAAGAAATAGCGTACAAAGTCAAAGTCAGAAAGCGAAATGTTATCGGTTATTGAATATATATACATATATTGTCTACTTGAAGCGCTCAAAACACACAGAAATACCGACATTCCTAAGCTATATGGTATATATATATATATATATATATATATGATATATATATATATATATATATATATAGTCGTATCGTTAAGTAAGTGCTGCAGCACAGATACTTTTGTTGTTTCTAAGCTTGTTTCTAAGTCTTCTAAATAGATTGCGTATCTTTAGGTGAGCAAGAGCTGAAATCGAAGGTAAAATTCTGAAAAAAAGAAGAGAAAAAAAATACGAATGCTCAGCAAAAATATCGCACAATTGTAGAAATGATTTTAATAGGCTTTTGCTTTGTTTTGTTTGAATTAAGATACATTGAGGTAGAGCTTAGATAAAGCTGTTTGTGGTATCACTACATACATATATGTATGTATGTGTGCTATAAAAAGTGCTTAGGAAGTAGGGAGAGATATATGTTTTTGTGACATTTGGCATTCAATCAAACTCTTAACTTAGAATTTCATGCAGATGTGGCTACTACTATTGCGCATAGATAATTTCATTTAACATTTAATGTATCTATATACTGCAAAGTCTTCTTTTCCGTTAGCTAAAATCTTAAACGGAAGAATATTAGTGATAAAAATATGACATGCTGGGTAGGCTGGTAGTTCTTGTGTGGCAGTGATGTGAGCTACATAAGAAGTTTCATAGATATATTGCCAAAAATTCAATCTTTCATAAAGGTATCCTAGATTTAGCAATATTTTTCAAAGTACGTTTCGGGTATTTGGCCCCAATCTTCCCTAATAATTTATTAAACTGAATCATGATTAATCTAAAAATTCCAAAAATAATTTCAGCCAAACAACAAAGCTGGAGTAGTCTCTTGAGTTCTTCTTAGCAACCGTGTTCTTTGGGATATACTTTAGAGTACAAATTTAGTACTACTGTGATCGGTGTGAATTCTTTTGTAGGTTTGACTTCTTTAGTTTCTTCACTAAGCTAAGACCAGTCGGACCTATTTTCATCATACACAAGCATGTGTGCCCACAGTGCTACGCTATCTCTCTGCCAGGAGAATTAAAAAGCACATAGATTTAGTATTGCAGTAAATTTTTGAAAGCGCCTTTGTCGTTTGAAGCACTTCTAGTTGTCAGAACTTTTTAAATGCATTAAGCTACTGTCACTCTGCAGCTTATTGAAGTAGGTATCAAAAAGTGCAAAATTTTAAATTTCGAGAATGCAGTTCATTTGTTCCTCCAGGTTTGTCCAAGCTTTGCCCATACACCAAATTTTTTAAAGCAAAACTTTAGTTTTTAATTAATTTATGCTGAAACGAGTCATAAACCGACTGCAGATCACGTAGCACTTACAGGTTCCAACAGATTATAACCTCCATTTTATAGTTACTGCTTCAAATAACTTAGTTTTTTTTTTTTTTTTGTAGCTATGTTGAAAACAGACAAGATTATTGAATTTGAATTGAAATACATTTTTGGAATAATACGTAAAATAAGTGTTGCACTCATAGAACTAGTTACTCTTTGCATTTTTCGATTGAAGTCTCTATGGCACTCTCAACTATAAATTGCTGGCCCGTTTACAATTTGCTGCTTCGCTGCAAAATAAATTACTCAAAGTCATCATAATTCAAGTAAAAGCTGCCTTCTTGTGTGTGTGTGTGTTCTCCGTTCGGAGCATATAAAAAATATGCTACACGTACTTATCGCGTCCTTTGTGTATTTTTAACTAAATATCGATGAAATATGCCAAGCCACGCGCAACGCAGACATGAAAAATCTTGTATGAAATATTTCATATAAATGCACCAAAAAAAAAAAAAGACAAAAAAAAAATATGATTGAGATTGTGCAGAAAAGTGCACTAAAAATGAGCAATGGACATCGCTATGCGATGGCATGAGAAAATATTGTAACACCAGCGGCAGCAAAGGCGCCGCAGCTTTTATAGAGTAGAGCAGCGAAGTCTCTAAAGTATTGCCAGTACACGCGCAGCTCAAAGTGAAATACACTTGAAGACGAGGAAGTTCCAGAAGCAAAGTGTAGCAGAACAATTCAACGCGCAATCAATCTTGCGTTGCCTTGGCGCCTTAGAGTCTGCTATGAAATTTCGCTTACGAAATACAAAAGCAGCAGTCGATAAGCAGCCGTAAAGGAGTTACGGACAACCAACCGTACAAGAGTAGACACACACTTTTATGTGGCATTTGGGAATTGTGCAGCCAGCACTGGAAGCCATTGTAGCAGATTGGCATTTGGGATTATGGCAGCACAACTGACAGACTGACTAAAAGACAGTCGCTGACTGACTTGGCATATCAATATATATATATTTATATATTTAATGTATATATAGCCGCTTGGCTGTCTACACACTTCAAAGCGCGAGAAAGTGAAGTATTTATGTCTGTCTGTCTGTCTACATGTCTGTCTGTCTGTCTGTATGTAGTATGGTATCTTGAGTAGGCAAGTCAGCCAAACTCTAAGTGTAATAAATTGCTGAAACTTTGTCTTTGTCTTGCTGAAAAACGAACGCGTGAAATTCACATTCAATGCGTTCTCAAGTTTCAAATTGGTAACCTTGACAGCAGCAACAGCAGCAGCAGCTACTTGTCTTCAGCTTCGATATCTGCGTTGCTGCTTTCGATTTGTATGTAAAATGGAAAGGACAAAATTTATGTGCAACATTAAAATCAGCTTCCATCTTGTAAAATTTGTGGCAAGCGAGAAATTTTGAGCAACAGTTGCTGTTGGCACAGCAGGTGTGTATCTTGTATCTGGTTTTTTTTTTTTTTTTGTTTTTTGCTTATGAGGCATAAAAACGCAATGCGGTAATTGTAAATTGTGTGTTAGAATAAAAAAAGAGAAACATTGAAATAAGTATCTTCAAACGAGGCAACATGCTGCTTAAATATATCTGCTAGAAACTGCTGATAAATATTATTTAAGTAGAGAAAATTGACAGTGCTCGACTACGAAATGCACTGTAAGCCAACTGACGCACTTATGTTGAATATTTTATTAGAATAGACATAAGATTTATACACACTAAATTTGGTGTATCTAACTTATCACTCAAAACTCTAGCTTGTTCAGTATAGGGTGTACCACCTCTAGTAGCATTGGCACTTTTATTTCGAATACGCTGTCTCAAGGGAAGATGTGAAGTCCATACAATATACCAATTTGGTGATACTATCCTTTATAGGCTCCGCAATATCTGCCACAACATGCTTGCTTTTTGCTGGTAATCAAGAATATATAAGCTTATTGAAATCTGCCATTCTGGCTGTTACATACATTTGCATAATTTTAATAAACCCTTTGAGCCCAGGTGTAGAAGATAAGTAAACAATTTTATTTCTATAGCACGAATTTGTTGAATATTTTTGCTCAAGTTCAAAGTGAAATTATTTGAAGCATACAAACATATAGCAAAAATACGTAAGAACATGTTAAGTAGAGTGTGCTTTGCATATGTAATACGAGTATATAATATATGCACTTAATATATCTGAGATTATAGAAGACCGTTCAGTTGAAAAAGACTTGAAATCCAAGAAAGGTTTTCAAATCATTCAGTTGACGACAGTAGATATAAAAAACGATGGACTGGGTACGTGATAAGAGCATTCAAAACATCACACTCTGTAGTCGCACCATATTATTCTTTTTATAGCTCATTAGTGGACAGTCAAATGATGCAGGAACAGTATCCTTCCGATGTCATGAGTAGTCGAATGTGGATTTGCTTCAATTAGTGTCTTTATTTAGTCGTTATCAGCTTCAATGAGTATCATTGACATCAAAAATGCTTTCGGAGTTGGTCGTGGAGATCGAATGATGAAGCTTCAGTGTCTGCGCGATGTCATTGGTAGACGAAAGTGGATCTGACTCTATCAGTGCTTTTATGTGATCGTCATCTGCTTCAATGAGCATTGTTGACAACATACTCACCAGCGCGAAATTTAGTGAAACATCTCTGGTACTAACGCTTTTGTAGAGCATTACTCCCGTAAACTGTTGGCTTGCGTTCTTCCCTTTTTGAAGTAAAAAAGCAAATTATGTCGAAAATGTACAGTTTCGAATTAATTTGTATTTTTTTTTTTTTGCCAGAAGTTTGAACTGTCTTCTGGCAACGATTACGCTGACATTGGTATTGTAAAAATTCATTGCAACATCATCATTTGCAAAAAGTGCTTTGTCATCTCCGACAACCCAATAGTTAGTTCCAAAGATATACGAAAATGTTCATGGCATCCAATTTTTTGTACTATTTGCATGCTATTTTCTCTGTGCTGAAGACCGCTGACTCAGCTGACTCAGCTTGGAGAATGATTAATATGTAATTTTTTTTGTTTGCTTTATGGCGCATAGAACCGCATAACCACCTAAAAGTATGCTACATTTCGCATAAAAAGTGTAAAAAATTAATTCTAATTATTCATATGAGTATTTTATCTAATGGACGCCATTTTAATTTCCTCTTTTTTCGCCGCTGCAGCACCATTTCCGCTTTGTTTCACATTGCCTGCACGTTACACATGGCCTACATTAATTTTCTTGCTAATCATTTAATATGCGCGTTTTCAAGCAAAACTAATTACAATTTCATGCGGCTTTTTTTAGTTTTTTCTCTTCTATACACGCAATAAAAATAAAATAGCACGGCAGCAGAACAAAAAATTAAGAATGAAAATAGCATAGGAGTCTCACACCCATGTATGTACAAAAGTTATGTGTATTGTAAGGGACGCTGTGTACAAAAAGCAAATATGTTTGCAACAGCTTAAGCATGATTTTTATAATTATTATATTATGCCCAGCCACTCGCTATACACCCACACACACACACACACACACACACACACACACAATTGTGTCGGTCATTTTATGTAAGCCAAATTAAATCATTTGATATGCATTAAATTTTTATGCGCTCATTTTTATTGTACATGCTTGGCATTTTATGTATTATAATTTTCAATTGCCGTTGGCTTTACACAGGATATTTCATTTTTATACACTTCACGCAGAATGTGAATATTACTATAATTTAGTCATAATGTTTGCAACGCCTTAAAGGGAGCTTCGGAGACTACCTAAAGTGTATATAGGTATATACGTGATCAGCATGACAAAACTAGTCGAACTAGCCATGTCCGTTAGTCCATCAGTCCGTCTGTCTATTTGCCTGTTCGTCCGTCTTTCTGTCCGCCTATCTGTCAGTCTGTCTATCTGTACGTTACTAAACACCACATTCCCTCAATTTTTAAATATTGCTTTTTGTATGTAGACTTTTTCTAACCAGAAGAAATTTAAGTTTCACTATAGAAACACTTTTTATTTACTTTGTTGTATCGAACATGTTTGAAATAAAGCAATTATTATGTTAAAGTAATAATTTTCTTTGAATTGATCAACATACAACATACATACAAAAGATGACACCAATTAATATTAGGAGATTTTGCATGAATTGTTAATTTGCATCAGTAAACATTTGAGGACTCGATAGTTCAACTCTCTAGCATACTGCCTAACATTCTAGACGAACCGGGTTTAATATCCGCTCGAACCAAAAATTCGTTATATATATATATATATATATATATATATATATATATATATATATATATATATATATATATATATATATATATATATATATATATATATACGTATGTTTGCTTACTTTTGGCCCGTTTAGTTATTTGTTTTTTGCTGTTATAGCTTAAAAAATTAATAAATAAACTATGCTACTATGCGCCTCGAATTGGTAACAGCTGCCATTTGGTTAGAAAAACATATAAATAGTTATGTGTATTTATGTGCAGGTGTATTACTAAATAGTACATCAAAACAGACACCCCTGCGCTTCGAACTCTGCTATGCGCTACTCCGCCTATAGATATGCTTTGATTTGTTTTGTTGTATTTTTTCTTTTCGTTTTTCCAATTTATAGAAAATATTTGTGCCATATTTTGAACGCTTTTGTAGTCATTTTGTAGAACTCTTTTACCAAAATTATACCTTAACCCACTAGCTGTGTGTATGCGCCTATATGTATGCTATATATTTATGTATAATATATATATATATATATATATATATATATATATATATATATATATATATATATATATATATATATATATATATATATATATATATATATATATATATATATATATATATATATATATATGTATATTGGCATTGTTGCTACATTTTAGTGTAGCAGAAATTTTAGCAAACGTTGCCAAAAAATATTATACGTTGCGCTCAAGTAGGTAGAAAATATCAAAAATGTACACGCCCACCATGACTTTTATATAAGCGTAGCTATTTCTAAGTGTTTGTAGATACTAGTATGTGTATTCATTTGTTTACGCGGAGGCTTATAAAAGTTGGGAAATTTGAGTTCAAAATGAATTTTGGGCTGCAAAAGAAACGGTTTTGAAGTTTAAAACTTTATCAGTTTTTTTTTTTTTATAAATTTAAATAAACTGTTTAACTTGTTTAATAGTATGAGCACATTCTTCAAAATACTTGCCAAAATTGAGTTTCTTTTACATGTATTAACTGATATTTTACCACTACATACATATATATGCGATGAATGCTTCATTAGCATTATAAGTTGAGTCTATATAGACGTGCCAAGCAGTTCGTCAGCATGAATATCGCTCTCTCGGAGACTATTAAAGATACACTCACCAAACTAGTACATTTCGATCTGTTTATGCACTTTTCAGACAGAGTTTATGAAATGAATATGCCAACCCTCTACAAATACAAATCTTATTGACGAGTTTTTTTTATATCTGCTGTTAATTAAGTTATTAAAAAACTGGTGGGGCTTGCGTCTAGACCAAATAAATATCTCACATGTATCCATTGCGGATGACTACACGCATATAAGCTATTAGTTCATACATAGCGTTTGCCTAGCTGTTGTGTATCTCGAAGTTCATTCCAGTTATTAACCAGTATATCTAATGTTTTAATCTTAGCGTTTCTTGCTTTGTATGTGCTGATTAATGTCTTTTCATTTTTTTCGTTATATTCGTTAATTTCGACGCTCTCACTGCTTTTCGTTATACTCGTTAAGTGCTGTTATCTCGTACTCGTTAATTGTTGCCTTTTCATTTGTGCACGTTATACTCGTTAGTTTCTCTCTTCTCATTTGTTTCTATTATACTTGTTGGTTATTGCTTTTCTATTTTTGAACAATATGCGCCTTAATGTCTGTTTGTGTTCGTTATATTCGTTAGTTTCTGCACTCTGCATTCGTTATACTTATTAGTTTGTGTTTCTTCTTTTGTTTACATTATTATTGTTTATTTTCCTCATCTTGTTACTGACGTTGTACTCGTTAATTTTGATTTGCTAATTTCTTAGCTCATACTCGATTATTTTTGTATCTGTAAATACATATATACTCCTTATTATTCTAATTTAGTGATCAGATAACGTATTGTAGATCTGTGTTCTCTATCAAGAACTGGTGTATAAACAGTATGGAACCTGATTTCAGGAACGTAGAACAAAGCTTTGAACATTTTGATATTTTCTGTATTTTCTGTATTCTCTGTTTATGGTTTTTTTGTTTTTCATTCTTTATTTATGTCGTCTGTCGTCTGTCGTCTGTCTTTTGTTACGTTGTACTCGTTCTGTCTTCTCGTTACTTACGCTTTATGTTAATTATAACCTGTTGCTTATATTACACTCGCTAATTTCTGTCGTCTCGTTCATTTTGATACAATCGTTGAATAATACTCGTTATAATTTAGCTTGTGCTGTATATTTTGGTGCCATTATACTGAAGTATGAGTAGAAGTTCATTTTTTTACACTAAAAAAATAAAATTTATACACTACCGCTCAAAAGTTGTTGTTTGAGCAGTTTGTAAAGAAATTGCTGCCAAAATTATGGCCTCTCTAGATATATCTTAATTGGAAGACTGGAATTTGTGGTTTATACCAAGGACTGCTGGGTGAATTGTATGGAAGCTTATTTCGTTCTCGTACTTATAGAACCAAGCTATGTCAACTGTAACGATTTTATTAATCCATGGTATCCATCGAGCAGATTAGCTTATGTAATGTATCCAATGAAATACCACTACTCTTACTTACTTTTCCTTACTTACTTGATTAAATATATCTAATGGTATTGGGTTTTGATGCAAGCTTCTGGATCAAAGTATCACGAGTTTGTTATATAATTGCAAACAAATTATTTAATGAGAGAATGCGCGCAAGTGTATTTTCAAATTGAAAATTTGGTCTAACTCCAATTACTCAGGTATGAGCCAATTCAAGGACATTGCCAGGTAGGGAGTTTGACTGGGGCGGTACATCTCTCAAATAATAACGGAGGTGTCCCAAGGCCAGCTCAGTGCGGACAGAAACCACACATAGAGCAAAAGGGCAAATGCTGACTTGATCTCGGTGTTCAGTACACACAGGGACAGCAAAAGCTCGGCCTATCGATCCTTTTGGTTTAAAGAGTTTTTAACAAGAGGTGTCAGAAAAGTTACCATAGGGATAACTGGCTTGTGGCGGCCAAGCGTTCATAGCGACGTCGCTTTTTGATCCTTCGATGTCGGCTCTTCCTATCATTGTGAAGCAAAATTAACCAAGCGTTGGATTGTTCACCCATGCAAGGGAACGTGAGATGGGTTTAGACCGTCGTGAGACAGGTTAGTTTTACCCTACTAATGACAAATATGTTATTGCGACAGCATTCCTGCGTAGTACGAGAGGAACCGCAGGTACGGACCAATGGCACAATACTTGTTCGAGCGAACAGTGGTATGACGCTAGATATATAGTTAGTTAATGTAAGACATCTGTGGCATTCAAGCCTAGTCTAACACCAGTCATGTGCTGAATTGGTCTCGAATCTACATCAGTTTTATGTTTTACAGAACTATTCGATAGCACATTTGTAACGAGTCTGGCAATGCTGAAATTATTTGGAAAGAGTCTTCAGTTTATGATATACTTATGTATGTATGTATTAAAAATTTGAACTGTTTTTAGTTGCGTTGGTTAAGAATTTCCCTTCTCTTTTTTGTATATATCAACAACTTACGAAACTGCTATTAGCACCTGCAGTATAAAATAATGTCTTTTTTATGTTTGTGTAACATTTTTAAAGCATTCTGTTTGCCAAAAAATATTCGTTTGTTTTTCATTATAGCACAGACGCCATTTGCTTTGCTACCTTTTTATGCTGCGGCATAGCTCAGTGGAGTCTCAGCCTGTCATACTCCTTTTTAAGCACCCTACCTACTCGTACTAATATTTCTTATTACCTTTTTGTGTTAGCATTATACGAGCATAGTATGATATAATAAAAAAATAGAGACTAAAAGGCTGCGCGCCAAAATGTGCTTTTTGTTTTTTGTTGTTTTTTTGTTTTTTTCGGGCAGCGTATTGCAAATGGAATAAAACCGAAGAGCATTGCCAACAGCAGCTACAGATACAGCTGCAGCTACAGCGTCACTTTGGCATCATTGGCAGTGTGGTATATGTGCGGTTTCCGGTTGCTTGCCACTTGGACACTTCCGGTTGCCTATTTGCTGTTTGCATGTCCCTCGATCTAGCCATCTATCTAACTATATATCTATCTAGCTTTGATTATGTATGCCAGCAGCCAGTGTACGAATTTTTTTTTTTTTTTTGGCACATGTTATATAAAATTTTATGCCATCTTCTACCGCGTTGCTTGATGCTTCTCTGTAAGTATGCTGCACCACATGCGGCAAATTGGCACATGAAAACAAACGCAGCGTGCATTCCGACATAGAAAACTTTTGGCATACTCTATGGTAAATGGCAACCATTGAAATTGAAGTTAGAGTCAGACAAAAGTATCTACGTGTAGTACCTAGGCTTAACATACGCGTGATTTATGTATGTAATTTTTTTTTCGCTCAATTTAAAACTGGTTTTACTTTACTTTATTATAAGCAACAATCTAATCAGCCATATATTAAAATTTCTTTTATTCTGCTTTCATTTCAGTTGCTTTGATTTCAATGCCTCCTTGCTGTGCCTTTGATTTTGTCTTGGAGAAAAGAAATGCCAAAAGGAGCTGGTAAGTGATTTTATTTTTGCTCCTTTTTCTTTTTTTTATCTTACATACAAGAACTAAACTTATATCGTATATATACTTCATATTTATTTTGCTGACTTTTTGTACAAATTGAAAATCAAAACATTTTGCGCGTCTGCTGCCTGCTGGCTTCCTTAATAAAAATTTATTTTTATATATTTTTCTTCGTACATTTCCTGCCCTTTTTGTACGCCTTGGGTATATTTTGGTAGACGACTTCGTGCTGCCTAAAAATATTTTTCTTATAAATGATACTATAAGCTTAAATACTTGTGGGACTCGTTGTCTGTTTGTATTTTTTTTTCTAGCTTTTTTCTATTTTTGCCAATTCTAATTGCTTAAGCCGCAATCTTCTGTACTTGACCCTCTTTTTGCCTTGGGTCACTTGTCCAATTAGTAATTTAATCAGTTTATATCTGTGAGTCGACAACATTTTTGTCGTCGTCTTCATTTACAAGCAGCATAAAAGATGTTTAAAGTTTTTTTTTTAAGAGCAGCATAAAGTTTTTAAAAGATTTGCGCTTTTTATTGGGTGTACTTATTTGCTTTTGGGTCGACTTCATTATGCTTGAGGTTATGTGGTTTGTTATTGGTGAAGCAGCTTTTAGTCAGCTTTATAAAGTGATTCATTAGAAAATGTGTTGTACATATGTAAGTTTTTTGTATATAATATGTGCCAAAATAAAGCCAAAATCAGACGATTTTAACGGGTGATTCATTTAGAGTTTTTCTTTTTTTTTAAATTTTAAAACACTTAAAATAGAATGGGCTATGGGAATCTTTATTATGACCCAAAGGAATAGACTTTGACTATTACTTTTTAAAGATAATTTCATTTAAATGTAGGCCGCAACTACGCTGTAGGTGGTCCATTCCGAAGGTCCAATTTTCGATAACTATTTCCTAGCATTGATACCGATATCTCGCGAATTACGCTTTCAAGTCTTATCGGTTAAGATTTTGACTTCATATAATCCAAAAGATTCAAAATTCAATGGTGTCGTGTCACACGAACTAGGCGACCAGTTGATCGGCGTCCATACTTGGTTGAAAGGCTTAATTTTTAGATGTAGGAAGACAGAATAGACTGGGACAAAATAGCCAACCTTTAGCATTGAAATTTTTGGAGGCAGCATTTTGAGAGATATGTGTGAATCTAAGATACCGTTGGAAAGCTTGGGCCTTTCGCTATTCTTCGCTCATAGACACTTATTTGGTAGCTCGCATCACTGCTGCGCCAATCTTACTTTCTAGTGTTCAAAAATTTATTGTATTCATTTCATGATGTTTCAATAAATAATAACTACTTAAAAAAAATAGAAGGTGTTGCAGTTTGCCGCACTCCAAGTGGGCGTTTGTCTCCGTGGGTGGGGTCAAACCGATTAAACAGATAAGAAAAAGATGTGGCATACTCTTAATATACAAACTGGTACAAAACTGGAAACAGTTTCTTGCTAAGCACTAAATCGTATCCCAATTCGTGCTCACATAGCAACTTTAATATATGCCAGAGGATGCATTTTTAGAGCAACACTGTCTTAACCATCGCATTTCCGGTGATCCAAGGCTCACCCTTGAACATCAAGAAGCTTCATAGTTACAATTTCTCTATAAATGGTCCGGACATTCCAGCTGCATATACGTAAATCATGTTGCTTATATTGTTTGCGCGTGTCGTATTCGAGACATCTTCTGCGTCTTTATTGGTAAAGGTTGTTTGAGGTTGCGGGCAGTAAAGCAACTACACCAACCTTGAATTAAGGGAGTTGCTAGCTCATAATTTGCTTAACCGAAACGAGTATTTAAAGATTGCAAGCATCTTGGTGAATGGTGAATTTCAAGTGAGTGGCAATCAATAAAACTTGCGACTATCACTGAGTAACTAATTCGCTTCTCTGCAACTGCATTCCTAAATACAAATGTCTTCTAAATTATGTCTGCTAAATGTTTTTAGAATAAGTACTTACATTTATATTGTAAGTGCCACTTATATAGTAGGTATACTTATAAACACTTCAATGTTTCCAAGTTTAATTTTAAATTGTTCTCTTATGCAACTTTAGTATCAAAGATTTACGTGAAAACTTTTCGTTTTAAAGTCTTCTGCGTAACGCCTCAAGGCTAATTTTCATGCTATATCACTCGCTCTATCTTTAGTTTAGTATCTATTGTTGTGATGCAGATCTTACTTAATTTTAGTTAAATTCACGCTACGTGCCTTTCAAAATGTTGTCTATTTTGTAGTAGTTTCACATTTTAGTACGCTGCTTGCGCTTTTCTTGTTGCTCATTTGTTTTTCCTTTTTTCGTTTTTTCCTTTTTTAGGTTTTTTTGTTTTTATTTTTGCGCTAAGTTTTCCTTTGTTATAGGTACGGCTGTGTGTATCTGTGTGTTGAGTACGTCAGATTTTACTAGGTACTATTACCACTACACGAGACTGCCATGATTTCTATGCATATTCAACTCAAAGCATACAATGCAAAAAGTACGCGCTGCAGATCTTCACCGAAGAAGGCGAGGACGACTCCTCCGACACGTTGTACAATTTATGTCTGCTGTCTTTTCTTTTCTTTACGTTTAAATACAAAACTATTTTGCTATGCGCTGTTGCTTGTAGTTATGTTTATGCTTGTGTTTGTGTTTGTGCTTGTGCTCCTGGCGCCTGCTGACGTTGCTGCTCCTTGTTCAACGTTTTTCTGCGGTTTGTGCATTTGTAAGTTTCGCCCGTAAGTATACTATAGAATTTTGTGTTGTAATGGGTTTTGGTTTGGTTCTGTTCCTTCTGTTTTCTTTCAATCTGCTTTGTATTGCTGTCATTGTCTTTGAAATCTTGCTTGTAGTTTAACACACACACACAGACACACAGTCACACATGCACATGCACAGAACTTGTCTGCCTTGTATCTGTGGCAGCCACATAATATATTGTATAATGTCCTTTTCGTTGTTGCTGTTGTTGCTGTGTGCGTTGCTGTATTAGTTTTAGCTATATGAAAAGAAAACATTTTACAATATTTTGTCTTTCTTCCTGTACGTCTGTCTGTCTGTCTGTCTGCCTGTCGACATTGGCGACTTTTCGTACATTGTAAAAATAACTACATGCCACACACGTAAGGTGGTATATGTATGTCAGTATAGCATGGACAGCCTGCTGTCGAAGCTGCCTCAGCATAGTTGACAAGGATAATGTAAAGAAAATATAGCTTAGTTGGATTTTTCAGCATAAATTCTTTCTACATTTATTGTTTTTTCTGTATTCCTTTTTATTTTTATTTTTTTGTCATGTTGCCTGTCTTAGTGCCAGTAGGTTTAAAAAAGTATTTCTTAAAAATACAAATTAAGCTGAAAACGATTTTGCAAGGATTTATAAGTTTAGCTGACATAGCAGTTGATATGTCATATCTACAATAATATAAAGCAGCATTGTCTTTTCATTATTATTATTATTTTTTTTTTTTGGAGATATTGTTTTGATAAGTTACGTGTTGGCTTAAATAGTTGAAGAGATGCAGTGAATTGGTTTTATAAGAAAATATAAAAAAATGTGCTTATGCTGTTTTTAGAACTTCAAATAGGTAATATAAATATACTGTAAATGAGCACCTTCCAACAAATATTGGCAACCCTTTACCCTGTATACCCTGTTTTAACACTTTTGCTCTTGCTAGGCGAACTGTCTTTTGTGCATGTGTTAAATCTTGCACTTTTTGTATTTTGTAAGGCTTCAATCGTAGTTTAATTTTTTAATATGTGCCTCATGCTACGAGCAGACACATTGAGTATGTTTGCCAATTGAACTGCGCTTTGTCGTGGATTACATTGAATTCTGGCGTTCACGTTTCTAACCATTTCTGATGATATTGCTGTTTTTGGATGAACACCTCTATGGCGTTTTTTTAATGCTACCAGCATCATTGTAACGAGTAATGGTCCAATACACAAACATTTTGTTCACACGTAAATGATGTAGCTCATTAACAATGGCTGGTTGTGATTTTCAAGCCAAATACAAAGCACTGCTGCGTTTGAATCCATTTCGATAACTTTTTAACTTCAGTAGTGTTTTAAACAACATCACAGACTGACGCTTGACAAAGCAAGAGCGCGTTGTCATTAGCAGTTTGATTGCTACACCAGCGTGAAGTTGGTTACACTTCGAGCGCCGACCACTGTATTCAAAGCAGTTGACTACTTAATTATCTTATGCATTATGTCAACCTTCTAAAACATTGATTAGTTCCATATAGTCTGCTTAACCAAATTGTATTTCACTGTAACGAGCTAGCTAAAAATGAAGTCACAATCGCACACAAAAAAAAGCATCTTTCAAAAGCAGCCACGTGATTTATAATATTGTAGACCACTCAATATGCTTCACCCAAACGATCTTCCAGATACATACTCTTAGAAATACTCTACCTTTTTAGTGGAGCTGGCACATTCATATAATATACACTGTAACGACGGCGGGCAGACAGACGGACATGGCTGTTTCGACTCGAGTACTCATGTTGATCAAGAATAAATACACCAGCGTACATTTTACTCTTGCTGAAGGTACATACAAATAATATTATGCTCAGTAAACTCTTTTTTTTTTACTAGTTGCTGCATATTAAATAAATATTAAGTATACGAGACTTCCGAGACTCTTGCTACATTAAAGCCTTAAAGCGCTACTACTAAGCAAAAACTGCATGCCACAGCACAATGTCATTGTACTTGAATACTTTTCAAAAAGGCATACACACACACACACACACACACACACACACACACACACACACACACACACACACACACACACACACACACACACACACACACACACACACACACACACACACACACACACACACACACACACACACACACACACACACACACACACACACACACACACACACACACACACACACACACACACACACACACACACACATGCATATTTCAAATGCATTTTGAATGAACTTCAAGGCATTTGTCGCATGCAACAAAAGTACAAGACTACGTCAACGCATAACGCACCACAAACTGCTGGGACATGTCAAGTCCGACTGTTGCAACTGCTGCCATTTGCTGTAACCGCTGCGCTGAAGTGTCACAAAGCTGCATTAGAAAGAAAGGACGAAAGAACGAAATAGTAGCAGCAAATAATAGTCAACAACATGCCGCAGTAGACACAGCATTTCCGTTTATTTTTTTTTTTTTTTGTATGTTTTACTTACTATATGCAGCCATTTTGTTTATTTTTATTTTTATTTTTGCTGCAGCATGCACCATTTTGTTGCATGCTACTTGTCACTTTTATTTATTATTATGATTATTTCTGTTATTTTCTTCTGCTCTCCTACACCGCCACTCATTGTACTTGGCTTACATGGCAGCATGTCGCCTTGACGTATATGATGTTGTATGCGTTCTGACAGCGCTGACGATGACGACGACAAATGTCTGCCGGGCATACAAGCAGTCTGTTTATGCAGCTCTCCTGCTGCTGTTGCGTACGTGCTTATCACAGCATCCATGAAGTAGATGCTTCTACTCGTCATTGGTGTCAGCAGCATCAACGCCAACAAGCGACATTGTCGTCTATCAGCGTGCAAGTCTAGCTGGCTTTTAGCTTTTGACAATTAGTAGCAACTTGCAGAGTATGTGTGTGTGTGAGTGTGTGTATGCAGTGTGCTGTGTGCTGCTGTATGTTTGTGTGTGTGCAGGACACCGCACATTTGCACTAATTGTTTGTGGTTCGTTTGCGTATATGCTTTATAAGCGCGCTTCAACTTGAAGCCTGGGCTGGCACTCGAATTTACTCGACTCCTGGCTTGCAACAGGCCTACTTGCTGCTGGCTTACATCGTAAATTCTAATGAGGTCATTGCTTGACAATCACATTTACGCTGCGGTATTTTTCGCTTTAGGTTTTTTATCTTTCTATCTCTCTCTCTGTCTCCTTCTCTGTCTCTCTCTCTCTCTCTCATTCTCTCTTACATTCTATCTTTCTGCTTCACTTCAGCAATTCTGTCAGCGCTTTGTGATTTGTTTCCAGGCGCGTCGCCATTTTTCATGCGCTTGCCAGACTCTCTATGTATGTGTGTGTGTGTGTAATGGCGGCGCTTTCATTTCCGCTTCCTGCAATGCACTTCGTTTGCGCGTTTATTTTATTTTGCTCTGTGCTGCCTTTCGTTTCAGCGTCATTAGTGGGACACGCGGGAAATATATGTGCGCCAGGACTTTCTTTTTAGTTGCGGCTACATTTCATTTGATTTTAGTTCATTTTATATGTCTTTTGTTTCCGTTGCGCGACATTTTTTCATTAATTTTAGCGCCAGCACTTCGACATAATTTATGCGCGAGACAATGCCGCGTGCATTGTGTCTGATATAGTTTTGGTGCTGCTCCTTGCATTTGCATCTAAATAAATTAAAGCGATGCTGCCACAATGAAATTATGGTTTTGCGCGTTTAAGTGTGCCGTGCCGTGCGGTGCCGCCAACGTTATTGTTTTTGTTGTACGCAACCACAATGCTGCGCTGCACTGCACTGCACTGCTCTGTGCCTGTTGATTAATGCGCTCGCACTGCATACGGCGTCGCTTGCGCCTGCGTCACTTTTAATTACACCAAAATGCAGCGAAGCGTTTTTGTATTAGGAAAACTAACTACTGAGACTGCCAACAGCAGAGGCATCAGCGGCAATATACTTTGCAACGTGATTTTTATCTCGCATTTATGCGCAGCCATCTAGGCGTGGGATGAAAAACGCTTTTCTGATGTGCACTGCAATGACACTTTGTCAGCGGTTTTCTTTTAATTTTTGGCAGCCGAAGTGGAAGTGATGTATTAGAAATGAGGCCGAAAAATTGCTTTCAAATACTACTACATACGGTGGCTGTGCTTCATTAAATTTTAAGTGAATTCTTTTTGTAATGCAGTGAAAAAAAGTTGCAAGCGCGTTGCTTATAATTAATCAGCGTTAGAATATGCTACTTTTTTTTGTTACTTGCAGCAGGATAAGAAATTTCAAGCTGTCATCGCGAGCTTGGCAGTAACACATTTCATCAATCCAATTTTTCAGTACATTTTGTATAGTTCCGTACTCTATTCTATGACTAAATGTTATACTTCAAGGCATGAAGCTCAATTGATGCCACCAAAACGGCTGAATTCACATTTAGCATACTAAGTGTACAAGACATCGATTGTTTGATAGCTTATGTTGTATGTCGCCGCATGCTGCTGAAGCTAAAGTTGATGCAAGTTAATATACTCAATTTCTGGGGAAAAAAAAAGTCGGTTATCATTGCTTTTATGCACAATCCGTTAAATGCAACGGTGCTGCCAGCATCATTTTCGAATAGTGGTGCCGCCACTTCAAAAACTACACCAAACTGTCATACGCAAAAGAGGATTTTCCGATAAATTCGGCAGAATTTACTTTCGAAATAAGTTTTCAACGTTTACGAATTACGAAGATTTCATCAAGTGCAATCGGTTTCATTTCGTGACGTGGAGATATCTTACTGAGTTTCTGTCGCTTTTTTGTGCGCGAAATTCCCGTAAAGGTCAAATTATATGATTTATAAAAGAGACTGGTAGATTTCTCACATTATATTAGACATACGGATGAACAGACGCATCTATATCGGCTCGGCTTCTGATGCAGTTCAAGAATTTATGTATATGATTTATAGTATCTGATGCGCCTCATACTGAGTGCTGCACACATTGGTAGAAAGCAATTTTATCCTTGTTCTTTTGGATACAGGATAGTTAAATATGACAGATTTGCGCTACAGTTTTTTGAAGATACTTTTCATTTCGATAATACTTTAAAGAATTTAAACTTTTTTTCTTGTTAATAAATGCTTTCCAAAAGTTTTGCTTTAGTTTAATGGTTTTCCCTAATTTGATAATATTTACTCTAACAATAATAAGTGCACATGTTCAACTCAATGCAATCTTAAACATTTCCAATTTTAATTTAATTCCGTTCATATTCCACTCAAAGTCTCATAGTAAAAACTGCTCACAGCGCCTAAAATGATGCAACAAATTTCAAATACTTCTGCATAGAAAGCCATGCTTAGCATAACTAAGTGGTTTCGTTAACGCGGTTTAACATATGAAAATATAAAGCACAGACGAGCACTAATTTTCAAAAAACAATAACAACAAAAAAGCACAAATTTACGCGACTAGTACATGTCTTTGTATTGTATGTTCTATCTCATACTCGTCTAGGATAAATGAGATGAGCTGCAGAGTGCAAGTGCGCCAATGTGTTGCAGCACCAGCTTCAGTGACATGCAACCGTGTACTTTTATTCGGGCGCTGTTGCTGTCGCTGTCGCTGTCACCGAAGCTGTCTATGTTTGTAAAATAGCATTTTCGTGCTTTTGTTAATTAAAAGCGTAAAGCAGCCGCACCGGTTTACGTGTCACAGCAGCTATGCAGCTACGTGTAAATGTGTGCGTGTCACATTAATGTTAAAGTTACGTATACGACTTGTGTCCATGCATACATTTTAAATGAGCTGCATGCGAGGTTGGTACAGTTAGTTTGTGGAAATTAAACGAAATGGATTATACTAGAAACTGCCTAAGTAGTTGCTGTTTATGCCAAAAATATGTGCAATATAAAGGACGATAATTGAAGGAAATACAGTGAGGTAGTTTTTCAGTATATGTTCTCTCTATATACACATGTTTCTTATCAGCTTTCGAGGATGTTAGTTTTAGACAAACCAATATAATTTGCAGAAATTAACGACAGCAGCTCTGATGGTTTTAAGTATATACAACATATCATAGCTATACAAGCTAGAATGATGTCTTTTGTACAGCGTCGAGAAGAAATTCCAAGAGATTATGGTTTTAAGGTTGGTTATTTTGGAATATTTATGACTTTTATGCAAAAGATGGCGGGCGCAGACCTCAATGGCGTGGAGCTCAGATTGAAAAACCGTGGGCCAGGCACCCATGGTAATAGAACATTGGATTCGAACTTGTATCTTTCGATCGAATTCTGTTACTACATCAAACATTTCGATCGAAATTGTATTTCGATTGTCGGAAATTTTCGAACTCGAAATCTATCACACTCCTGCTAATGTCAGTCTGTCTGTCTGCCTTTCGTTTTTGTTACCTACAGTAGCAGTTACTATTGTTTCGAATACGTTTCACAGTCCGCTATACATTCTCTTCGTTATCTTATTTCAGAACTATTTTAAATTCGTTGTCTAAAATGTTGCTCTTCACATTTTGGTTTTCTGTTTTCCAAGTTTTATGTTTAAAGCATATTTTAATTATAAACGATATTATAAACGATTTATATCTCAACTTATTAAGTATCCCTCGCATATGGCAAGTTGGAAATGCTGTTTGGTTGCAAAACATTTGAATTGAGCGCGCATGCGGCATGTTATTTTTTTTTTTCGTGGTAAACCATAAATAATGAATGAAATTAACAACGTCGTATGTGTATCTACAGTACAGAGACGGACAGCTGGCGTATGAGTATGCAAGGACTAAAGGACGCAAGGCATTTATACACAGTGTTATTGCTAAAGTCATGCACTTACGTGTCAAGTGCGTATGTTATGCGAATGATTATTAATATACATACATAGTTACATATAGCGTAGTATGAGTAAGAATGCCATATATAGTGCAGCATGCTGAATCGCGTATGTGGCACGTGTGTGAGATACATTGTACTGCTTTGCTATGTTTTAACTTTGTTATGCTGCATAGACTTGTCTATGCAGCGTAATAGCTTATTTGCGGCATTTGTGATTTAGACACACGTACACTCACACTCACACTCACACATAGTGAAGCAAACTCGATTGTATTGCAATTATACAGTCAAGCGCCTCAAAGTATGCAACAATGCATACTAATAAAGCGAAACTTTAAACAACTTTGTTTTAAAGTGAGATTTTATGCTGCAGCAAGCCACAATAACCGCATTTGAGCCACGACTGAGCTTATGTGAGCACAGCTGCTTAATAAATTATAGCATTACATAGACATTGAGCCATTGAGTGTGAGTTATACCGCAGCAGGCAGACTGGCTGGCAGGCTGGCAGGCTGGCAAGCAGGCAGTAAGTCACTCAGTCAACTCTGTGCTTTGCTTTAATATTTAAAATAAATGCGCGCCAAAGTCAGTCTATGCTGCCTGCATAGAAACATGTACATTGGATGATGGCGCCTACGGCAGCATGCAGCGTACTTCCATTTCCGCTTGACTGCGGTGCAAACAAAGCGCATAACATTCAACGTTGTCGTCATCGTCGTCGTCGTCTGCAGTGTTGCTTGAGACATTAAACTACTTCGAGCGCAAGCTGCGGCTAGGGCAAGAGCGTATATGCATCTAATGCCTTTGTTGCATGCCTCTACACGTACACTTACACGTACTCATACTACTTGGCTGACTGGCAATCTTGCAAAGCAAATCTTTAAAACATTATTTATGTGCGCAATTACTCAGCTGTCAGACGCGTAGACGTCGAAAGATGAAAATGGAGTCTGCAAAGTCCTTCAATGCATCATATACGCACTATTTATATACTTAAGATTTGCTATCTGAACGACATATTAGATGTCAGATAGAACATATTTGTTGCGCTGCAATTTTCTAATTGAGAATTTTGCTGCATCAGTTGATACTGCCAAAAAATGAACAGAAAAAATAACTAAAATAACAAAGAGAAAATGTTAATCTTTCGTAAAATATTCATTTATTTTGTTGGCAAGCAAAACAAACCAGAACAATTAACAAACCCACACAGATATACATGCATATATACAAAACCAGATACAAAAATGTATCTATAGACAAGGCTACACTTTGTATCTGTTTATATAACGCAAAATAAATTATACGCCAAGTTGTACGTACGTAGTAAGGCCACAGCCACAAGCAACAGCAGCAGCCAAGTGTAGCAAATAAGACTATATGGGGCTGAAGTAATATAAGTAACTCGCTGCGCAGCCAAGTGGCAACTCACACTCGCCGCCATCATTTTGACTGCATTAAAATCGCCAACGCAAAGTGCTTGGCACTTGCTTATCTGACTCATTCCGACGGTTCGTTTATTCGTTTATTCGCTTGTTGTGCATTTTCATAATAAACAAATTTGTAAATTTTGTTGGCAAATGAAGCTGCTAGTAAAGCAGCAGATATATATACGCCTTAAAGACTGCCACAACAGGCGTGGCTAACTGATTTTACTATATATACTCGCATATATATAGCTATAAGTATATCTCTATATGAGTCAAAGTAAGCCACATGGCATATTTCTATATGTATTACACATGTGTGTATCCTTTGCCTTATCCATGCCACAGTGTCTTACAGTTGAGTAAGCAATGCAATTATTTATCCATATAAACGCCTGCTGCTGCGGCTGCTTGTATTTGTAAAGAATTTTTCTTCACTTTGCACTCTATTGAAGCTTTTGGTAAGCAGAGAAAAACCAAAAACATTTAACAAGCGAAAAGCCAACTTAAAGACTGCTGCCTCTACGTGTCCTTTGACTGTTTCAAGCAATTTGTGCGTGTGTGCGTTCAAATTGAAAAATTTATCTCCACTGAAAGTTTTCGGAATTTATGAGTGGTTAAAATTTTTCCACTAGCAGTTTGACAAGCAATTTAAAATTGCTTTTGCGCATGAATTAGACTTTAAATTTTTAGAAGAACTGTACCATAAAATCGAAGCACTTTTTTTTTGTTAGATTTTAAAACAGGAGTACTACCTTAAGATGGTTTCCAGCCAATCATGCAATTGAGTTAGACTACTAAGAAGTGTCCAATGATTTCCAAACTTATCATTAATAATAAGTATATTTTTCAGAAATGAGCAACGTAGCAAAGCGGCAATCAAACTTTTTCTGTGGTAAGAAGCGCAGCATCTCTTGCAAGAGACACTGCCCCAATGCCGTCCAGACTACTGTGGTCCAGCACACAGTGTCAAGTCTGAATAACTGGGATAAGATCAGTATCATCTTCCTCAATGCAGCAGAAGACCATATTCAACTTACTGACAGGACGAGAAGATTCTGGATACCAGACAGAACATGAAAGTTCACGCAGAACTGTTGACTCGCCAAACATCGCAAATTGTCGAAACCACAATCCCAACTAGGCTGACGACAATAGCATAGGAAACTGAGCTAGCTGCTGCAACCAACCGCATTCAAGATCTGTTGAAGACCTCAAGTAGACCAAAACGCTTAGATCGCTTTGGTCTGTAAAAGCGGCAGTCAGCATCTGGCCTCTATCGTACTGCATTCTATCATACTTCGTTGAAACATGCTGGAAATTTCTAGGTAGTTTGCGACTTAGTTTTAAGATGTGTATGCAAAATACATGTCAAGAAGACGAAAGCTCTAAGTTACAACACAGTTGACACAACAAATCTGCATGTACATGGTGATATGGATGTGAAGGATTTCAACATTTTCCACAACCTAGGCATTTCGAAGAGCAGCACAGGGGGCCTTTAATGCTCTCAGCAAAATTTGGCGCCCAACCGGAGGGGCCACAAAAATAAGACTATTTAATTCAAATGTCAAATCAAACCTGCTTTACTGCTGTGAAACGTGGAACTCAAAATTCACAGAAATAAGCTACAGATTTAAGCATGGATTTCGGAATACTCTTGCTAAATATTTCAACTTAAAACAATTGCAAATAATTTCTTAATACTTGCAGTGCAACAACTCGTTTTGAGCTTCTCCCCAATCGAAAATTTAACGAAATTCACTAAAAAGCACTAATGGTTGATTTTGTTAGCAGAGCTTTATGCTTGCACTAACTACTTTCAATACAAAAAATGTAGGCAATTTTATGCAACACTGCTTTGGCGTTTGACTTTCTAATGGCTGCAATGCAAATCGAGTTTTATATACTACGTATTCGCAGTTTAACAATCAAATTACACGAAATCTAATTGGAACATGCCAACATGGTTGAGATGCCTATCTAATCAGTGCATGCAAATGAAACTTTACCAATTGGCATTTAAAATTCGTGCAGCATGTCGTCAAGTCTTGTATCTGTGTGTGTGTGTGTGTGTGTGTGCGCCATTTAGCGCAAGTCATGCATTTTAGAGCGATGAAATCTGTGGCACTACTGCTTAGATTAAATTTTGATTTTTTTGTTTTTTTTTTTTTTTTTGTAGTATTTCGCCATTGCATATTCCTGCAGGACAACGGTGCGCATACTTATTGTATGTTAAAGGACGACGACGATGACGACGACAAGTTAACGCGCTGTTAGCTGCGCCAAAGTGCTTTCCATTGTTGTGCATTTAGAGTGAGAGAATTGCAGAGAATTCGCATGTGTTTTACTTTTTATTTTTATGCGAAAGGACATACATTGCGTTTTTTTTTTTTTTGTTTTCTCTGTATAACTTTTTTTCAACACATTTAGTGCTTCGACGTCGTTGTTGTGAACGACCACAAACAACAAGCGCTGCTAATTAGCACAGCGAACGTCGACGACGACCGACACATTTAGCAAGTTTAACTCACAGGACATCTAGCACAAATGTGCTGACAGTCAAAAAGGACATTGAATGAAATTAAAACAGAATGGAAAAAGTTTGTAAAAAAAGGGAGAATGCTGCGGTTATCCTCACCTCAAAGCCTGTTTGATGTTATATATGCGTGTGTCCTTTATTTCAACATATTTGTAGTGTATATGTGTGCGAAGGTCCCTTTTTGATAGTCAAAACACGCGAGCTGAACCGAACCAAGTAGAGCCGCTCATGCAAAGGCCTTTGACAATAGAAATAAGCGCACACACATTGCTTAGTTATGCATGCCAAGTTCTTACCGCTCTAACTCCTTCTCTCTCTCTCTATCTCTCTCTCTCTATCTCTCTCGCTCTTTAACTCTGTCTATTACGCTCGACTAACGTTATGGCGCCACAAAGTATGCTATATAAAACAGCAAAATGCCGGATTTTACTGTGATTTCACTTTTTATACCCTTTAACATACAGTTTTGAAAATGTTAGTACTCGTATAAGCCTTTATCGTGCATTTCAAGTTAATATTGCATAAGAAAATGAATAAAAAGTTGTAAGTACAAAAACCACTAAAGGGTGATTTAGGTTTGTATAGATCAAAAGCTAAAAGTAGGCGATTTGATTAACCTGATGATAGCCGGTTCCAGAGAGTCTTCTTAACAATTTATAATTAGATTGTATGGAAACTTAGGAAACTCTTGGAAACATAATTCTGTATCACCAGTAGTCGATTTGTATCTATATTATTATTCGCAATTAAAAATTTCAGTTTATGAGTCAAAATTTAGTCATTTGCGGGAAGGTTTTTAATATGAAGACATCTCTGCAGCTGAGGATCACTGAATGCTCTCTGACGCTTATGTTCATGTCGCTATGAGTTAAAGAACGCGTCGTGAACTATTTCGACGCTTCAAGAGTCTTTTCTACGTGGAAGAAAAAAATTGGTTTAGGTCTTGAATTGCGTCCAAAGACGAGTCGTTCTTTCCGCGCGGCATCGGTATGCTGCCAGAAAGATTAAATCGTAAATGCATATTCAGCTTATTACAATAAATCCTTGAATTTTGAAAAAGAAACGACGCGGCGCAAGCAAAGTTTTATACCCAATAATACGTTCCTGACATGTCCGTCCGTTCAACTAGTTCACTGAGAGTATTTAAGCTAGAGCTCTTTACTTTTCCTTCGAGCAAAATTAAGCATCAATACTGACGCTTGACAGCTAGATTGCTTATCAATAACTATATAATACAATCATTGAATTGTGCAGGGTATAAACTAGTCGTGTACCTACTTTCACTGGAGTTTTTTATTTTTGTTCGTTTTGTTTTCATTTTGTGACATTTTTATTTTATTTTTATAGCCACTTGAATTGTTTGACTGCAATGCTTTGGAGGCTTTCTTTAGATACAACCATGTGTGTGTGCGACAGCGCTCAAATGTATGCAACACATTTTGTATGCAATGGCAGTCGCTTGCATTTTTTTTTTTAAATTTGTTTCACATTTTTTTCGGACAACTTTAAAAAAAAATAATGGTAAAAAAAAATCCAATGGAATCCTATATCCGCTCAAGTTCTGCGCCGCATGTTGTGCAAATGCAGTGGAGTGTGTGTGTGTGTGTGTGTGTGTGTGTGTGTGTGTGTGTGTGTGTGTGTGTGTGTGTGTGTGTGTGTATGTGAAAAGCAGTGCAATGAGACTTTGGTTTTAGCTCGCATTGTGGCAAACGAAATGAAACGAATCGAAACGAAACGAAACGAAACGAGGCATTTCATATGTGAGAGCGTAGTCCTTTACTTCCGTGCGGATGCGGAAACACTAGCTTCAGGTCGACTGACACCAAATGTGGCAAAGAAGGAGTTGCGCAGGCTATACTAGAATAAAACCGAAACCCAATTCGAACCGCTGTTGGCTGTTCAAATGGTGGCAGGATAAATCGTATGCATTGGGCTTTTGTGTCGTCGTTGGTATATCCTTTTTTTTTCTGCGCTGCAACGTATGTGGCTGCCTTAACTCGTATAATTCTTTTTTTTTTTTTTTACTCCTTTTTTTATCAAGTGCCTGCCGCAATGTCGCAGCTGTTGATGGCCTAAAGTGCTCGTCGACAATGTCGGCAGTGTGGCACTTAGAGCAGTTAGCAGGCAACGTTTGACCATAGCTTGCCATAACCTCACATTTGTAGTTGTTGTCATTTGTTGTTCATAAGCAGGATACATGTTAGTTTGTTATTGCTTGCTGCTGCTGCTGCTGCCATTTGTTTGTTTGTTTGTTTTTTCCTTCAACTGGCATATTAGCAACAAGCAATTGAATATTGCCAGCGTCGTCGTTGTTGTCCTTGTAGTTGTTGTTGTTGCTTACTTCTTCTTAACTACATTTCTCGTCCTGCAAACAACTTTCCAAATGGCGTCATTTGCTACGCCATTTTGTGCACGCCAGCTGGGCGACCTGTTATAAGTCGATGCCATATTTTCAACTGTGAAAATGCACTATTTCCTGACGAGTTTCAACGTTTTGACTTTCGTCTCCGTTGTTATTGTTGTAGCTCTAGTTTTAAGTGCCTTTTCCTACAAGGTTTTTTTTTTTGTATTCTAGTTTGTCATAAAATGTTGCAACGTGATTAGTTGTGGTTATTAAAAATTCTATGCAAGCTTGATAATATGTGCTACGCATTAGCATTGCTATTTGCATTAAGGAAGTTCTAAAGATAACAAAGCATGAAAACCATTTTGCATAAAACAACTTTCAAATGCTCAAGATAAAAAACAAAATGTTCTAATGGCTTTTAAAGATTTAGAATAATAAAATAAGACCAAGACTTGGAAAGAAAAAGGATGACAAAGTATGGAAAATCAAAACTAGTAAAGTTCTGCCGAAGTTTCAACCGAAACTATTCTTATCCGAAATTTCTAGAAGCTTGGAACTTCGTTTAAATGATGCTTTACCTTTCTTCAATGGAGAATTTGTGCAGACTCACTCAAGAATTAGCCGAAACAACTAATCATGAACATATTTACTTAAAATAGTTTTCTTTAATTGATTTTGAAAACTTCACAATGGTCAAAGCGGTCAAATGGTCAAAACAAATGCCCTCCAACGATTTTCCTTACACACTAGGGCTCTAACTTTAGTGCACGTTTCCCTAAACCCAATTTCAGAGTCGACAGTGTTCATGCAAGTTCGACTTTGACTGCCACTCTGACGGCTACCTTGTGGGTACCCAAGGCGTGCCGTCTTCGCAATGTTGTCGTCATCTCTAAGGAGAGTGTAACCTATACAATTCCAATTGCGTCTTTTTATCTCATAATTGACAGGTGGCGTGTTTGTTGCTTGCCACGGGTCAGCGTTGTAGATAATTGTTGGGTAGAACATATCCATAAAAAATTGTTCAGTGTGATTTTCGAAATTAGTGGGCCATAATACAGTACAGTGTTATAGCAGTGATTGAAAACATCTTTCATGTTTTTTATATACGATTGTATTTCCGTGTAAAACTCTCGCGGTATTTGTTTATGTATTTGTTACATTATTCCTTATCATCTTCTGTCTTTCGCATGTGTTTACTGTTGTTTTCAGCTGCTAAGTTCGATGCTACCTCTCTTTCCCTTTCTCTTTTTGATAAGCCAGACATAAATAGCTTCGCTTTAACAAAAATTTATTGAACAATTCAGTTATTACTCAACCGCTCACTCTTCCATTAATGATTAGTGAGTATTTAAATTGTTGAATTTATCATAGAAAACAATATAAAGTTCTGAGCTAACTTTGTAAATGTACCTGCTGAACTTACTTAAGTATAAAGCTTGAAATTGCATGCAAACCCAGTTTAGTCTTAAAACTAAAGTTAAACTTAAAGCTACAACACACTCTCAGCTCATTAAGTCAAACATTTCCAACGTCACGAACTCATGCCACTAATGTGTACATTTCGGACATAATGTCCCTTTTGAAGTACACGCCCATTGGCAAGAACAACAAAGCTGCTGGACTGACTGACTGCAGCATATGCTTAACGAGAGTTCATATCTCGAAATTATAGCACACGCTATGTGCTTAATCACAGCCTAACACGCAGTTGGAGTATAAGTGGACGATTGCACAAAAACACACACACAAACATTATCATAGTACCAGCAGGATATATGTGCATGTGTATACATATATTTATATACGTTGTATCTGTATATAGAATTAGTAAAATACAAAGACTGACCGCGTGCAATTAATTAAAAACAAACAAATTTCAAAATGCACGACAGACGGACAGACGGACAGACGGCCAGAGAGGACAGCTGAATATACACAAAGTTGACTGCCACACCTCGCTGCAAAAAGCGTGCAGAACGCTTAATATCCTGTCTATAAAAATAACGAAAAGTTGTTGGAAAAAAGTTTTAAAAAATTAAAATCAAAAACTCTGTACGCAAAACTGTCAATGAACATTGTCGTACAAGCACATTGGCGCTGTATGCTGACGCCTGGCATGGCAACAAAGCTGCTTGCTTAAGCGCTTTTTAATGCCATCCCGAGACGCAAGTACAACTCTAAATAAAAAACGATAGGATTGCAGCTGACACCACAGTTGCGCTGAGATTGCAGCAATAGAAACTAGCTTTGCGTGTCTCTAGATTTCAGTATTACGAGTATGCCCTTTTTTTTCTTTTTTTTTTTTTTTTGAGACAGTACTTTGTAAATATTAAATTATAAGATGAAAAACTAAAATTGTTTTGCACGAAACTCGTACTTATACGCAAAACAAAACAAAAAAAAATTTGATAAAAATGCTAGCATACTTGCAGGCGCATTTCATTTTTAAATGAATTTAGCCACTAAAGCCGTATAGACTGCCCGGCAGTCATAAGCTGCGACAAGTTTTGACCAAAAAAAAAAAAAAAAACAAAACAAAAAAATAAAAATAAAAAGAAAAAATCACAAAAAATAACTGCCACCACTATAACTCGCATAATAACTGCAGCAGCATACTACATACATAGTTATGCGCCATAGTCATATCCTGGCAAGCATTTGACAGCTGTGCCAGCTAGTCAGACAGCAGCAGTAGCAGCAGCAGCAGTGGCCCAAGCAGACAGGTAAGTAAGCTAGCCAAACTGCTCGAATGTCAGTCCGGCACTACTTCTGCCACCGCCATTTCATTTTACTTGGCAAGGTTGCTCAGCTAGTCGTTAAGGATATGGCATGGCATGCTTTAGCAGTACAGGACATGTTAAGCACGTTAAGGCAATAACTGGTGTTTTTTTTTTTTTTTTTGTTGCTTGTTTGTGTCTGTGTATTTTGCAGCTGCATGCTCGCTTGCACTCAAGTATAGAAAAAAATATGGGAAAAAAGAAATCGGAAGGATGTGTTGCCTTTTTCTGTGTGCTTTTACTAAATGATTTTTTCGTGCTATGGCAACATATTTTCGCGAAGCATTTTAGTAAAGAAATGTTTGCTTAAAGTGTTAGAAAAAAGTAGTAAGTAATTTGAAAGTTGAGTGCTATTTAGGCATATGTCTTTAATTAATCTGGAGAACTGCGAAAAAAGCTTTCGAGAAAAACATTTATTTTGCTTTTATTTTGTTAAAAGTAAATTCAAATTAACTTGAAACGTTTTATTTGCTTATTTACTTAATGCCTTCAGAGAACTTGTGATATACGAAATATTTAAAGCATTCTTCAAACGCCTAAATCGTCTCTTTTTTATTTCCATCGATCGATACAAGTGAAAGCCTTTTACACGTATGTAGGCAAAAGCAGAATTGAGAGCCAAAAAAAAAATACAAAGCAAAAGCTTTACATTTTGTTAGTGTACTATTTTATTAGAGCGTGTAGTTTGTTTCCTTGTTGGTTGTTATACTTTTTTCGTTCTGCCTTGTTCGTTTTTAAACTGTTGACGCTGCGCTTGTTTGCTTCTATGCTGGCGAAAAACAAAATAAGCAAAAACAACACAAAAAAAAAAACAAATTGTAAGAGTTAGTGTGCGTGTGACAATATGTACGAGAGCATGTACGTGTGTTTTTTCATAATTTTCAAAACACTTTTCACGCTTTGTGTATAACTGCAATGTACCTAGAAGTGCTGCTCAGAGTATCATATAATGTTAACAAATATAAAAAAGCTCTTGACGAACCAAATAGCTATTGGCGAAAGACTAACTGCCGGTCACAAAATTGCTGATATAAATTTAGAGGCAAAAGATTGTTATTTTGTAATTATATTGTAGCTTAGTAGCTAAGTACACAAGGCACTTATGCCATCCTACCTGAGCGCTGCATTGGCAGCATTGTCATAACTTTCTCCTTGTGAGTGAGAGGCAAAGAAGAGTTATTCGCTGACAGTTATTTGTGACGTATGTTCTTCAAATATTTCCACAAAATAAGTCAGGCGGAGTCAAATTTGCTAAACGAGTTGTCGGGTCGAAATCATCAGTTTTCGAAATCAATCGAAAAGGATTCAATAAATCGTTTTTTTCGGCAACAGTCCATGGCAAAGTGTCGACCTTAACGACGCATCATTTTTCAGACGATGTTTTCTATAGTATGTAGTACAATGGTGCTGGTTTCTCAATTTAGGGTGGTTCCTTTAATTCTTCTATATCCACATATCTTGCTAGTTTTATCGCAGAGTATTTCTTGAGAAATAAATACGATGTAAAGAACCTTCAATTGCATTGATTCTTTTATTATTCTTCAATATTTCGTTTACACGTAATCAATGATCGTAGTTCGTTAATTTCAATTAATCGATTATATTTAACATATTATGCAGGAATTAAAAAAGCAAGCTTTCTTTCAGCTACACAAAATTTTAAGTTGATAAAATTGTATACTATTGTATCTATTATGAATTTATGCAAAACAATTGATTTAAATCGATTAATCGATTTTAAACATCGCCGTTCATTTCCATATGAATGTTCATATGTTAAATTTTTACTCTTAACAAACTGATCCAATCTAATCTAATGACAGTTTAACAATCTATAACTTATAACTTAATCTATACATACATATCAGCATAGGCTTTTCAAAGCTATTTCTATAGAAGCAACTCTAATACTATATCCAACAGATTTCGTACCTAAATAAAATTTCTACATGTTTTGGGCCACAAAAATTCAAAGTTCTTGTGCTCAAAAATTTTATTTAATTTTTCACTGCCTGTCTGCAGAAATGTTAACAGACAAATTAAATTTTCGTAGCTAAATTTTTTGGCATTCTTTAGTTTTATGTTTTTTTGCCTTGTAACCCTTAGGGTTGACAGCAAAATTTGCATAAATTTTAAATTTCAATTTGCTGCAGCAAAACATGAAAAAAATTTTAATTTAAAAAGCAAAAAACCCAACATAAAATGGCGAAAAAAAATGTAGAGTTAGTGCCTAAATGTATGCTACGAAAAAAAAATAAAAATAAGCTAGTCATGCAAAAAGCAAAGAAGCAGGCAAACAACTGCTGCTGTTTCTGCTGCTGCTGTTGCCATTAAGATCATTTCTAAAACTATTTCTGCTGTCATATCTAAGTAAAGCTCGTATTTTACAGTTTACTTGATACAGCCTGCTACTGTAGTTTTTCCTTTCTGTTCATAACTGCAGTGTTTCTTTAGATACTTTTGCTTGCTGACCACTGGCAGTACTTAAAAATCGACATAACTACAAACTAACTGCTGCATTGTTTTGCAAAGATACAAAAAATAACATACGTACATATAGCTAGAGATAGAGCGCCTTTCAGCCAAGTTAACCTATGAACTATGCGCTGAACTGAGGCTCAAGCTGCTTCTAGCTAGCTGGCTGGCCTGGCATGCTTTTCTACGTTATCCTTTCGACAGTGTTGGATTCTTTTTTATTTATATTTTCTATTTTTTTTTTTTTTAATGTTTTTCTGTGCTACAAATTCCAACATATCCGCTTATCCACACTCTTTTTTTGCGCTCTGTGAGGAGGCTTATTGAAGTTCGTTAAAGTGAAGATACAGATATGCGTAAATAGTTCTTAAGCATAGACGTTGCAGATTTCTTCAGACTTTAATTTTTAACTTAACTCCTAACGAACTTTTCAAAATTTAGAAACAAACTACTTGCATATCAACTAAAACAAAGTATCCAATCTTTTATATACCCCCACGTAAATGCGTTAAAGGAGTCAAGCGTAAAAGCATACACTGACATTGGCAACACTACAAGGCAACGCAGGCTCGCACGCATGCACGCACGCACGTATGCAAGGATAAGCGTGTTGACAGCATATTTTGTGCGAGTCTGCTATCTAACATGACTCGTTTGTATTTAGCTCATGCCTGGCTCCATTGTACTGCTTCTTCAACTCCTTGTTCCTTATGCCTGTATTGTAGTTTGTTGTTTTTAAACTGACATTTTATAGCGTACATATAAGTCGCAACTTGCTGCTGGTTGCCTTTTAGTTTAGTGTATATCTTTGCTTCTGATCATTGTTAGATTTGTAGAAAGTTCAAGCTACGAAAAAACAACAAAAAAAAAAAAACGAATCCAAACGCAATTTGAAATAAATCACAAACGAGTTTAGTTGGAAATGATAACATTTTGCTTTGGCGTACACAAACAGACAGACGGACAGACGGACAGACATTCCCATAGTACGCTCTAATACGCTTCAAATGAACATCTAACTTAGCTTTTGTAGCGCGCTTCATATATGTATGCTATTACTTAGTATAGATTTTGTATCTTGTTGTTTTCTTACGTCTTTAAACTTCAAAAAATTTTGCTTTGACAAATGCGATATTTATGTTGATGTGCGTTGGCAGACAAACAGGCTCCTACATTCTACCTAAGTCTAACAGATAAATTTCGCTACAAATTTTAAAATAAATATTTTGAAATAAGTTTGAAAATATCTTGAAATCTTTTATTTGTATAAAAATTATGTTTCAACATCTTTTCCTCTGTTTTGCCTCATTGCAGATGAAAGATGTGCTTAAGTGCTTAAACTTTGCGTAGTGTGGTAAGTTTCTACAACTTCTTTTGTTACAATAGTAAAATTTTGTGTTTATCTAGTATTATATTAAGTAAAATTCATATTTATGCGTTTTCAAAACGAAAAGGGGTTCAATTTAATTCATAGGAACAAATTTAATGACAATGAATAACAAAAAGTTTACAAAATGTCCAGTTAAAGGCTCAGTTAACTGACTGAAGTATAAATTTATGCTAAGGAATAAGTTGTCATTTAAATAATTTGGTCTATATCTTCGAAACTAGCAGAGATACGGTAGATGTAGCCATATAAAAAAAAAACTAAAGCAAATTCAATTTGCAAGCTAAAAGGTTTTAATATCCAAAGACGTAGGAGTGACAGTTTCCGAGATACTCGTATAAAGACGAGAACATGGGCTTTCAAAAAACATTAACTTTTTACATTTTGGCCTGTATCGCCGAAACTAGCAGTTATACGGAAAATTTACCCGTATACAAAATTAAAGTAAATTCAATTTGCAATTTGGCAATTATATGGAATCACTTGAAAGCCGTTATTAGCCTGGGTATTCATCGCGAGGTTGCATGACGAATTCTGGTCGAAAACATGCTTCATACTTCTTCGACAATATTGGCAAAATTTCCGGTTTTTGGCAAAAAAAAAATATTAAAAATAAAACATTGTTTGAAGACATGCGCTAACCTAGCAAACGGTTATCACCACTGACACAAATTAAGTAAAATATACCTATCTCATGAACTCCTAGCAAGCCGACTACAACAGTGTCATTATAACATCATACATAGCACAACAAATATTAGTTTGTTGGACTCACTTTAATGACAGTAAGATACGTAAGATTTATTAGAATGCAGTATTTACGAAGAAGGCTATCTATCATGTTTATTATATACTTATCCTGCGAAGGTCTATATATAAATTAGGTATATTTTCCAAAATATCTATAAATAACTGAGTTTCCATGAAGAATTCAGCTAAACCCTAAACCCTTTGCGTAAGCCAGCTTATGACTTTCATGACCTATGTATATCTCTTTTGTCATGATAGAAAGCCGTTCAAGTTCGCTATATGTCTATCTGAAAAATATATGTTTTTGTAGCTGACTTCAGAGAATTTTAATAAATTAAATTTTAAGAACGACACAGAATAAAATTTAAAACGTTGGAAATATGCATTTTATGCTTTTAATGTAAGAGCATTGCCTATATTCAAAATTATACACTATTGAAATGCGCTATGTAGCCATCAAATGCCTTAGGCGCATAGCGCAAAATAATATTAGAGCGCCTTTCATTAACAAAAATAAAGATAATGAAATATTTCTATAAATGACAAAGCGTTGCATGCTTACTTATTTCGCTTTCTGAGCAGCTAACTGTAAATAGACATATTGAAACTATCAGAGAGAAATAGAGAGAAAGAAAGAAAATTCTGCTAGCGTCACTTGCATGTATTTGCTGGTGCTATCTCCCTTTCCCTTTTTCTCTACACTATCTTTCTAGGTGAATTCCATATTCACTACTCAAGCTAGACATAAATAGCTTAGCTGTAAAAATGCTTACGCTTATTGTGTTTATAAACTTTATTATATATTGTAAAAGAAAAGAGTTAGTTGATTAGTTGTAGTGCCTACGAGTGTTACCTTAAGACTACTTGAGATATGTATGTAAATATAGTAGGTACTAAAGTTTGAATAAGAACTTTAGTACATAGTTTATGCCATTTAGATGCACGTCATTTCCAAAATAATGAATTTATATCAGCAGCAGAAGATTTAAGAGCTATGTAATAAAGCATACGCGGCATATTCAGCTGTCACGCCTCTTTTTTGAAATTAATGTTCCAAAATAAGAACAGCTGCTACCATATAAGAACCAAAGCAAGAAAAAAAAACAAATAACAACAGAACAACAGACCAACAAGGCCTAGCAATATACACTACACTTATACATATTTAAATTGCATATATGCAACTGAGCGCCGCTATAAATTTTTAAGTTTTATCAGCGGCAGCCGCAGCAGCAACAGCAGTGGACGATGAACATGTTTTGTATGTATCTAGATACTTACAATCCCAACAAACATAACTTTAACGCGTATAATTTGCAGTTGCTGTTGTTGTTCTTGTTGTTGAAAAACTTTATGCATTTTGCAATTGCAGCGGAAGTACGCATTGTTTCCGCTTTTAATAAGTTGGCATTGTACAGAAAACACACACACTTATACACACACGCACACACATATAAATAGACGCGTATCGTGCGTTGTAATTTACACATGTATTTATAGCATACTCTATAAATATATAAAATACATGCTATATGCTATATGTATGTGTATTGAATAAATTGCCTTTTGTATGTCCTTATTTATACAATATATATTGTATATGTATATGTATACGTATATGTGGATAATAAATTGCATTAAATTGCATTTAAATGTGTTGGACAGGTTAACAATGGCACAAGCCAAGATCAGCAGCAAAGCAGCAATTGCGGTCGGTTGTGGTTCTTGGTAGCAGGCATCATGAAAGTTAAAGCCAAACCAAAATGAGTAGCAAGCCTCAACACGTTTATATATATATATATATATATATATATATATATATATATATGTGTATGAAAATAATTGATTATAAATTAAATTTACACCATGCTTTGTACATTTATTTGCACAAAATATTACTTTATTGAAAACTATAGTATAATTTTTTTAAATAATGCGGTTTAAAACGAAGATTGGGAACAAGAATTGTGTTGATTTACAATAATAAGACTATACACAACTTTGTGTGTTGAAATACGCAAACCAACAAAACGTAGTAAAAAATGTAAATTATGCAAACTAGACCACTAAGTACTTTTAACTGTTTTTCAACACTGTTAGCACAAAATTGGTACATTTAGGGAGATGATTAGGATTCTAATCTAAAGCTTAAGCTAAAACAGCTGACTCGACAAATTATAAACCTTAAAAAAAAGAATTGCCAGCCAATTTATTTAAATTCTTTTCTAACTTTATGGCAATACAATAAGGCGACAACCTAAACAGCTGATTTCTTTGACAGAGAAGTCTTAGCAAAACTCGTTTTTACAACACATTTCATAAAATTACTTGTGACACTATATCGAAAAATCGCTGTCTATGAAATAAGCTGAAAGCTGCCACCTCAATCAGATATGTGAAGCGAGGTGGCAACACATATGAACAACAGCAACACTTAGAAATAGAATACGAAGGAACGGCTAGCGCTATGTTAGGTTAGATTGCGCCGGGTAATCCCTTGATTAAGGTCACACAAAGACCAAAAATGATTCCCTGTGAGGCCGATGTTGGAGGCCGTGCAGGATGTTTCAAGGCCCTGTTTGATTTTTGGGTGTTTGGCGCATGCCAAAAGCCTGTTGGAAGTTCTTCTGGCCGCCTCTTCTAGTGATGCGAGCCCGAGTTTGTTAAGGTATTTTAATCTTGATATTGCGATGAGGTGTTCCAAAGTTTCCATAACTCCGATTCCTTGCATTTCCTACAACTGTCTATATTGAATATACCTAGCTTTAACGCATGAGCGGCTGCTAGATAATGACAGTGCCTACCAACAATCTGCAGTCTCTCCGCGGCAACTGCAGTAGGTAGTGCAAGAGTTTTTTGTGTTTTATAAGATAGTAACGTCGTGTGATTAGCATGAAATTAAGAGAATTTCATGAAAATCGTTTGTGATATTCTATATTTCATCATAAAACGTTTGTAAGTATATTTTGCTGATATTTCATTAAATATTTAAATTTAATCGAAATAATTGATACTAAAGAAACTTCTAATATACCAAATGAATACTCAAAAAGCAAAATTAGTTGATATTACTTAAAATATACTCGTACATATACACAAAATTTATGCTTTATAATAAATTTCAACAAAATTCAACAAAATTTTCCAAATTCACTTACAGCTAACTGCTTGCATATCGTTTTTGGTAATCCTTCTCCATCTATTTACTGTCTTTTATGCGAATTCATTTAATATCTTCCCTTTTATTTCTCACTTAGTTTACTTGTCCAGTTGCAAGTAAGATACTTGCAGCACAAGCAAAACGTATTTAGACGAACTATCGTACAATTTCTTGCACTAAAACGCTTAGTTTTATCCGCTTTTCCAACGGTTTTGCGCACTTTGCATGCTGGCTTTGTGCGTTTTGTGCAATTTTAAGCTTGTGGCGTTCGTAATTTGTCTGCAAATAATTGCTTTTACAGAAAAATGAAGAGAAGAACAAAACGAATCATTTTCTATCTGGCGTATTTCAAGTTTTCAAGTCAAAGATTTAAGCTGTGCGCAGCCAGTCCGGAAACTTAGCACAACAGCAGCTTTAGCTTTTTATTGGTTAGCACGGTTTTTCTGCAAATTTTTTTTTTTTTTTTTTTTTATTTAAACAAGCTAAAGCATATTTCATGCCGCGCCAGCGGAAAATTAAGCCTTCTTGCAAGTAGATATTTCTAGTAGCTGCATTTGATAGGCAAATATATAACTGCTGCGCCCAAGTTGTGCGTGCAAAACTTTTGCTGCTCTATTATATTTCTAGGCATTTGTAGAGTTTTATAATAAAACTAAAATTAAGCGCGCTGGAAATGCTGCACAAGTACTTAACTTAAATACTGAATACCGCTTGGAAAAACAAAGCCTGAAAGTATGCTAGAGAAATTTACCTTTTGCTTTTTTTGTTTTTATACGTTCACTTAACTCGACTTACTTATTTCTCTCGCATTGCAATAATAAATTATAGCATGCGAGTCGTCAATTAAATAAATTTACCATGCATTAATTGTGCCCCGAAAAAGTTTTGCGCTGCTCGTTTCTCTTTCTCTTCAACGTTCTTTCCTCAGCGACAGTCCGCTGCAGCCAATTGAATGATTTGTGAGCGTTGCACAGTGGTTCAAACTCATGAAATATATAAAAGAAAATATAAATAGATAAATAGTGTGGCATACGTCTTTATTTTTTGTTTTTGTTGGACATTAACTGAATAACTGATTTTGATGTTCATTGCTATAAAAGATCAACTTACAAATCAATGGCAAACCAATTTCATTATTTACTCGTATAAAAAGGAGTTTGTTATTTTGAAAATTTTAAAACCTGAATCATCAATCATCTAACATACCTATAAAATATAGACAAAATTCTTAATTCTCAGGTGTATTGTTTTGCAGAAATAATAAGCCAAATTTTTACACAAAAAATTAACGCAACATAAGTCGTCTTTTGTATAGCATACCTAAATATATGAATTAACCAATTGATACTACAAAGTATAGTCTGAAATACTTAAAGGAACATGAAAAAAACTGAAAATTATAACCCTCACTTTTTCATGCTCACTTTCATCTGTAAAAAATTGCACCATCTCTCCTTGAAATTACAGTGCAACCTTTCCGTTCCAAAGTGATGCAAAAAAAGATCTGAAGTAAGACATACAGTTGGAAATATATTTTTAAACTGCTTTGGCTGTGCTTAAAAAAAAAATGAGAAAAATTTCAAAGAACAAAAATCATCTACTGATTCATATATATTTTTTGGATGAAAGTCACACATTATCTTCATTTTTCTCAATATGTTTAGTTCAGTGCAACTCTCATTTCCTATGCTCCACGCCTCCACGCCATTTTTAGTATTTAGTAGCAGCATTTGCCGTACGCCAGTCATGGTAGTTAAATTTATACGAAATAGACCCCAAATTTACATTTTTTAAATAGACAGACCAACTTCTACGAAAATTATGCATACTATTCGCTAAATTTGTGAGTTATAGGTTTAAAAATTGTTTAAGAAGATTGCCAATAGTTTGTAATAGCTCCCATACAAAAATACATGAACAATTAATTTTAAAATCAGCCAACTGTGGGTACTGCATATTGCAATGATTTACGGTCACCATTAAACTGTTTCATCCGATTATACATACACATGGTTGAGTAGATAGAAAGGTAAGAAAGGTAAATGTGAAAAGTATTTAAACTTCGGTTCCATTTAAGTTAATGTGCCAGTTGCACACCACTATAAAATATTGAATTTGATAATGAAACATTTCAGCGAGTTTCTAAAGCAAAGTCTGCTAATGGCTTATACAAAAACACAAAAAGTTAATTGTATTAACGAATGAAACCGGTTTTCACATGTACAATTTGCTAAACGTTTAGCTAGTATAGTATACAATATAAACATATTTAATATTAAATTAATGCAAATATAAAATTTATCATTTTGCATTTTTCTTCACTAGCGAAGAAGCACTGTGCACTGTTCGTTAGGTAATTTGTATAGCTATATACTATGTATCTGCAGTGGCCTGGTATGCTGATGACGCCAGCTTGAAGTAGGCATAGTCGCAGTGCGCCACATGCTGTGCAGTCGGCTGTACACACGCACACACACACACACACACACACACACCAACAAACACATACAATACGAGTATATTGTATAAATTTGCCACCATATATGTGAGTTCTACTTGCCTATATGCCACATAAATGCGTTGTGCCTCTCGACTGTACTTGTGCTCAATTTTTCTTACTGCTTACTTGCCGCACTATTGCACAGTTGGACTTGACTATGATATATTAATGCAAAGTAGTTTATATAGTACATATATATGCATATTCTACGATATATATACACATATTCAATACGATATGTAGTTGCACACACGCTGTGCGTTTAAATATAATGCGTAAAGCTCGGATTTTTTGCATTTCTTTCCATGCTGTGAACTGTTGAAGCAATAAATGTGGCTTTAACACTTTTAACCTGAAGTGTGGTGACGGTGACGGTGGTGGTGGTGGTGATGGTGATGGTTTTATATGCAACTATTTCTACATTTACTCTAACTACTGATACCACCACTAGTAGTAGTATGTCTATAGGTTCTCTTTGTTCGCGCGCACTTTGCCATGCCACTTGATTAGCATTTTCTTTTGTTCTCAACGATTTGGTTGTGGGTTGTGGTACAATAAGTACGCGCGCGTGCCAATTGATGCGTGCTAATTGTGCAGCTTACGCGCTCGTTTTATACATAAGTGGACACGTAGCAAATGAAGATAGACAGTCAGAGAGTGAGAGAGACAGAGAGACAGTTACAAATACATATAAACTTAATAGACACACGTATAGAGAACCGCTACTTGCACAACTCGCATATACTAGTACATTTACGCCACCCAACTACCGTTATGTGTCATTTCTTTAGCATACTTTGGTGCGCATTTGTATCTTTTTTGTTGTTGTAGTTTTTCTTTAAACGCTGTGGATATTAGGTGCTATCAAGTGTACATGTACTTTGTGTTTAAGTTGCTGATTGTATTTCAGTCGATTTCAACTCACACTCACGCTTTGTGTACGCTTTAAATAGAATATCCGTTCGAGTGTTTTATAGCATTGGTCAAGTGTGTGTGTGTGTGTGTGTGTGTGTGTGTGTGTGTGTCTGAGCAAAGTGGAACTTATCGAAGATATTGCACACCACAGAGACATGTTGTAGACGATTGGCACTTGTCTGGTAGACTACTTAGAGTTACACACTCATGCACATCAATACAATACACTGTCTGTACTGCGTACTATGTATACATAGATCTATAAACTTCTTGAGGCATGTGGTATTTGTTATACTCAAAATTGCACTAGTTTAGAGTTTAGATTGCAAGCGCAAAAGTTTATCAATTTAACTAAAAGTTGTACTTAGATAAACTTTGCCAAATTTTCCAAAGTTTCTAGAAAGGCTGCATGTGCTGAAAACTAAAAAAAATCTAAACCGTTGCTAGATGTCTGATAAAACAGCAGTAATTATTAAGCTTTTTGTACCGGGTAGGTATGGTATTGCAACTGAACTTTGGCTTAGAAACTCTAAAAACAGGTACCACAACAAAAAATCAAATCAAGAAACCATTAAGAAGCAGTCATGATCTTCAGAGTAAGACTCACACTAGGCATAATTAGAATTAAGATTCCAAAAACAAGTTTAAATAACAGCTGTAACGTTAGTGTAATATTTGCTTTAGAGCAAGTCGCTTGTTTTCTTGTTGTTTCTAATTTTTTTTTTTCATACTTGCCTCTGTGCACTTCTATATATTTTATATTTTGATGAATTACTAATTATGTAAGCAGACCAAGCAAAGCAGTACCAAGTGCGCGGGTGTAAATTTTTGAACGTCAGCATGTACGTGTGTTTTTTATCATTGTGTAAGTAACCATTACAAATTATTTCTACGCTTTGTATGTAACCGATTACAATGGATTTTTGCACAGTCAATAGAACGAACCTCTCGGAATGAAAATGCCTTTAATAAAGAATAGCGTTACTAAACATACGAGAAAAAAACAGGATATTCCTAGAACTTTGATATTATTTTTCTGAACATGTCTTTTTATCTATTTGGCTTCTCATATAAGTTGCTGTGCTGAGTGGTTTGGTGGCTTGAGCACTCAGTCCGACAATTTTGCTGTCAATTGCTAATGTTGCCGTGAAAACATTACTTCAATTTCAAGAGAAAATATCATAAGAAATCATTTTTTTTTTCACTTCAATTAGAAGTAATTAGATTTGCTCTGCCTTCTACTCAATCTATAATCAAATGGCTTCTCATTTAGGCACTTTAATAGCTTTACTTCATTGCAACAAACTTTCAAATGACTATAAAACTCTCTATTAGCAAAAGCATACATTGCTCCGGCAACCTTCAATCAATACCTCTAATCAATTTATGCACACAGTTTGAGTTTCAAAAAAGTATAAAACTCATAATTTAGCACATTTTGTCATGCATAAAACGATTTAGCAACATTTAGCAATAAATAAAAGTGGTATAAAGAGATCAGCATAGATAGGAAAATATTATGCCGCAAAAAAACCAGTCGTAGACAATATAATCAACTTAAAAAAGAAAAAAAAAACACCCGATCAAAAGAGCTAACGGACAAAAATCCAGCATGCAAAACAAAAACAAAAAAAAAAAAACCAAGTCCAGCGTACAAAAAATGATGAAATGTTCTTATATCGAAGCCGGAAAAAAAGGCACACATACGTTTGGCTTTTCTTTGTACGTTAGCCTTTTTTTCTTTTTGATTCACTAAGCTACATGCAGATTGACCCCATAAAAAAGAGGCCAGGCAAGCCAAACAAATCGGTAGAAATCAGACAAACAAAGCATACATCTAGGCGCTTAAAATTTGCCTAGCTTGGCTAACAGCAACAGTGTCTGTCAGTAGCAGTCATACAAATCAGTCATTGAGGCAGTCAGTCAGTCAGTCAGTCAGTCAGTCAGTCAGTCAGTCAGTCAGTCAGTACTCTTGGCATGTACTCTTAGTACTCTTGGCATGTTCTTGCTTCAAGGAGTTAAACAGCCAGGCAGCCAGTCTGTCAGTCAGTTACACGTCAACACAGTTGTCGCCAGACTGTCAAGCCAAGTCAAAGACAGAAAATTTAAGTCGCATACACCTACGCTAAAAATTTGGGTGAACTTATATAATCGTACACGGCTATATAGCTGGATTTGTTGTTGATGATGCTGTTGTCTGTCTGTCCTTTACAATTCTGCACATGACACAAGGAATGTATAGCATTTTGATACTAAATCTGACAACGGCACAGTAATGCAGTAATATGAACTGACACTACGAGAGTGGAGTGACAAGTAGTCGGCATAAGTATGAATTTGGAAGTATTTCGGAGCGAGATCTATATAAATTATTTACACAGAAAGAAAAAGAAATTCATATTTTTTTTTCAAAAGCGTACTTAAAAATGTTAAATACGATTCGTACAATATTCTTGACTCAAATACAAAACGGAATAGATTTATAAATCAAAAATTTTTACTCAATCCATGTACAAAAGTCTCAGAATATAAGACAAGTCGTTTTTGACTTGAAGTAAGTTGAAAATGCTTAAATCAATCTCTGAGTGGAAACAAAAACATGCGAGTCAAATCAAATTTACTCTCTCAGCTGCTCCAATTTCGCCGACAGTAAATGGCTGTCAGGTGCCTGTTAGCCGAGGTAGCTAAGACGATGATACTTCTCAGCGCCGTTCGAATGTGTCACGATACAATACCAGTTTCTTTCACCAAGTAAACCGTGTAAATATAACAAAATTAAATTAGAAATTTCTAAAAATAAAAAATAAATAAATAATTTTTTTTTCCTTTTGTTACTCAAATCAATGCTATTTTGTCTTAAAATCAATCTCAGAAGCTTTTAAGATAAACGTTTTGCATATTTCCATTGACCCGCCGATTTGACTGACCTTTTCAGCACATAGGAAAACTCTTTAGAATGCCCTTAGTTCATTTCTGCCCAAGACCAATACTTTTAAATCCGCCCTCGTAACTCTACCATAGCTGCCAGTGTTATTTCCAACTGGCCTCAGTTGTTGACATTGACTGTGTTTATGATTCTGCCTGATGGACGGACGGACAGACAGATTGTCTGGCTGTGTATCTTGTTACGCTCGTTAGGCATTTGACACTTTTGACATCGGATCGATGCAAAGCTGTAAAAGCAGCTCTTTCGCTTCATCATTATCATGTTCAATAAACCAATTTCAATTTACAACTTTTAGCACCATATTTTGTTACATTTGTAGCACTTTATAAATTATCACAAAACTGCTGCTGATGCTGCTGCTGCTGCTGCTGCTGCTGCTCTAGTGAGCATATTTAAAGAATTTTTATATGCATTTTAATGTATGTTTAGTAAATAATGCGCTCTCTCTATACTTAAAATGATATTTTGAACGATGCAAAGAGCTGAATACTTTCTAGCTTTTAGACGCATCCATGCGCACTTCCGGTGATAAATATGTACTATAGAACAAAGTTTTCTGCACTAAATTCGTAAATAAGTATGAGTTTGTACTTATCTGTTTTTATATATGTATATAAGCGAGAGCAGTTTAATAAATTTGTTAGTCATTTTAACTGCAACAGCAAATTGATCGATATCGCGCAAATCTTCGCTAACTCGATATCAAATGACAATTCTGGAAGTACTTTGCTGAGAGGAGAATGGAAAAAGAGTGCACAGCAGACATAGTAGCTACTGCAAACGAGAATTTTGGCAGAGAATTTGTTAATGGTTTTACTAAAAGCAAACAATTTAAGCATTTTTGTGAATCATATAGATTCGAAAATTATTCGAATGTTATGAGCTGCATACTAGATAGCAGCACTTACAATTCACAATCAGTTTTTACTTGTTCCTCATTAAGTGAGCGGTAGAATGTCAACGATATATTATATTACTTTTATTTTATATTCAAATTAGTTAAGAATATATTGCAGAATTTTAAGTTTTATTTTTTGTATATTATAACTGAGTTGTCATACAATTCTCGCACAGTACTTCTTCATACTAAACTTATTATATAAACTACGTACACATCTATGCGCAGCCTTTCGATTTTGCTGCATTTGTGCTGCTTGTGCAAATATGCGCACAAGTTTGTCATGCTGAAGAACAAGAACAAGAACAAGAACAAGAAGAAGAACAAGAACTAGAAAAAAAAATACAAATTTATCAGTTACTTTTCTGCGTGATAGATTTGCATATTATATCTATATGCAAAACAGTTTGATGTCTTTCAAGAAATAAATACTTCTGCAATCTCCACTTCACGACTGACTTATGCGTATATGTTCTTGGCATTAACATATCAATCATGCTAGAGCCTGACAACTGCTGCCGGCTTCATATTTTTTTGTTTTTTTTTTTTTTTTTTGTCAACTATTTCAATGTCTATATCTATCTATATATGTCGATATTTGTCTAGCTATACAAACGAGAGTATCAAATATTTGCCAATGCAGTTGTGAATTTTCCATTTTCCAAGCAAGTATTAAGTTTACTTTATGTGCAAGTTTTGTTTGAACATTGTAATTGGGAAAAAGACGCGCTTCGTGAGTTACACAAAACTCTTCAAATTGTTTAACATATACTTCAAGAGCGCTCTAATATTCATAGTAAAACTTACAACATAAATTCCAGACAACAGACGACAGCGCAAGTATCTATAAAATTGTCTACTGCATATAGCCGTACATAAATTACAATTGTGGTCATAATTTATGAAAATCAACAGTTTATTGAAAAGTTAATTGCCAACCACAAAATGTTTGGTTACGTAACAATAAATTAACGCCAACTAACAAACATTGTCAACGAAATGAACTTCCTGTGCGAGCGATTGTATCTGTATCTGTATGTGCATATGTATCTGTATCTATATTTTATTTATATTATTTTTATCGCACAGGCAGCAATTACTGCAAATGTTTCTCCTTTACTTATCATATAGTATGTATGTATGTATGTATGTATGTATGTATGTATGTATGTATGTATGTATGTATGTATGTATGTATGTATGTATGTATGTATGTATGTATGTATGTATCTATATACTCGTATGTATGAGTTTTTCTACTGCTCTCTGATTCTACAATATATTGTAATATAATATGGGTTTATTTTTTATGTACTGTCACTGCTGTTGTTGATTGTTTAATTGTGGTCATTTCACTGTTGGCCACAAAATTTATTTATTTATACTGGAGTACATATGTATAAGTATTTTTATTTTTATTTATTTTGTTTACAAGCTTACATACATACACACACACACACAAACAAATTAGCATTTTATTTGACACATTATTAAATGACTTTTTACTGTCTGCACATGAGTGTTTATGTTAGTAGTTTCATGTGTGTGTGTGTGTAGCATGTACGAGTAGCTGGTTGAATTTATATTTATTTAAATGAGTGCGCTTCGATGCTTACATCGAATTTATTATATAGGCATATCTTTTTATACACTTCCGATGTGCGTTACATATCTTTAATGTTTTCTAGCATAGCTTATTAACAGCTTCTAAAACTTTACAAGCTAACTGTCAAGTTTAGAGCAATCTGCGTCATTAGGCTTGTATTTTACAGCTATTACTTAGACATTGTGTTAGCGTGCGAAATTTGAACACGAAATCAATCGTTTAACAACATTGGTAGTAGTATTTGTTCGTAGTTTTTGAGCCATCGCTTACCGAAAGAATTTTGGCGTCGTGTGAAAAATATGCATCCACTAAAACACTTCACAGACTGAGCAGCAATCAAAACAGTGGCTTGCTCCTGATGCATTGGCAGCAACTAGTTGAGATCTGTCTGTCTTTCAATCTTCTATCTTAATATTCAACTCGTATAATACAAATTACAGCCAAATCTGATATGCGGGTAGTTAGCAATAAATATAAGATTTGAGCTGTAAATTTCTGTTAAATATAGCTAAATACAATTGTAAACCAGACACCATTAGTTTCTTTGCTTTAAAAACTTTCAAATGTATTTAATTCGTGCTTCAAAATGTTTTTCATTCTGGACTGAAGGCATTTACTTCATGAATTGTTAAAAATGTTTGAGCTCATTAGACGAAAAGATGTTAAAGATAGAACTTAAATCAAAGCGCTAGCAATGACAATGAACGGATTAATCTGCACACGAGTGCGAGCGTAAATACTATATTTTCTTTTCCTTTTACACTAGCTTGCACTATACATATCACACATTGCATTGTATGGACTATTTTGTAGTTGTGTTGATTTGCTGTTGTGAAGTGAGAAAAAGAAAGAGTGGGAGTAACAACATAAATATGTTATATAACATAACCATATGCGTTTCATATACCCTACCACGCTCTCCTAAGTGAAGAATGTATTAGTAAGAATCATGTATAATAATAATAAGTATCGTAAAGTTTGTTGCTAACTCTGTTTCCCTTTCTCTCTTAGCGTACGTACTTGCTAGGTTCTCTTGCTATACGAATTTTTTTTGTACATACAATCATAGCTACATGTCACACGAGATTCAAAGCAATCTTCAATATATGCGAAATAGTGGGAAAAGTTTCAATTTGGCTTCAATCGGTAGAAAGACTATCGCTCATTGAAGTAAGAAAATCGCAAATGTACCAAACTTCGTAGCGCACTCTGTACATATAATTCATAGGCCAACTAGTATATATTAGGAATCTTATACAGTTGGAATTAATCGTCAAAAATATGTCGATGTTTATATTGAAAAATATATCGATATAAGTTGATATGTAGTCTTCACAACTACGATATATCAATATATTGACAATTACATATTGAAGAGCACGGAACAAACAAATAAATTTTTAGGCATATATCGATACATTGACGATATATCGATACATCAACGATATCGATACATCGTCGATACTAATCAAAAGTAACTAAATATTTACTTATGAAATTTTGTATGTAGCTTCTTGTATCTTTAACCATTTTCCGATATGTAGCTTCAGTGTATATAAGTTTCGTTACAACCGAAGTTAATTATGCTGCTTACGATTAATTTGACAAACAATTGACAATTTAACAATTTATTTGATTTGGCGTTTTTTTTTTTTTTTTACAAAAGTGTATCTTTTATTTTTATTGTTATAAATGCTTGTACATATATACAATACGTAATACGCGATATGTAATTTACAATTATTATTATTTTGTACATACATTCAATACGATTTTTTATTGACAAAACAACTGAGATTTTTTGTATGATTTAAAAAGAAAAAATTTGTATTATTACAATTAATGAGTTTTTTTTTTCTTGTTGAGCTTAATTATTTTAAAGCAAATATTTGTCGTAGTTAATTTATTTATTCATTGAAAAAAATGGCGTATAAATTAACAAGCGTTGACAATATTAAAATAAAAATCAGAATTACAGTGGAGTCGGATTTTTTTTCCGTTTGCGAATTCACTTCACAAACTTATATGATTTAAAGGAACTATGCTTAACCAATAGGAATGACTGCTTCTATATTATATATTTAGTTACACTAACTTGTTGTAAGTGTATCTAAGCACACAATAAAACTTTCAATTAACCTACCTATTACATTACATACAGGTATTGTGCGTTTTTAACAAATCGCTATTGCCATGAAAAGTCGCAAAACGGAAACAACCATCAACGTTGTCTGCCCTCACGCGTCTGCCCTCACGTGTCAGCTCTCACGCGTCAGCTGCTCATTTGCTTCCATTTTTTTCCTTCTATGCATTCGTTCATCCGGTTGATATCTGTTTCCATTTTCGAAAACAAATATTTTTCGTTTCCGGAAACAAACCGATTCAACTGCTACAACAATTTTGACGACAGATGGCGAGCGGTTATAAGACAGTGCACAATGATAAATAGTACAGTATTATTATATATTGTATTGTTATATATTGGCCAATTTATACAATATAAATTAATTATTATCTATATGTTATTCGGATATATGAGCTATATTATTGTAAAGTTTCATTAAAATTCATGCAGTAGTTTTTGCGTGAAAGAGTAACAAACATACACACATCCGTAAAAACTTTCGCGTTTATAATGCATATTACATTATAGGATATATTGGATTTTAGAGTATCAATACACATTGATATTTTGAAAGTGGCGATATAAACATATCGAATATTTGAGACAAAAGTATCGATATATAGGCCGTACGCATTAGGTATATGATTGTTGAACTTATTCGGCAAATGTTAATGAACGTCAATGAACTGAACCGCAACGAAAGAAAGGCTGAATAAGTGTTTAAAAGCCATTGTCTTTTCGAAACCAAAAATTGCTTTCACTATATGCCGCTTCAAAGATATTGTGCAGAATTCGTGACTTATTTAGCCCATATATAAAATTGGGTTGCACTTTTTAATCTGTAGTTTTATTCAAAACTTCATATATTTTGGCAGTTTTTTCTGTGTTATTTGTTTAATCGTATATATAGTATTAGGATAATGATAGTCTAGATTAATGAAGAAATATTTCAAGTAATTTATTTATTTATTCATGATGGGGACATATAAAAAAAAACAGCGACGTAAAAGGTCTATTGTTTGTCCTACTGAGTTAGATGACCTGCCCTAAGCCTATTTGTTGAATGAATTTTAGTACTTTCCTACGATCCAAACTACTCACTTGTTCCTTTCTAATAAAGTGATTACCTAGCAACTGCAGTCTGCTTCTAGCGACAGCTTCACATTCTGCAAGAATGTAAAGAAGGGTCTCCTCTTCATGGTCACAGAATCTGCATTCGTTTGAGTTATATATCCCCAAAACATATAATTGTTTCTTTAGTCTACAGTGGCCTGTTAGCAGTCCTGTTAATATTCTTAGTTGGTTCCTATCTAACTGAAGCAAAGTTTCCGATCTATTCGGGTTGTAGCGCCCTAGAAATAACTTAGCTTGTCTTAGTATTGGGCTGCTAGCCCAGAGTGTTGTTCTTTTCCTATATCCTTCTCCTTGCGGATTATTTCCGTTATATTGTATGTCTCCCGATGCCACAATACGGCTCAGGTCCTATCAATAGCGTTGCCGCTCTTTGTCTGGCAAGCCGGAATATTGTTATGACCCGGCACCCACAGCAGAGATACTCTGTTATCTTCGCCGACTTTTTCCAATAGTCCATATGCTTCAAGTACTAGCTTCGTCCTAGCTACGTTGGAGTTAAGTGCCTTCAACGCAGCCTGGCTGTCTGATAGGATAGCAATATCACAGTTGTGATAGCCTCTATCTAGTTTAAATTGCGCACAACTGATTACACACAAGATAGTGGTATGTTTTCCCATTGACTCCCAATAGTGAGTGCTAGGGCCTACAACTCCTAGGCCTGTAACATCTTCTGTCAGGGATCTATGCGTATGCCACCACATGATGTTGTGTGGCATTAGTACGTATGAACTTTCAGACGTCCACAATTTTTTTGTCAAACCATTTCATGATAATACTCCGATCAAATACACACCTCTGTGTCATTTCATCTCTAGGCAGGGACATTAAGGATGCATGCTTCGTCCATGTATGGAGACGTTTCTGACAAATCTCCGAGGTAGTTTTATCTCCATCGACTGACAGTCTTAAGAGCGTTTTTTTGTTTGTTCTAAGTTCGATTTCCAGATGAAGTGGTGTCAAATCTAGGATAGTTTCCAACGCTACTGTTGAGCACGTGCGCATTGTCCCTGTGATGCAAACACACGCTAGTCTTTGTAGAGAGCTGTGCGCTTTAGTGGCTGTAACTTGGCTCGCTTGCTCTACCCACGCGACTATGCCATACAATAGCATTGGTTTCACTGCCATGTTATAGAGCCATAGCATGTTCTTCGGGTTACACCCCCAAGATTTACCGGCCAGCTTACTGCATACAAGTATTACCTTTGTGCATTGTCTTATGGAGCTTACTGTCTAGTGTTACACCCAGATATTTGACCTTATTGCTAAGTTCTATTTTAATCCTAATCTCTTTTAATCTAGGGAGCCTTTGCTTCAAGTGAATTAAAACCTTTGGATTTCCAGCAAAGAGTATCGTTTCGAAATATCAGTACCAAAATATCGACTTTTGATGTAATCGCTAATAACTTACGATACTTACACTACCTACGATACTTACGTATCATACATACCAGTAAGTGTTCGTACTGCCCCGACATCACTGTAATAACTTTTGCTTAATTTTATGCAATACGTTTAATTTTTTTGAGCGTTCATTAAAATTATTATTAAAATTGTTCTAGTTATAATTTTTATGAGCGTGCTTTAAAATTTTTATGATTTTTTTTTTGTATTTATTAAAACACGCAGAGGAAGTGTGTTGCAGCTACGATTTTATTCTGAAATTTGCATTTGTTTATTGATTTTTTTGTTCCGTGTTTGTATTTAATATTTTAAGTAGTTAATGAATACTAACAACTGCGGTAGACATGTGAAATGATGACTTCAGAGCGCTGGTATTCAATAGATACATATTTTTTTATATACGTATTTGCAATTTTATTTCCCGGCAAAAAATTAACAAAACGCAAGTTAAAGTTGAAAGAAAAAAAGAAAAACAACCGGCAAAATGCGCAAAAATTAAAGCAAAAAATTATTTAAACAAAAATTGCGTCATGCTAGCTTTAAGCAAAAAGTTTTTTAAAACACACAAAACAAAACAACAAAAAAAAGATACAAAACCAAAAAGTCTACTTAAAAAAACTTGCGCACAAAAAAAAAGACCAGAAAAATTAAAACGCGTGCGTCTCAGGTCGTGCGCGTTGAGCTTGTTAAAATATAAAAAATATTGCCATCTAAGTATTATAGATACAAAAATAGCTCAAAAACAAACAAAAAAAAAGCAAAAAAAGATACAAAATTATGTGCAAAGAAAACGAGTTTCTCGCTAAGTTGAACAGCTCTCAAGCTCAATTCAATTATTTGCTACGCAAATACGCGTTTTCTGCTTTGTGACTAGCTAAAAATCGCAAGCGAAAAAAACTTATTGAAGCAGTGCCAGGGTCTTGAGGGTTGAGGCGCGTCGTAGCAACTTTTTCCGCGTACTTAACGTTTTAACATTGGCGAGATTTGCTATAATATTTCGCATACAGAGATTCAGTGATTCACACAGATACAGATACAGAGCTACGCTATTTATATGCCGCATTTACTTGCATTAAAGCCGCGACGCGTTAATGCCGTAGCGCTGACATGCCGCTGATTAGGGTGCAAGCGAGCGAATTAAATTGTGAGATACATTTTGTAGGTACGTATCTATGGCCTGGGGAAGGTGTGCTGAAAGTGCTATTTGGAGTTTAGTCTATTACCAATTAGCTGCGCTTACCTATTACTGTGGCTTGTTAGTGCTTATATAGCTAAATGTATCCCATACTTTTCTGTAGTAAATAAGCATGTCAATGGCAGACAGTGCCCTTAAGCAGTCATCGTTGGCTTATAACTTTTAGTAGTATTTGAATTGAAAAGCTGCGCCCGCACATCTTAATGAATACTCGTACATGTATCTTTCTAAAAGTATCTGTATCTGTATGTTATACAAGTATCTACGTATATCAATATCTGTATGATGTGCTTAAGGCAGCCTGCAGTCTGCAGCCTGTCACTGAAATTGACTTGTCTATCCTTACAAATTATTTTCGGTATGCATTAAACATTTTTTCGGTTATACAATTCAGCACAATTTTCTAGTATGCTTTAATGTTTTGCGCAGCGCCGGAAGTATACTAAATTATAATTTTCGCTTGTAAGCGCACAAATTTCATAAGGCGTATAATTGCTTAAAGTTTTTTTGCTGCGCTTGCTTTATTTGATTTTTTTGTGCAACAAAGCGAAATTTGTTGGTTTATTAAATTTCCTTTGTGTACAAAAGTCAGCGCATATTTTAAGTTATTTTATTATTAATTGAAGCAGCAATTGATTGTGTGAATTAGATTTGAGTTGAGTAGATATAGGCGAAATGTAGATGAGGATTTGGCAGTGCTTGAGCTTGAGCTTTGTTAAGTGTGTCAAGCTACAATTTTTAATGAAGTGGTATATATATAGTTTAGAAAAGTGGCGTTAAACATAGCTGAACAATTTGTTATATAAGAAAAATTACTAAAAATTAACTGAAACTATAAACGATAAACAAAATCGAGTCAAATAGTTATAGTCTACAAGGCATTGAATTGTGCATTCATATATACAAATTTCTCCATGTATATAGTTTCACCATGGTGTGGTGAATATACGAGTAATATTCTCCTACTCATTTGTTTGCACAGTTTTATTTTAGCTTTAAGAATTTACAAATCTCAGAAACAGATCGGAACTTCTCTAACGATTCTATACAAAATTATTTCATACACATACTACTTGCCTGATTGACTTCAGATACTCTTATATAAAATATATTCTGAAGAAAACACAAATATCCAAGGCGTTTCATTACTGTGTGCGGAAAACTTATAAAAAATCTAGATGTAGTGCAAATATTTTCTAGCTGCCCAAAACAATGAAATCAGCTGTAGTTATTTTGTATAAATAAACACCACGCAAATGCACAATATATAAAGCTGTTCAATATATAGTTCGTACAAGGCAAACCTGTAGTCCAGCACATCAAATAGAAGAAACAGTACGAACTAGAGATCAGGAAAATACTACTTGTATACTCACCACACTATGGTAAGATTATAAACATGGTGAAATATATTGGGGAACGCGAAATATTGTCAAAATTTCAAAATTTACCAAAATTTTGTATTTGGAAACATTAACATGCAAACTGTCAGCGGCATTAAAAAGACTAACATCAGTTTCGATCTGTTTCCTGAGGAAATTTGATGATATTGCTCGGCCGACCAATACGCGCGTGTGTGAAATTTTAAATAGTTAAATTAAAAAAACTTCATCTGCTTGTATAGTGTTCAAATTTCAAGCAATTTGAAGGAAGACTTTATGCTGCGTGTACTAAATTTAATGTATTTTCCTAAATTTCCACGTAGATTTGCAAGTCTATCAGAATATTTGTAGGATTAACAGCGCTACTTTTGCGATGTTCCTATTGCAACGCCACATACATTATTGTTTGATGTTTAGAATTGTCGTCAAATGAATTGTCGACTATTTTTACACAATGTTAGTCAAATTTTTGGTGTTGTTTTCTTTAAATTTGCAGTATAGCAAGTCGAAGGTGAACAAGCATTACCGATTTTAGAGTCTCTCTGTAATTTTCAGATCAAATTCATCTTCTAATATATACCGAAATTTTTGACAATATTTGACATGTCTCTACTGTACTTATATACTCACCACACCATGGTGAAATTATATACATGGTAAAAATATGTATGTATATATGAATTCACAACGGTTAATAGGCGAATAACTGTGTATAGAAATACTTTGTGCTCATATGTATCCAGTGCCTTCATATCTTAAAGAAATTTGGGTGTAAAAATTCGTAAATATACACCAAATTCCGTAGCGTTGCCTTTCAAATACACTTATGTATATAAATAAAAAAAAAAAAAACAAAAAACTTTACAAACTTAGGTTGCGTATGTATAAGAAGACTCCATTCACCTAATTTGGAGTTTGTAGATTTTATAGTGTCTCATAACTGTGCTTTCATATAATGAGATACAGCTGTTCTAAAATTCAAATTTTTTGGATTAATCGCAAGCTAATTTTATGCACTTTAGAAAATTATAATTAGAACAGAACTTTTCAAGAATACGATAATGAATTGCACTGTTGTAGCATGGATCCTAAAAGTACTTCTATATCCTACAGACGAAACGATGCACATGAATAAAGTCTTTTATTACTCTTGGCTTAAATTCAATGTTTGTCTGTTGTAGCAAACATTTAAATATTTATTAATAACACTTAAAGCTTAAACAGGCTTATGCATTGTCAACTACTTAATAGTCATATATCTCTAAAGGCAGTCAAGTAAAACAATTAGTTCCACCTGTCAAACTATATATAACAAGTCAATTTCCAGCTAATAAATTCACTACAAATACACAAGCTAACAAATTTTATTTGATAGCTGCAAATTGACAGTGTGAAAAATTTATGTAACTCATAAATGTCAAATGCATGAAAAAGCAAACTGAAGACATGCAAAACAAATAGACTCACACCAAAATGACACTTGAAGTCACTTAAGACGAAGAACAAAAATCGACAAATAGACAATACATATATACATATATGTATAGACGCATAAATTCCTATAAGTATAACTCACACAGTTACAGATACATACACAGACAAGGACTTGAGAACATGCAGACAAAGCAATTAATCTTTATAATGCCATCTAACACAAAAATATGTACAAGCAAATTTTGACAGCACAAAAGGCAGTTGAACCGAAGTTGTGTAGTATAATGATATAGCTAATATAGATATAAAGGTGCTAAGGAACTACGTACGTAGCTACCTTGTTGCATTTGGGAATTGTAGAATTGTAGCTACAAACAAACAAAAGCATTTATACAGAAAATAGTAGAAATATTTTTTCTTTTTTTCTGTTTTTTGTGAAATAAAATATTTCATTTAAAATTTACAACACGAATAAATGAAAGAAACCATATGTCAATTGCAGTAGTCAAAGGACATACACACTGATACAGACAGACAGACAGACAGACAGACAGACAGACGAACAAGAGGACATTACAACAAAATGGTTTTGTTGCTGCCTCTCTATTTCTCACCGCGCGCAGCGCTTTCATTTAAAATGGATATCATGTCAAGTGCAAAATGCAAACGACCGACGCTGCTTGTTCGAATGAATTACATGAATCGTATACGGTCGCATATAGCGAAAGGACACTGGAACGGAGCACTTTTTAGGCTACGAGCATTGGCCAAAAAATTTTCCATGTCCATGGCCGTCGCATGCATACACAGTGACTGACTACTGCACCTACAACTTCCGTCTTTTGTTGAAATAGCCATAAAATCAAGATAACTTATTGGATTTGCTGTCAGGAAGCAGGAATAAGCACTTTTGCCCTATACAACACAGTATAGTACAGTCGAGTAGCATGTCTTTGCACTGGAGTTATATATATATATATATATATATATATATATATGTGTGTGTGTGTGTGTGTAGAGGCAGTAGGAAGGACGAAGAGTGTCTCGCTTACAGTGTCGTAGATTAATTGCTTTTTTGGCATTTATTTTGTACACTCAACGAACCAAGCCCCGCGGCTTGTACCTACTACTTATAATACAACATAGTCCGTAATATAAATACTACTTTTTTATATCCGGCTATGCTGACTTCCTTTGGGTAGGCAATATACAAAAATATATAAAAAAAAAAATGATTTAAGAAAAAAGGCGCAGCATAGGCATAGGCGCACAAACAATGACTGGCGCTGGGGATTTAGCACGATTCTCTATGCCGACAAAGTTGACTTTGGCACTGTAGGGCTAGGTTAAGTGTTTGCGTCTGATTTTCATTCATTTTGTATGCATGCGCGAAGGAACGGCAGCTGACTGTAACTGAAGTCCTATGTGCTGTGCCGCCTGTCCTGCTGTGTCTGTATGTATAAATGTATATATGTAAAAATAGTGTTGCTTCAATACAATGTGCGGCTTAGCTTTACATTCAGGCAACACAGGCGCGGCGCAGCGCAGTCAAGCCTGAACACAATCAGGACTCGCATACAGATTTTGCAGTATGCGTTGTGTGAGCAAGATAGCACATGGATAAAGAGTGAGATAGTAAGAGTGGTAATGCGATTAAGCCGCTTGTTGTGGCTGTCAACGCGTTTTTTTGTTGTTTTTATTTTTGTTGTTGTTTTTGTTGTCGCCAGGGTGGCGGGCAATTGTGACTTCAACTGTGCCTTCTTTTTTTGCTTCTTTTGTAATTCACTTAAGTGGCAGTTGGCCGACAAAACGTAGAAGTGGAGCAGCGTACGTCATTGCAACACACAAAATGCGCACAGGACAATGCAGCAACGATTTATATTCACCGCTACCTACAAACAACTACTATTTTCCTTACTATTCCTGTTTAAATACATATATATATATATATAAATATTTTTTTTTTTGCTTTCCACGTTCACTGTGAAATTATATTGTCAACGTGCTGCAGTCGCACACTTTAAGCTACTAGCCAACTATTTACATTCAGCACTTGCCACAAGCTCTGTCCAGTCGACCCTTGCCGCTTGACTGCTTCTGCTTTACTGGCTGATTGTCTGCTTTGCTAGGATTTCAAGGATTTCACTTTGGGTTATCATAAATTTAATTTGGCTGAAAAGGTATGCAAGCGTTGTGCTTGCTGACAGTAGCAGCTGCTAGGGTTAGATATTTAACGAAAATATTAAAAATAATTGAGGTGCAGTGTGAACTGTTGCATAGCTTTTTTTTTGTGGCATTGCAGCAAAGTGCTTTGAAAGTTGAATGTAGTGTGCAACTTTTTAGTTAAATTTTCCGATGTGACAATTTTAGTTGACAAAATTTTTAATGAAAATGTAGCATACTTTTAGGCCATGGAGTGTCAGAAGGCTTTAATTAAAGCAGGTAATATTTGTAAGCTCTAAAATTTATTTCTGCAATTACGTTCTAAAAAAATAAAAGGTGCATTAAAAGAAATATTAAATAAGAAAGAAACCTGTACTCCTGTTTAATTTCGGGATGCCTTTTATATTCTCAAAGAATCTATTTTCACATTTTTGCATGGAGGTTATATTGTATAGTGGTCTGATGTGAACCTTTGTGTGATGTTTTATTCGAATTGACATAAGGTACACCAAATTTGGTGTAGTTACTTTAATTAGAAATATAAACAACAACAAAATTTAGTAGAAAATCGAATACATGGAGAGCAGTTTTATATGGGGCTACCTTTTGTATTGGGGTTGGAACGTTCTTTCATAAACTTTATCTGAACAGAAAATGAGAACACTTTACTTTTGGCTATATTATACATTATACACTACGGGTACAGTATAAAAAAAAAATCACGGTTCAAATGAAATACATACACTCACATTAATATTTCGTTGCTCTCTCTTTCTCTCTCTCTCTCTCTCTCTCTCTCTCTCTCTCTCTCTCTCTCTCTCTCTCATACAATGAACGGAAGCGTGTATTAGAGTAATTAAATGTTTCTTTCTCTTACAACAAACGGTGGCACTTATCGAATGGCAATGGAATACTGCATAGAATACATGAGTGTGTTCAAGAGAACTGTTTGTATTGGCGCGTACCTGATTTTTTGAAGCTCGACAAGCGCACTTCATGGTGCCAAACTTTTTTAAACTGACAAAAATGCGAAAGTAGGCCAGTTTGAGTTTAAGGACGCTGAGTTAGTGGCGTTATTTGACCAAGATTCATACCACAATCAAGTGGAGCTCGCTGAAACCTGGCGAGTGATGCTTACAAACCGTCTCAAGGACATACTCCAAAAACAAAATGGGAAGTGTTTTTTTTTTTTTTTTTATCGATAAGTGGATTTGCTAGCACAATTCAAAGCGCTGAAAATCGTGTCGTTGAACCGGATAACCATGTATTCATAGCCAAAAGCTTATGCTGTGTATCTGATGGGATCAGCTCGGAGTGATCTACTATGAGCTACTCCAGCCTAACGAAACCAACACTGAGGAACGTTACCTACAACAATTGATGTAATTGAACCGAGCATTAAAGCTTAAACATTCCCAACAAACTTTTAACTAAGCCAAAAACAAATCAAATCGTGTCAAACGCTTAAATAAATGCTTTAATTTTGGTGTTTCTTTAACTAACCTGCTGCAATGCAACGAATAGCATTTTCATTAATTTGTAAGCTCTCATCGAAGAAGCGCTTCTTTTAAATTGAACCTGTATAGCTTCCTTGTATTTATTTCAAAAAAAAAACTGTTGCACACTGATATTGTACAATTTCCTAAATTCTATTCGCATTAAACACAAAGGACTTCCCACAAACACACACACATACTACACCACACAAACAATTGATTTCACCCCAGTTTCCGTTTCAGTATTTGGCTCATTATGGTAAAAAATCATAGCATACCTAAAGGTGCTTATCTGCTATTGCCAACTTCCGCGTTGCTGCCTTGCATGAAAATAAAATGGCGAATGGAAAAAAGTAACGAACAAAGCCAAATACAACTGAAAGGGTTACAAACCAAAACAAAGCAGTAAGGAGAAGGGAAAATGCGTGGAAATAAAAAAAATGAACTCATCAAATTGCTGTCAACTGTCAAGCCTTTAACGACATTTTATTATGACATTATGGCGTGTCGTTGTTGCTGTTGTTGTTGCCTCGAGCGCTGCTGTAATCAGACAACAGTTGTAAATGTCACAGTTCGACACGCCTATAATAATTTTTTTCCTTCTTTTTCTTCTTCTACGCAGTCAGGAAGTCTTTATAGCAAACACACACACACACACACACGCATAATATACTGATAGCAGCGCGCGTAAGCGAGAAGTAATGCGTGCTGTTAAGGAAGTAGTACATTAACACCCAAGTTAAGTCCTGTTTTAGACGCATAGCATCAAGTGAAGTAGTCAACGGCATTCAAGACAATTAACATACAATGTAGCCTACTTTAAGGCGAGCGAACCGAAAGAGTTTTACACATACTATAGACTAATTCCAGCAGCAATGCGTGTATATTAAGTTATGTAAGCTATTTACAATTGTTGTAAATATTTGCTTTTATTGTTGTAATTATATTTATTATACTTACTGCTCGTGGCTTATTAGCCGCATGCCATGCTCTTTTACAACAAGTACACATCAAGCCTTGCGTGTCAAGTACTTTTATGTAAGTTTATTGCGTGTAGATTTGCTGACACCCTCGCAAACTCTTATTCAGTGCACAATTTAACAGCAAATTTTATAGTTTTTTATAGTTTTTTTTTTAACCGAATTTTTAATTTTTTCCATCGCCTTTGGCTTTTACAAATAAAAACTTAACTAACATGCTCCAACCGGGAAAAAATGTTTAACCATAATAAATAAGTAGCATAATAAATAACAAAACTAAAAAGAATGCTGCAGTCGAGAGTACACGACTTCGAGATACTCTGTACCTTGCTTCATAGATTATATGCTTCAGTTGTTCGAACTGAAAATATGCGGCACATTTTATTAGAGTTTTTCGACAATTATAACTAAAATGGGGGTCAGTTTGCCGTGATCCGATATGGGTATGTATGGAATATTTTGTAAGGATTTCTAGTTCAATTGAAAACAAACAAAAAAAATGCAACGCAGGTCAGTACGGGTGACACCTTTTAAAGTGGGGTTAGCATATTCATTTAAGAACTAGTTGTTATCTGAAGAAGAAAACGGAGCATCTAAATATTCAAGCTTGAATTCACTATCTCTAATACGCTCTAAGATCTGTACGTTTAAACAGACGGACGGACGGACGGACGGATGAACATTTCTGTTTCGACACATCTTCCGCTGCTGATCCAGCATATACATATATACACCATACTTTATTGGATCTGCCACACCTCACTCTGCCTGTTACATACATTTGCACAAACTTAATATACTCTTTTATTCTACGGGGTATAAAAATTGTATAGCATACCCTCGAGAGTGCGCGTAGCATTGCAGCAATTACGCAAATATTTCATATGAATTTTTATAGCTCAATAATAGGCGCTGTGAAATGTTTTAAACATATGCAAAATAAACTCGAGTCATGCACAATTTGTGCTTATCGGTTTCATTGCTGTTGGCTCATGCTGACTTTAAATTTATGCAGAAATATTTCATTATATGTTGTGCGATAAAAAATATCTATACATAAAAAACTGGCCACTGCACTGGCTGCATAACTTGCTAACTAATTCACATATCAATACAGCAATGCACGAAGGCCTTATATTTAAAATTAAATCTACTTTTAATAATTTGTGCATAAAGAAAACTTTATTTTATTTTTGGTTCAACTTTACACGAGCTTAACAGCTTTACTGACGGAGCTATACACGAACGGATATATCGGCTACCAGAGCACTACATCGTTTTTAAAGCAGCAATCCTAGGATTTGACATACTCGTACCTTTTATATGTCTGAGGACCTCGGATATCGAGTCAGTATATATCAATATATGCATTTTCCGACAGCATAGCATTTGAGTATTAGAACACAATAATATGGAAAGAAACTGCATAACTGGCGAATTTTTTGGGGCAGAACACTAACGTACAGATACTTTCTGTTGAGTATAGAATTGGCACAAGCTCTTTGTTAAAAGTATAATGAAAACAAGGCAGTTGGTATCGTGGCATGCTGTGGCATATTTGGTCTTTACGTCATAGAAACGATCTGAGGTGCTTCTGCAATTGCCTGAGTCATACCTAAACACTAGCTAGTGGGTGTCCGATTATTTAGTACTATGCGAACTGCAGGAAGTAGAATATGAAGTAAACGTTCTTTCATTCTCACTGACTAAGATAGTCTTATCTTCACAGAATTCTCAGAGCTAACCAAGGTTCAGCGGAGACGTCTATCAAGCTCTATGCAGACGACTGATGAATGATTTAGTATCTATTTTTAATAAGACGAGCAATGAATGTTTTTTTTTTTATTATTCAAATAAGATACCACAGTGATCTAAATAGCTGCTAAAAACTGCCGTGCTAACAGTACCTGGCTAAACTTAGAACATAGTCTCTTGAGAACCTTGACATATTCAAAATGCATATTTATGAAATAAGAAGAGCGTAAAAATATAGCTTAGTAGCATGTGTGAACGAGAAAGAAGAATGCTCTCAAAAGCATGCAATATTTTTTTTCATAATAGCGTAATGACTGAATCGAATTCAACTAAGACAATGATGATGATGACGAATGCAATGAAATCGGTACAACTAAATATGGAATCAGCGAAATTATAAAAAAAAGCATTTCAGATATTTCCCTATCACATGCTGTATCTTTGAGAATGATAGTCATTCTAGGCTACTTCGATTAAAAAATTGTAGAAGCTTTGCTATGCATAAAAAAAAATGTTTGGACCGAACCGAATCCCAAGTCCATTTTATCACATCACGTTAGGCCTGAAGACCAGGCTATCAACGCTTGGTCTTTTTTATTTTTGTGTGGCTGTGTAGACTTTTTGAGGTTATTTCAAAAACCTGACGTGCTGAGATATCAACATTTCTATGAATAGTTTACAGAGTATATAGTACATGCTGTATAAGTTCTAACAAATCTTGAACCCCAGTATATACGCGCTCTCCTAGTTCAAAATTTTTCTAAAGCTCATTCCAATCAGTAGAGCTATTTCCACAGCAATTTACTTTATCTAGCAGTTGCTGTAATGGTTCTGGAGTTGCTTAGTCCCGTGAGTAGTATACCGCCGCTTCTATTCCAGCCTGTTTCTATAATTTCCGCTTTAGCTATAAATTCGTCAGCAATTCATTTAGAAGGAAGAATGATGCTATAAGACAAGGCTATTTATGGAATACCAATGAAATTTATTGACTAAATTAAACAACACCAAATCGTTCAATTGCTTAACTAAATTGAGAACATACCAGTACCAGTTATTCTGCAAACTCTCAAAAGCACTGGATGGAATTTAAGCGCTAGAACGGGAATATTGATGACTGTAACAACAACAACTGTGAATTCATTATAAATAATTCGAGCAGATGTAATAAATTCCAGGAAATTTTAAGGGAATACATATAATCATAAATGCTTTGTCGAATATTTTCTTAAGACTTTTATATAAACAAACAATATTTTTACTTGCCTCACTTAACAAAAGTTTTGAAACTAGCATATCATGCATAACAAAGGTTTATTTCAGCTGCTACTCTTCTTATCTAAACTCAACTGATTTAATCTGTTTTTCTTGTTTGTCTTACAGCTTGTATATCGCAATTTATGCTGAGTGCTTGCACAACGTCAACTTAAATTGAGATGAGTTGAGCTAAGATGAGTTGAGTTGAGTCGAGTGCTTGCTGCAGCACTTCCGGTACATGTAAAACCCAGAGCTGTTGCTTGCTACTGTATGATTTTAAGACATAAGCCAAGGAGACTGTCGGCCAGTCCAAAGGCCCAAAAGGTAATTATGCATATTTAAGCAGTATTTTGTGAAGTAGCGCCTAAAAGCATGCTTTAAATTAATTATTTATGCAAAATGATAAATGTCCACATATCCCGTGTGCATGTGTGTACGAGTATGCATAAGTCTTCATTTGAAGATAGCAGGACATATGCAAACATGACAGCAACCAGGACAATGTTTATCTATTAAATGTTGCATACTAAACTTTTCTGCTGGTGGCGACTTTAAGCTATTTAATTAGTTGACAGTTGAGCGCTTCTTGTTTATTATTTGATATGATGCCATGCGATGCGATGCGATGTGATGTGCTATTATTTCAGTTTTTAGTTGCTAAGCAGAATTGAGTATTCATTGCTTTGAAGTCCTATCTGTCTGGACAACGAGTACCCAAGAATATACTGCTGATGATACTATGATGATGCTGATGATGCTGTCGGGACGCAGCAGCACAACGCGAAAAGCCATTAGCATTTTAGGCTTTGTGTCACCAACGCTACAAAATTTGCCATTAAGACACAACGTTTTAACATACCTTTGAGCATTTTTCAATTTCATTTGCTGCTCCTGCTGCTGCTGCTCCTGTTTGTTGTATTTTCATTTCATTTTGATTTATTTTTCTTTTCTTGTCTCTTCTTTTTTTTCGTGATTTTTTATTTTTCTTTTGTGCTCTTGCTTTGCTTTCAACTTAATTGTTTGCAACTAAACAAAGTCCTTTCATCAGCGGCCAGTATTATTCGTCTTCATCAACGGCAGGATTCAGCAGCGGCATTAGCGTCTGACTCATTATGTGCTGCAGTTGAATTTCAAATAAGTCAGTAGCTGGCAAAAAAAATTAAGGAAAAGAATTAAGCAAAAAATTTTACTCTGCCGTAAAATCGAAGTATTTATACTCTTTAGGAGCTGTATATGAAATTGAGCATAGGGTAGCTGAAGAAGTCTCAACGGAAAGCATTTAAAAAATAACTATAGCATCGAAGAGACTTATACAAGCCACATAATATTTAAAATTATGCATATTTTTGGATTCTTTTGAGCTTTTTTTGGATTCACAGTGTATACAAATATATATAACAGAAGTAAGAAGGCGTGGCAGACTCTATAAATAAATATTCTTGAACACCATCAAAAGTCGCTTCGAAATATCTGTGCCTCTATCATGGAGACTATAAAATTTAGAGCCGCCAAACTTTGATTTCTTAATGCACCTAATACATACGCAGGTCAAGTTTATAAAACAATTTTGATGCCGCGCATGCCACGCCCAAAATACTTCTATTTTTATGCTATATGCTTACTTTTGCAATAGATGGCGGTGCCTCGTGACATAAAGTAATGCCATCTATTGGCTCTAAAATGCTTCATTTATGGCACCCTCTTAGGCGCAATCTAGTTTTAATTTTGACAACAGTTTAAAGACTGAAATAGAGTGTGGCATGAGAGTCTCTATAAGTAAATGGAAGGTGGCAGGGTAGTAATAATTCACGACTGCAGCATTCCTACTTGTGTTTAAAGTGTCTGAGCTCAAAACAGTTTTGAGGATTCCTACATTTCGGTATCAATGTAATTGAAAATTGTACCAAAAGCATGAATTCCATCAAGGCCAGAGGAATGATGTCTTAAACTATTATAAAATAAAGACTCTCAGCTTTCGAATGTTATTAATGTATTGAAAAAAATCCAAACCGTTTGATTTTTATTAAATTTTATAACAGTTCTAGTCGCAGATGAATAACCCTATATACCCAATACATTTTTGTTAAGCAATAACAATATAAATTAGTGCTGCACATTAGCTATGTTAGAGAGAAAAACAAAGAGAAAGTGGGAGATGAACAAAACATATGCGTTTGTGTATGGTTTTTATGTAAAGAGTGTACGTGTGTTTTCCATTTTCTCCTAAGGAACTTTTTATATCAAGTATCTGTAGAGTTAGTTTGAGAAGTTTTGAACAATATGAACAAATGTTTATAAAAACAGTAGACTAACGTACAAACAACAGCGGAATTTATTGATTTCTTGCGCTACAAACTTTCCGGCAAAATGTTATTACTTCACTTTCCTTAATATTTGAAGTGTACACCAAAAAGTGATAAGTGAATGAATAAAATCAAGCAGACATAAAGCAAATGGCGGTAGACTTTAAAGCAAAATAACCCAAGCAGTAATAATAATAATAATAAAAAGAAAAAGGTAAATCAGACCGCACATTGTATCTTCTTATTGGGCAAGGAGTTCTTAGGGCTACTACTATGTGTGCGCAAAAGCTAATTAAAACGTATTTAAACGTGATTTTCTCCTACTTAAAAAGCCGTTTTTTTTGCCGTCATTGGTTTGAATGGCTGTTTGGATTCATTTGCTGTTTGTGTTTGTTTGTTTGTTTATTTTTGTATGCCGACATTTTTCTGCACAGGCAACTTTAAGTAAACCAAACCGCCGCTCGACTGCTTTCGAAACAGGAAATTGAGTTTGTAATTTATGCCAGTTGAGCAGAAATTTCTATGCGTAAAGTTTATTTAGGCTGCGGCTATGGAGCATAAAAAATATGCAACACGCAGCAAATGTTGAGAAATAAATATGTGTAGCATAAACAAAGGCGCTATAGGGTGAAAAATGAGATAAATAAAAGTAAGCTAACACACATAAAGGCGCCTGCATGTCTTTAATAACAAATTAGTTTAATAGTTTAACAACGAGATCGTAACTAAAATCATATTGACAAAAAAAAAGTTATGCAAAAACTGTCAACAACTCTCAGAGCTGAGAGCGGATATTAGCATAGTTTTTGAACAGCATCATAATCAATAAAAGTCGCACGCAACTCAAAGACAAAATATCATTTTGGCAGCTTAAAAAACTTTCTAAACGAATTTGTAACAGCTTGAAACGCCTCGGAGTCTGTTTATGCGCCCAAAAGTATGCAGCATTTTGCCAATTTCCGTAACGATTCAGTTTGGCGATTGATAACTTGGCAAACATTTGCACAAATTGTACACTGCTGCCCCAAAGCACTTTGGTAAACTTTAAAGTTTGTGCTGATTTCTGCGCTAAAAAGTAGACAATAGCAGCAGATAAAACAAGTCCACGAAAGTTCTAACATAAATCCGCTGAGTTGCTTGGAGTAAATAGATAAAAATATTTTTAATCATTATTTTTTAGCTACTGTACAGAATCAGCATTAGTTTCAAAACATTACTTTAATATTTAGATACAAAATGTAGTCAAGACAGTCTTTTAAAATAGCACTCATACACTTAAAACTTAAAAACACTTATAATTCACAAATAGTTTAAACATATTCGCGCACTTAGCACGCGGCAGAATCCAAAGATTTTCAAAGTTGCTAGATACTACTTCTTCGAATTTTCTTTAGAATTTCTAAGCAAAATGAACACGAATCTTTGCAGCTCAGTCAAATTTGGTTAAACCCATTGTGTACATTTTTTTTATACTCGTACAGCAGTACATTTTCCAATACTCGCGAAACAGCCAAGGCATTTATTCCGCGGTCCCCTCAGTAATAATTTCTTATGTCAATCTTCATCAAGACCACATTTCTCTCGTCGGTCGAAGATTTTGGCCCATCTTTTCGAGGCTTGTGCTCTACCAAGAAATATCGATACCACTTGCAAACGGTTTGAAGAGATGGTTCATGCTTGAACATTTTGACAGGTTTGAGTTGACGACGAAAGCCGTAAAGCATTGCATAACGAATTTCTTGCTGTGTTAGTGGTGGCATTTCTTACGACATTGTATCAGTTACTTTACGTTTTATTCAACTCCATACCAATCGATCTTCCAGAAGTAAAAAACTGTAATGTCATAAAACATTTCTTGAACGTCTTCCACATTTTTACTTTTTAAAAACAAATAAAATACCAGCAGTTTAGCGAACTGATGTTAGTCCTCCTCGTATGCAGCAGTTGACCTCGTAATCTATTGTATGCCATTTAAGTTGGTTGACCAAAACCAGCTGTTAAAAATCTATAAAAAACAGACATACAAAGAAATTATACCCACACACTGCACTCTGCACTAAAAGTATGCGCATTTAATTTATTGATTGGCTGTGTGCGACCTCAAACGCGTACAAAGAAAAAAGAAAAAAAAGAAAAGAAAAGAGAGAAAACAAACAGAAATTTATAGGTTTGGCCTAAATGTTCTTTGGTACTTTATAAGCAAGAGAAGGCGTGTGTTTTGTACACAAAAGCAAAAAAAAGGACCACAAGACAAATAAAATGTTTACTTAATTGTGCTTTATTTTTTACACAAGGACAAACACACTTCCGGCGACATTAAAGACAGACTGTGGGAAAAAGGACACTTAACTGTTATTTAAATATTATTTGCGCAACTATTTTGGTTTGATGTAGGCAAAAAGTAGCATTTGACAGTATTCAAGGCGGAAAAAAACACCGAAAAGAAAATGTTTAGCATATTTTAAGGCTGCTAAGACAAATAATGCGCAGCTATTTAGGTTGATGTGCGCCATTTTCGCTCTTTTATTTGCATTTTTTTTTTCTATGTTTGTATTTTTTAATTTTCCTTGCTTTCTAAGGCTTTCAGCTGCAAAGCTGATAAATGTCGTCGCATAGAAAAACAAACACATAAATCAGTATGTGTTCTAAGGCAGAATTATATAGTAGGTAGTGGGAGTTTAGAGCGTATATAGTTCTATACACGCATATCGTTTACAAATACAAGGACGACGTATGTTAGGCGGACACTTGACTTGATTTTTTTTTCTTTTTTATTCTGCTGATATTGCGTTTAAAAATGTAGACAGCAAGAGACGGTCAATAAAAGTTATAGTTTATTAGCCTAAAAGTAGACTTTATTTTAGCAAAGTGTTGCTTTAAGTACATATATAAAGGATAAATATATTAAAAATACACCTCAAGTATAGTAGAATATTATAATTTCTGTCACTGCCAAATTAAATTTTATAATACAAATTGCAATTCTAATATAAAAGGTCTACCAACAGGGTGTTCGGATATTTGGCAGCAGCTGGTTGCCATATTTGTTTATCAATACTTTTATGTATGCTAAGCGGTCGACTCAATCGAATGCAATCCAGAAATAATATTGCATTTATACGTTTATTGTTATTGTTATTAAACCATGCAGCAAACAGAGAGACAGTCACCAAAATAATAGCAAAGCGCATGCAAAGTAGAATATGGAATCTCCTATTTCCCTCGCTCGCGCAGAGTCTTAACAACTTATAACTGGACGAACGCATGCAATTTTAGTATTTGTTGGTGTGTAAAGCATATATGCTTTCGATTCGCTGTGTGAGTGACGATTCTTTAAGCCGTTTATATATTTCTTTTTTTTTTTTTTGTCCAAATCAATTGTACATCTATGAACATAGCAGTCGTCACAAAAAATCTGCAACGCAACCCATGTATATCGAGCCAATTTAACACCGAAAACGTCAATCTGAGAAGAAGCAAAGATCTTTTAATTCATATATCAAATAGAGTTCGCATGCAGGCTAACAGGGCTTTATGAATAACATCATTTAATCGAATCGCTTTTGATTACGTTCCAGGTATTGAATATTGTGCACATTCACAAAATTCAATTTAGTGATAAGAACAAGGTACAACAAATGAACCACTTGGATTTTGTTGCGCATCTGAAAAAGTAAAGTTACATCCATTAAATTAGTCACTAAATCGTTCCGAGTAGCCATTGCTGGCACTGCCATTTGCTAAAGGATCATTTAAAAAGCCTATGCTGAAGATGTCACGGTTTTAGGATATCAAAACCGTGACATCTTCTGCATAGGCTTTTCAATGATCCTGTAGCAAAATAGCTCAAATCATAAATGACATAAAATTATTATTCCACTTTAAAGTTCGGATGTTCTTAATGGTAAACCCTTTTATATATAAATTATACAAAACGTTTGCCAAAACTGACCACAAAAACTAATATATATTGCAAAATAAACCGCAGCACACAAATGTATCTATGTGTTTTGGGCATTGCATGTATTCGATTATTGCTGTTTGAATATTTGTGTGCAGTGCAGCTTTTTGGCCTTATGAAATAACCTCAATTTGTGCAAACAAATACAAACAAGCATCAAAAGTGTGCAAAAGGCGTGATGAATTGAAGAGTGAGAGAGGAGTCAGTAGGAAACCATTTAAAGAATGTGTGTATATGAGTACAAACTGCAAGCAAAACGAACAAACAATGCAGCAATCATAGCCAGCTTTAAACACATACCACACCATACAAAAGAATATGCATAGAATCCTGCTTGGTTATGCTGCTGGCCAAGTAGCAGTTATAGTTGTAGCCCGTGCCCCAGCAATGGAACAAGTGCCAAAACCAAATATTTTAAGTGGAGCAAGCAGATGGAGAGAAAGACAGAGAGAAAAAACGTATATTGTATGAGAGTCACGTCATGAGTATCGATATATATATATATATATGTCGATACTAACGGGATCATGAAACTAATTACGTAAACTGCCAAAACTAAATGTTATAAGTGCAGCAAGAAGAGTGAGACAGAGCGAGAAAGAGTAACATAGAAATATAGAGGGAGAGTGAGAGAGAGAGAGAGAGAGAGAGAGAGAGAGAGAGAGAGAGAGAGAGAGAGAGAGAGAGAGAAAAAAAAAGCATGAGTAACGATACTAAAAATATCACAGAACTAATCACAACTTGGTCATCTAATTCTATATGCTTTGTTCAATTTGCCAACCATCGCTACCCTGCGGTACCCAAGTTGCTAATGTGTCCGCTCTAATTTCAACAGAGAATTGGCTGACTTCAAGCTAAATCGTAGGCAGCCGAAAACGCTTCTTTAATTTTAGATAACAAATTACAAGGTGGATGAAGATTCCTTTACAAAACCCTTTGGCTTTAAAAACTTACTCCTCGGTGAAGCAATTAAGTAGTGCCATGTCCAGCACAAAACTTTCAAAAATCTTCGAAATGGATGGCAGGCGACCGAACGGCCGGTAGAATTAAAGCATGTTTTCTGGCTTGCCAGGCTTGTGGATCAAGGCGCTAACTGCGAACTTTCAGTAGGTAGTGGAAGTGTTGTAGCTTCAATATAACGTTTAAAATAAACACTAAATAAAGAGAAGGTATTAAAACATAAAAAAAAAACCGACTGCTCCAAAAATGACTGGAGACGCCAGACAAAAACGAAGCATCTACGCAAATATATAGAAAAATGTATGTGCGTATATACTTTGATACAAAAACCACGCTTCCCCCCCCCCTCTTCTTCTTTATATACAAATGCATTTGTAGCGACTTTGCTATTTCACTGTCTGAATTTTCATCATTAATGCTATAAAATTTTATATCGACTTTTCGATAAACGATACATTTTTTGAACGTTGCCACATTAAAATCTTACCTCTAAAAGAAACACTCTTTAGTATTACATGTGAGTTAGCGGAATGGTGTTTGAAGCAACTTCTAATGAGTATGTTAGTTTCACCATTAATTCTTTCATCTGAATGGTGGTTAGTCGAAAGAGATAATTAAAGACCAAATTTCAGTCTATATCAACCAAGTAGTTAGACAATGTATGTTCCCGCACAGGAAGTGCGATTTGAAAATTGTTCCACACGTGAAAAGATTTATCGAATATAATGGGCAAAGTGCTGTTTGCATACTACGAATGCAATTTTTATACAAAATTTTAAATAAACCAGAAATAAAAATTAAAAATAAAAAAAATAATTGAAATAGAAAAAAAATATAGATTCACATCCAACTCAAATGAGTTGCAGAGAAGAAGCAAATCTGAAATGGAAAAATACAAAAAAAAAAAATAAAAATATTCAGGCATGTGCTGTGAGAATTTCGATTTCAATTAAATTTCGATAACATCTTTATTTTCAAAATATTTGAGTTCCTATTCTGACAGAATATGCAGGAAAAATTTATGCAGAAGTATATCGCACACTCCTTTATATTTGTCACATTCAGAGTCCTCAAATCGTTATGGCATGCCTAATTTTAGCGGTAGGTCATACAGGATAAAATCACACTTTTTGTGGTTTTTGTACTTCAAACTCTTTATTGTTTTTTGACAAAAGATATATACAAATTTAAAGCTATTCACTTGCAGCTGTTTACAAACTTTATTTGATCAAAATATTTCGTTAATATCTGTTGTTGTTATCGGTATTTTATTTGCAATAAAATCGAAAACTTTGCTCTTTTTTTATCAGTCCGTCATTAACAAGTTGTAAGAGTCACCAACAAAATGCAAACAAAACTCAAAACTTACGCAGTAACGCTCGTATAATACGTTACAACTCAGTTGCATATCTAGCATATCTAGCCACTTCGTTTCGATTCGATTCGAGTCGAGTCGAGTCTGAGCCGGTGCCAACCGCAGCTGCCATATTTATGCCAATATTTGTACTCAATGCCAAAAATAAGCCAGCGCACGGCGACCATAGAGCAACATTGTACAGGAAATAAGCAAAAAAAAAAAAAAAACCAAGAGTGTCTGTGAGTTTAAATGGTGGTAAATGTATGTGTAGCGCCCAAGGACACGGCAGAATGTATGCGTTTTGCATGCATACCAATTCAGAGAACAGACAGTCCAGTCCAGTCTGTAATGCATGCCATCATTTATGCCTAGAACTGTATCGTATTGATATTGGTCTACAGTGCTGAAAATTTCATATTTATTGTAGCACATACTTGTATATATATATATATATATATATATATATATATATATATATATATATATATATATATATATATATATATATATATATATATATATATATATATACGTATACCAGAGACAGTTGTCTCACTCGCACACACTTGTTTGTAAGGACTGTCATAATTCAATTGCACACCTACGCAATTTACAGACAGATTTTCATTTTGTGTTGTGGCATATAAATTTTTCCTGTGGCTTTTCTTGCTGCTCGACAAGCTTTTCATACAGCTGCCAAATGCAGTTAATGGTGCGCATTAAAACCACTTTTCAATATTGCTATCAAACTCACTCATACGCCATTTTGTTGGCTGTGCGTGTTGGTATGTGTGTGTGTGAGTGTGTGTGTGTGTGCGTGGCGTGAAAATTTTGTTGTAATGCGTCAGTATGATTGTTTGCGGTTGTTAAATATTTGCAAAGATTTTTCACACACTATGGGAAATAGGTGTTTGGTCCTTTATAGTCCTTCATGGTCCTCATGTTCACATTTCAAAATGCCAACACAAATTGCTGCAGCATTTCATTAAATAGGCATATTTTGCATGGTACATTTTGGTATTGTTTGGTTTTGTGTAGGTGTTCTAAAAGTTCAAATGCAGTTCAAATGCATCATAAAAAAATGACGAGAAGTCAGGTGTAAACATTTTTTTTTTTTTTAAACATCCAGATGAGAGAAAAAAACTGAAATTGAATAAAAATTCATTTGTGTATTATAAACAATCAACAGATAAAATTTGACAGTCACAGCCAAATGTAAAACTGCAGCACACAACTGAGTTGTCAAACAGGTTGATAAAGTTTTGCAGAAAAAATAATTTAAAAAATTATTGTTTTATAACATTAAAATTATAATTCCAGCTGTATAATTATTTTACGTGCGTCTTAATTTCATTAATACCTTTTTAATTTGTTCATCACAAAAATAAAAATAGAGCTAAGAATAAATAATATACCAAATTATTTTTGTGTGCTGACAACTCTTAGCAGGCAGTCATACTGCTTAGTCAGTCAACAGTTAGCGCGGTCATCGGGTTCGGGAGTGTGTCGCATGTAGAAGTCCGAAAAAAGAAAACTTCTTGAAATTCTGTGCCACGAAAACTAAACGACGCCGAAATCTCTAGAGTTTTCTGTGTCTTCACTGTTCGTTCGATTTCGAGGCATTTTTTATTTAAACAAAAAAATCACGTGATACTTTGGTACATAATGTAAGCTATTTTTCGACATAGTCACCATTCCCCTTCTATGCAGGTGGTGAAGCGGGGTATCAATTTTTTGATGCCGCCCTCGAAGTAGTTTCCCGCCAACCAATTCGCGGACAGTTTCCGATATCTGAGGGATTCTGTGATTGTTTCGTGTAGTAGAGATCCGAAGATTTGCGAAAACATCGCAGAAAGTTCGTCCACAGTCAATCTGCGATCGTCACGGAGCGCAGTTTCGATTTTTCCACAATTTCGTCAGTCACAATTGAAGATCTGCCGCTCCTCTGATCATCATGCACAGATCTCTGCTTCCCAAATGTTCTCAATTGTTTGAGTTTGTGACATTTAGGAATGAAGCATTTTAGTGGCAAGCTTTATAAAACTTCACCATCTAAGTATAAACACCATGATTCGTTTTTGTTTGCCTGAAAATCGGAAACTTCTTTAATAAGAAGTTTAATTTTCATGTAATTCCTATATTAAAAGCTGAAAAATGAACCAGCAACAAAACTTTGCGAAACTTAACAAATGGTATCTGATTTTTTATTTGTTTTTTAAGTACAAATCAAATGTATTCTTTGAAGTCTGTGCAGCTCTAACTAGTCACATTTATATTTAGGCTTTTTTTCTTGTTATTGCATGCAGCAATCAAAAATTGCATGTCAAAGTAACTTCTCCACCTCTTTCAAGGCTTGTCTCCATTCGAGAATATATATTTTAACGCTTCAAGTTGAACGCCCAAAAATGTTGCTGCAAATGCAATCAGTAATCAGTTGTGTCGTGTTTAGCAAATGTGTAAAACAAACACCAAAAAAGCGCAGGACGATGAGCGATGAGCAAGGCTTCAGTGTCAGACAGTCAGCTGCATTTGACAGTAAATCGTGCGCAACGAAATCTAACTAAGTATGTATATATATATATATATATATATATATACAGAGAGATAGATAGTATCTAGATACAAGTACGTGTATCTATCATATGTAGTAGCAATTCAATGCAGCAAAATAAGTAGAAAAAGCAGAAGCAGAAACCGTAGCAGACGTTACACTTGTCGATGTGTCAATTTTGAGTTGGGTTCAATAACGACAGCAGCAGCAACAGCAGCAACAGCAGCAGCAGCAGAAGCAGCAGGAATACAATGCCGAGCAGCCTGCATGACAATCTAAAGATACAGCGCTTCAAAGTATGCTATAGCAAATGTAATGCATATGTATCTGTATCTGTATGTATCTGTGTATCTGCTTAGTCATACAAAGCATGTAATGAAGTGTAACGTTCTTTGCCGTTCCAAACAGGGCAATATTTCAATTGTCGCCCACGTTCAGCAAACGCTGAAGCATGTTCAATGAGCAGCAGCAACAACAGCAGCAGCAGCTGAAAGCGGGAGGCGTGGCAACATGACTGTCTTGCCTTGGCTGTTGATTTTTTGCTGATTCGTGCACAATTTGTGAAATGTGCAATGTGCAATGTGCTTTTGTCTTTTTTAGTTTTTGTTCATCAACATTATCAACGGCATGCTTAACATCATCGAATCGAGCTTTCTTCTGTTTTTGCGGCGACTTTTGTTTGTTCAACTCATGCTTTTCTTTTTTCAATACACTTTATGCATACTGTGCAGAGAGTATTTCTAGTTTGTTAAAAAGTTTGCAATGCACAACAGATCTTTTAAATATAGATAGTTATATTCTTCCACAGCACTACAAATGGAGTTGATCCAGTCTGTCCATTCGTCTGTCTATACGTTTGAATGTTACTAACAAAAACTAGAATTGACAGAGGTTTCGCAATTGACTCAATATGTCTGGCATATTCACTTAACGATGAAATCCCTATACAGCATATATTACAAGCAGTTAATTCCGTTGTTACCCATGGTAAAACTTTCAACATACAAATCGAGTTTGAAAAAAATTAGATTCAAATATGTATAAAAGCGCTCAATAGATGACTCATAGCTCAACTCAATACCTCACTTAAACTTGACTCGTGTGTGCGAGCGATAAATAGACCAAATCGCAATACTGCTGCTGATGAGATCTAGTGAACAGTTTTATATGTTGGACTTCCAATTGCAATATTTATCATTCTTCAACTATCTCTTCTCTCTTTCTCTCTCGCTCTCTTTATCTCTCTCCGCTCAGAAATAAAACAATTTCTAGCCATTTTCTTACTTCACTCGCACACACGGCTCAACTCCAAGCCATGTTTATGTAATGTTTCTTCAATTTATTTGAAAGCTGATAAGTGCGGGCGAAACAAAAAAACTCCAGACCGCAACTATGATCAGTTTAATCCATGTTTTTGCATCCAACATTTAGTTTCGCTCCCTAGTTATGAAGATATCAAGCTAAGATATGTCTTGCTGGTCGTATATACAAATTATCGCACCACGCTTGCTGAAAGGCCTCTAATAAACCCATCGCACCCAGGGTGAAGTTTGAGTACCAACTTAATACTTCTTACGGAGGCATAGTATAGACAATAGCACCCACAAAAATCCACCGTCCACTTTGCATGGAACGATCGCGCCATGCACATCAAATACATCCATCGTACACTTGGCTTTTGTATAGCTAAATCTTACTTATTAGTTGAGCGTCATGCCATCTCTATAGCATAAAAGAGCTTAAAGTTATTTTTTAAATGCAGGCGAAGAGCATTCATGTGTCAGTGCTGCCGAAGTTAATGTACATCCTTTTAATTTTTTTTTTTTTTTTGTTAGCGTTTAAGCGCCTTTTGCACCCCAAAAGGACACTCGATTGCTATTGTAGATTAGATGTATATACTATGATATCTAGTATGTCCTTCAAGTCTGTTTATCTATTTTCATAATGCTGTGCACAAATGCTTTATCATCTGAGCCATTTCTGTGCGCTTTTTCTATTAATTAATAGCAAAATATTTGCACACACACACTTAATAAACCGCATGAGTGATATCCTTTCTACCATATAAACTATGCTCTATTCAAGTGCTTCTCAGCAACCGAATTTAATACCAATTAGTGTGTACGTCATTTTGCTTCTCTAAACCATGAACTTTAAGCGCACTAAAGCGCTAACATAAATAGTATATATACTATATAGACGCACTGTGCGCACACCATTTAACCAACGTTGTAGCTATAAAACCACAATTAAAACGAAACTCTAAATGACTTTATGTGGCTCAAGCTTTTCATTACATATTAGCTACACTATACTAAACGATTGCTGTTTATGAATTTATAATGTGAAATACGAGTATATTGTATACTAAGAGAGTTATTTGATAAGTCTTAAAAAAGAAGCATTTAAATTTTTAATTACCTACCTACTTGAAGTTTGATAAATTTTATGGAATGTATTTTAAAATTAAGTTTTTTTTTATTTTCTTTTTAGATGGAAGCACTTAAATCAATAATATAAATTATGAATTCAGCAAATATTCATAATTGCGGAATGTTTCCGAGATTCTTTATCCAAATGTTGGAACTCCAGAACATACTTCGGAACGTAACTGCTGAGAAAAAAAAAACATTTATGAAAAGGTAAGCAATCTCATACATATTTTAAATCATTTTATGTATTAAGAAAGAAAGGAAAGAAACGTGCTGCAGGAAACTATATACTACCACGACCAATGCTGCTGAACTAAAGTCTTAATATTTTAGCTATTCCAGCTACCAAGCACTCAACACATCGATTTACTGCTATACAGGCAGTTGACGCTTGTCTTTAAGTATCGCTGCAAAAAAAAAAACTAACATACCACTGTCAACTAAGTAAGCACATGTGTATAATGGATATACACAAGCCCCCTTTCCTCCCTGAATGCAGATTATGCGACCATGACCAAGAGGCCCCATTTCACATTCTCGCTGAGTTTTGAACTGTAGTCAAAAGTAGATTTCAAGTAATAGGCAGCCACTACATTACCGAAGAACAGGTAATAATTCGAATCCCAGGAAAACTATCGCAGGAGATACGAAAACGAAGCTTTGCGCGATATCGCAAGCGCAAGAGATCCGAAAAAACTTTTACCCGATATTGTTCGTATTACGGTTTTCGCAGTTTCATTATATTACGAGCATACTTCTATGTTATTTCAACAGATGTATAGAGTTCACATATAGCTTAAGTTTAAATTTTGTTAGAGAAATCGATTATCCTACTTCTATTATTCTCTGTTCGTTCTATTAATCTATCCATTTATAAAATATAAATTTCAGGTCCCACTCTTGTTGCACTTTCAGCTTTTCAAATTATCAAGAAATACTGTACCATGATGAATTTATACTATAGATAAATACACCTTGCTCTGTAATAAATGCAATTTTCACTAATTGCTAATACAGTATATACTGATGAAAACTTGAAACTGCTCATTAGCTTAACTATTGTAGAAGCAGGATAAAATAAGTATAATTTAGCTGCAAAAACAACTACTCAAACAGCATTAAATCTTAAATACCATATGTGTGCATCCGTCTGTCTGTCTGTCTGTCGGTTAATAAAGTATTTTGCAAGAGTGCAACTCAAGTGTTGCAACAATAAACACTCAACACTAGAGTCAACTCGAATTGAGTTAAGCTGAGTTGTGTAGAGTCGACACCAAGCAACCAGTATTAAAAATTCGTCCTATGCGCCGAAAAGTTTACTTTTGTAATCAGCAAAAGTTGAAGTTGTATGCCAAACGCTTGCGCTAAGAGGCTGTAACAGATATACTCGTAGATGTATGAGCATGTGGAAGAGGAATAGTGTTTGCAGAGACTAAAGGCATCTAAAGCAAATAAGCAGCATGCAATTTGAACCGAAACCGAAATCGCGTTGAGCGCATTTTCAAGCTGACTGCATGACGTTCTGACTGTTGGACGGACTGACGACTGACTGACTGACTGACTAAAAAACGCTTGGAATAAGTTGAATTGAAGGATGCAAGCGCATATAGACAAGTGGCTGCCTGACTGGCATAATTTACATGACAGCAGCATAACAATGGCGTAGGTGATATGCAAACAGTTGGGGTAAGTAGGTTGTTTTATGTAGTATGCGCTATGCAAACGGTATGCTGCAACATGCATCGCTCCAGCGCACAGTGGTGCCAAAATCAAAAAAAAAGGTCGCAAAACATCCAATATGTTATGGATCATATGTTTTTTAAGTCGCTGTTTATGAACATGATGTCAAAACTTTTGAAAACAAAATGGCTTATTCAAAATGGCGGACCTATTATTTTCAAAGTTATTGCATCGAAACGAAATTTATTATTAAAGCATTTTTGAGATTGGCTAAAATTAAAATTTTCGAAAAAAAAAATGACAGACTCAAAATTGTGCACAAATTTTCGAAAAATTCATACAATCTGTTTGAAAATTGGTACTTTATAGTTTTTAAGGTTTCTTATAACGGTACTGAACTTAGATTTAACAATTCTAGATTAAATTTTGAACTCTGTAACCTCAAAAATGATTAGTGCTTAAATTATTATTCATTCTAAGTATTGAAAAGATAGATTTAAATTTGTTGACACTAATTCACCATATTGAATGCGCTATTTTGAATTATGAAAATTAGAATTTAGTATATCTTAATCTGAGTTGCAAATAGATTGAATAAGTTTTTCTAAAATTTGTCAGCCATTTTGTTAACTGATATTTTGTTTTTGAAAAACTACCGCTGTATTCTATATTTCCTTTCGATTAAATAACATTTTTACAAAAATCAGCTATTTGCATGCGCCATTTTGTTTTCGGAAATTTTCGTATCAATTTCGTAATCAGCGACCTCAAAAACATAGAACCAATGACAGTGTGAATTTTTGACCATCTTTTCTTGGTTGTTGCACCACGTGAGCGCGCCTGTTGTTGTGCACAACTTGACTTGAATTCTGACGACAACATATGCTAAAAATGCAAAATTCGTTGTTAGTTGTTTGCAAAAGTTTTGCCATACTGCACAGCGTCGCACTTCAATGCTCTATCTGTATCTCTGTATAACTGCCTGCCATGCTGCCGGTTATCCAGCCACATGTATAGTTCTCCAGTATCTCACAGCAGTTTTGCTTGCTTCGTTTTATTTGTATGAATGATTACCTCTGCATACAATATGAGTACAACAAGCAAAAGAAAAAAAAAAAATTAACTAAAAAGCAAAAGGTTTTTGAATTCTTGTCTCATATTTACACTACTTCCGAACCCTATCCCAACTACACAATTCATTTGAGTGTTTATTTATTAGAGGTGTTATTGTGTGCTGTTTGCGCTTTGTTTGTTTATTTGTATATAAACCATACTTCCCGATCGCAGAGCGAAAAACCCAAATGCAGCACGTGTGTTTCAAGCAAATAGCAAGGATGCAAGGATACACTACACTATGAGTATATCGTAGATAGTTACATATGCAAGAAAGTGTTGCAGCTGTTAGGGCGTAAGCAAGCAATATATTTCATTGTGTACATGTGTATGTCTGTGTGTGTGTGTTTGTGTGTGTATCTAAGAGAAATGCTTACATTTATTGTTGTAGAAATGCAATTTGTTTGCTTAGTTAATTTAGCTGCAAGTAATTGTATGCACTGTGTGAAAATTTAAGTTAAATAAAGTAACTGTATGGTAAGGAACTTGATTATGGCAGAGATTTTCTTTATTTCGAGCAAACTTTAAATTTTTGCTTCTGTAAAAATTCAGAAAACAGAAAAAGCTGTATTAGAATTAACAGCCTGGAATATCTAAATCGAACGGTCGTCTTTGGTTGTAAGCGCTTATTGAACTCACCATTTTGAAAAGCTAAAGTAATTTAAAATAACTAGATGGTGCTTACAGCGCTAAATCCTGTTGATAAACTATGATGACCAATTACGGCCAACGATGACCAATGATGACCAATAAAATTGTATTAGTTCTACGTTACGTCAACTAGATGGCATCAATATATTGAAAAGTATGAAAATATGTTACAAATAGCTCTTTTGCGAGCGTGATAGGCGCAACATTTAAACCGTTTATAAACTTGAATCACGGTTGAATCCAAAATTTGATATTTGGACGCTGTATCTTGCATAGACTCTGCAACCTCGTTGTTCAAACAAACGAGTTACGGGCGCTTACTTTCTACCTTTTGCATAAATTTCCACAAGGTTACCATAACCTTGGCTCTCCACAACATGGTATATCATTCGATGGGAATATAGCGAGTGTTTATCCTCAGCATTCAGGCTCTAAAGCTCACTATAAAGTCTCCTCATAGAAACAAGGAAGAGAAGCGTAGTATCGCTTTTTGAAGAAATCAAAGAATATTAACGTAGTACATGCCAACCACATGACCGAAACCGCACGGAAGAGTACTCCTTCTTCTTAATAGTCAACTACATTACTTTGAATACGTAACAGATGATGCTTTAGAAACTAGCTACGTACTACATATAACAATATGTTCATAAAATCAAGTAGGACCCAATCAACCAAAGCGTTCAAGTTGTAGCAACTAAAATGGTAGTCATTAGTTTATTGTTTCATTTCGAAAAGTCACTAGAAACTTAAATCTTTTTTTAAACAAAACGAATGGTTGAACCGCAGAGATTCAAGTCTTCATTAAAATAAAAGAATAGTTTGAAAGAAAAACTGTTGTTTTATTTACTCAAATCTTCTTTCAATACGTTGTATATTTCAGGAACTCAAATCTTCTTTTAAACTAATCGAATAAATGAAACTGAAGAACCTCAAATCTTCCATCCATGAAACTGCGGAAATATAAAATTTCCTTCCAATAAAATAAAAAATAATTTGAAAATCTTCCTGTGAATAAATCTTTCTATGGAAAAACTTCAGATTATTAAATCTTCTTTTAAGCAAAATGAGCATACCAGCCGTTAGCGTTGAATTCACAGAGTCTTTATGATTCTCAAGACAAAAAAGACTAAGTAGTCGATTTATGAGGCATGTCCAAAAAGATAGAATACTGTTGCTCTCTCGAACTGACTTCTTTTTTTTGCAATACTGGCAACACTGTCATTAGATTACACAAGAAGGAACCTAACGACCGCGCATACCTTAAATTATTTAATTTTTTAATCGATCAATTCACACAAATATAAACTTAAAGATTCGTTGCATTTAAGAAAATCTCCACTACCATTCAGTGTTGCCAACCTGCGATAAACAGTTTTTGACCGCACGAGAAGGCAAAAGCAGTCTTACATTCTGCATATACCAATACCAATCTTCTGGTGAAGCTGTCGCTTCCACAGTTGGATGCATCTTTAAATAACCAGCATATTATGCTACACAAGTTCTCATATAACACTTAATGGCAGCAGTTTGTATTTATAACGCCCTTTTTTTACTGTCACAAATGAAATTGAGCTGTTTAACAATGCACATGACTACACATTCGTCTGCTACAGATTTTGCTATAAATATTTTCTTACACAGAATGCCAAGAGAGTTTCCACAACTTATTTTCGTAAAGCATTTTGCATGCAGCGCATTCTTTTCAATCTGCAACACAATCTGCAGCAAACAATATCCTTCTTGTCAGCTAAAGCGCAGCGACATGTCAATAACAACAAAAGTAAGCTGTCTCACTTGCCACGGCTCAAGTTGCAAGTATTTACTAGCAGAGACACCAAAAATAGCAGCAAAAGGAGCAGATCAACATATCAGTGACATTTTAATACTCTTTGTTGATCTGCTCTGGTAGCTAAGAGGTTTGTGTGCTCAACATGTTTCAGCGGCTAAGTAATTGAATTGAGCAAAGTATAAAAGCAGCAAAAAAAAAAAAATGTATATAAAAGGATGGAGCAAACAATTTTGCACGAACAACAAATGACAGCTTGCGACAATTGTTGCCATGTTGAATTTGTCGCACTGCATTTAGAATTTTGTATTTTTATTTTTTTCTTCATATATATGTATATATTTTATATACTAAAATACACACTTTGTGCATTTTGCTTTTCTCTCAAACGCTTTACGCGAACAATTTCATTTACCATGCATAAATGCCCGAAAGCATGCTATGACTTTATTTTATTTTATATTTTTTTGCAAACGTCGTTTTTATTTTTAAGTGATGTCCTTTAGCAAATCAGTCATCTAAATGCGTTCCACATGCTGCACATACATATATATGTGTTTATAGAAAAAAAAAAATTAAATTTAAATACTGCTTGCATGTGATATATGTATAAAGTACGATATATAACAAATAAGAGTTTTTCATTGCCTTAAAATGACTTTAAATAGTTGAAATGTTCTTGATATATACAAACTTTGTATGTTAAAACTCTGCTGTCGCTCAGTTTGTAACAACCAAAAGCAGAATTTGAAACCCGCAGAAGTAGAGCTGTATGTTACGTTTTATCACTCAGTAAGTAAACTTCGCAACTAGTTCCATAATATCATATAACTAAAAAGTTCTAAAACTCATTACGAATATTCTCTCTGCCAGGACTACCATTATTCAAAGAGATACAACATATCATACAAATCTTTCGTCCACTTCTTAGAATTTGTTTTACGAATCTGTTTTGGAGGTGCGTTCTATTAAATCATCTGTTAAAATAGCGAGTTGAAAAAGCGACTTCAAGAGGCCTCTGGATATATGTGAAGAAAGTGTCTGTACTTTATAGCACTTTACATCGATAAAATTGTGAAATCTTTTCGATTATTTGCAATTAAGCTATTAAGCTATATTAAGGTATAGGCGATTGCAATTTCTAAACTGTATAATACAATCGATAATTGCATTAGCAAGTAATCAATGGATTATGTCATGATTAAAAAACAATAGATTTGAATCGATTAATTGATTAATCGCGCACCTATATTTATTAGTACAAGTGCAACACTACTCCACGTAATGTTTGCAGCTCTTCTTACTACTCTGCTTGCGTTTATAATCTTAAAAAAATATCGATTAATTGCAATTAATCAATTATGTCCAAACGTGTTGAATTGACGAGAAATAAAGTTTACATATCTATATGATACAGTATGATACAATTAATAATTGTATAAGCAAGTAAGCAATACATTATGCAATGGTAAAAAATAATTGATTTAAAACGATTAACTGATCAATCGATCATCTCTACTGACTGGCGCAGCTGCACAAAAGCACCAAATAACGATTTAGGTGTTCTTGTTTCTCTGGCTGGTTTCATATTTTTGAAAAATTTTAGATTTTTTGCAGTTAATCGATTATTTGCAAACTTTTTACACCAATAAATTATAAACTGTTTAAAACAGTGCTTTGATTGTATATAGTAATTGTATAAGCTATTTAAGCAATCGATTGTGCTTTTATTAAAAAACCAATCGAATTAAATCAATTAAACGATTAATTGATCAACTCTACTGCCTAATACAAGTTGCTCCAAAAAAGTCATGGTAGTTTGCTGTACGCACCCGTTCGTTACTTTTAATATAACTACTATGCTATGCTATCTGTCGAGTGATCTTTAAAAGCCGTACTATGACTACGTCTTGACCTCGCGCTGCGCATGCAAGCTGCAACTGCAACCAAATAAAAGTTATTTTTGTTCTTACGTTAGGTAAATGGGAACAGGATCTACTCTGCTGAATTGCAAAAAGCTAGGAATCTTCCTTCGGTCTCGTTTATCAGGCGTTTCAAAGCTTTTGAGATGTACTATGTCCCTGATTTTCGTGTAGATGTACTCAGATCTCATCGTATACAAGAAAAAGACTTCATTTTAGCTTGGATTTTTTTAGTAGGTATCTCAGTCGGTGATGACAAGTCATGTAACTCATGTGCAGCTTCACATCAGTAAAGCCTATCATAGCATATCAAGTGCTGTTTGAAGAATTTAATGAAAAAGTCTACAATAACTGACTTAAGCGTTGCCCTTCGTAACAGAAGTGTTCTTGTTCTACATATATCAAATCAAATTCAAAAAGAAAGTACTTTAGTATACCCTAGTGTTTATAGATTTTTATTTTTTTTTTTACCCCAAACAAGCACTTTGCTCAATTTATGCTTGAATAACTAAATGCGCCCGCAAGAAGTTTTCAACTGTAATGATTTTGTGCGCCTTTTAGTTTTTATTTCTTTTTTTTTTTTGTCCATAAGAAAGAAAATTCAATGTGCTATTTGCATAAATTTTCTTATTGTACAATCGTACGTCATCGTCGTCAGTAGTCAACAACATCGTGAAAGGTGTAGTTCTGCTTATTGCACACTCATTTCATTTATTCAATATAAATTCTATATTTTTTTCTTCCTTTAACAATTTTTTTCGCTTACAGTTTATTGGTTTTTCTGCAACAATGCATGCAAGTCCTTGCAAGTGAGGCAAACACAGCCAAGCAATGAAATTTAAAGAAGCTAAAGCAATTCTTGGGTTTTGAACCTGGCGGCCAATAAAGCAATCTAGTAGGGGCCTCCTTTCTATAAATATATGTATATAGGTATGAATGCAGCAAACACTCAACTAGAATAACAACAAGCAAAATAAAAACAACAACAACAACAACAACAAAAACAACTGGAAATACATTGTACCAACGCAGACGACCTTCATTGTGAGAAAATATGCACCTTGCCTCAAGTGGTTGCATATAGTATAGCTCTCTAGCTTGCACCCACCTTCACTCTTTACTTAACCTCTTGATTATTTTTCATTCTTTCTTTTGTAACAAAAACAAAAAAAAAACAAACAAAAATAATGAAAAAACGAGTACGTTGCATGCAACGTAAGGATATAAAGCAACGAAAGGATATCAGGCAACGAATGCAATGAAGGTAAAAAATAAAATGTAAATGTAAATGTGCACCATCTTCAGCAACGTTGAGTTGGGTGTGCAGTATCTTGGTGTGGACATTGACGATGACTGCTGCTGTAAATATGAGAAATTGTTGCAAAGCGCAGAATTTTTAATAAATTTTATTTGGCTTACAATTTTGTGGCATATTTTCTGCTGCATTCTTAGAAAAAAACTTGAAAAGAAGAAAAATCCGGCTGACATTTTTGTTATACTATACACAAATATTTTCGATTCGTGTATGTGTAAACATTGGTTTTCGCCTTCGTTCTTGTTCGGCTAGTGCCATGTGATTTCAATACACTAACGATTTGCTAACTACTTGTCGTTAGTGTTAACGATCTAATCAGCTACAGGTATTTAGTCTCTAGCTAGCGAAATATTTTGTAGCGCCGCACCATCTACAATAGTAACGAAAGCAAAAACTAACGATTTACCTAACTACTGGTCGTACTAGCTTTTAGCTAGCGAGAGGTTTGCACCGCCGCAGCAACTAAAATAGTAATCACAACAACTAACTCATGTCAGCATAATTTGTTCGTTGCACTTCGTGCGTCATATTATTGCATCGTACCGCCTAAAATAGTACTTGCCAGTACGCAATTGACAGCAGGTAGCTAGTAAAAAAAAAAACAAATATATGATTCGGAAAAGTAATTTATTGGCTGTTGGTTAACTGAAGTAGCTAAGATCTTCATACTTTGTACTCAGCAATATTGCACATGCTTTGAATACCAGTTTTCTACACCAAAGTATATTCTTATAAACTGTTTTTACGGCCACCAGCTGCATTCATGTTCGTCTAACTGCCTTTCGAGTCTGCTTTTCAGCTGTTAAGCAGAAAATTAATGATGCAGATTGCGCAAAATATGAGCGTACTCTAATGATACGTGGTAGCTGTCAGAAAAGAAAATTACATAAAAACTACAAGCTTCTTACTAAGTCAGTTCGGATACCTCAAATTAATATAATTCGCAAAGAGTTCTTAACATGTTTGCTATATGTGACATCTGTGTAATCGAACTCTATAAACCACAAAAGTATCCAAACGTTTGCTGAGATCTGAATTCAATTTACGCAACACTTTTTATTCGTTTTTTCCAACACTAACATTGAGAACAGTTGTACACTATATAAATTTAGTGACTTTAACTATAAAATTATTGTATAAATTAAGCCATTTGTTACAGAGCCTACACCTTTTTGAAAGTCAGTTAAAAACGACTAATGTTTCTCATTGAAATTGCCTAGAGTTAGCTAAATTCACATGAAATAATTCCATAGAAATATGTTTAAACAAATTAGTACTTCCACCTCCATAACTATTATTTAATGAACTTGTGTATTAATAATGAGGTGAATCATATTATTTTACGTACACTTGCATATAATAATTTTAATAAATTTCATTCAAGCATTTATTCATTTCAATTTTCTTTTTCTTTTTTTCTATTTGCAGTTTATATCAACTCTGTCGCAACTTTCGTTGGTGCGGAAACAAGTGAGTCGACTATTTTTGTTTAAAAATAGAAATCGTTATTAAAAAAAAACAGAATAGGATAAATGTTGAACTTCGGTAGAACCGAAGCTTCAATACTCTTCACATGTCTTCAATCCAGTTTTAAGCTGGTTTGCTTATAACTTTGTGAAGCTTTCATTCTTAAGAGGTCATCATATCGAATTTCAAGTGGACATGGTAATTGTGTTATAACATAGGAAGTCTCCATAACTGATTTCAATTCGATATCTTCAAAATTGACGGACTAGTTTTGATTAAGACAGACAGACAGAACAGAGGAACAGATGGACAGATGGACAGAGGAACAGAGAGACGAACGGACAGATGAACAGAGATACAGACAGATTGACAGACAGACAGACAGACAGACAGATAGACAGATAGATAGATTGACAGATAGACAGACTGACAGACAGGCAGACAGACAGACAAACAGACAGATGGACAGACAGATAAACAAAGCGATGGACACACGGACATGGCTAGTTCAACACATTTAGTTGGGTACTTTATGTTCTCTCCAATGCTACCTTCGATGCGTTACAAACTCCATGACAAAATTTGAAAACTATTCACACTGCGTATGTAGAGTATAAAAATAATAATAGTAAAATAAACAAGAAAATGCTCGCACTTTGCTTGCTAGTTAATTTATAATTAATTTTAATAAGCAAACATTTTGCACTTGGTTTGGGATTTCACACAATTCTGTTTATAGGTCTCATTGCTGGTTTTGGTTTTCTGTTGTTGTTGTTATTGTTGTTGCATAATAAAACTTTATTTATTTTTTTTTTCTATGACTTTGGATATCCAAAACCCAGAGTAGTATATATAAAAAAAAAAACACTTGTTTCCGTGCTATTTACTTTTTTTCTCAATTTTAATTTATTGTTTTTTGTTGAAACTCATCTTAGGTTGCTGATAAAGTCAGCGTAAACTTGTTTTACTATTTTTACTTGGAAATTCTGAGAACGTGCAAAGTTTTGTTGTCGTTTTAATTTCAAGTTTGTCGTATATCATGACTAGGCAAAAAAGTAAAAACGATGCGACAAATTGAGTAGAACAAGCGAGTTTTAGTTGCAGAAAAAACACTGAGCATGAGTAAGGGCTTTCGAAACTCTTGAAGTTCTTTTGAATGCCAGTTTTTTTCATATTATTTGCACTTATATGTGAGAAAGTATTGCAACTGTTGAAATTCTATTTTTCGCTAATATTTCTATTTTTCTGTTATTATACTTACTTTGAATTACTAATTAGTTTGGATAAGCACGAAAAATCATTAAGATTTTAATGACTTCTTTCCGGAAACGTTTCAGTAGTGTTAATTTTATCTGTGCGTGGCTGTAACAAACGTGACTATGTCTGGTCGAAACTATTCTATTTCAAAAGTCACTAAACTTCATACGAGTATGTATATCATATACGTATGTATCCATGAGATACATTTATTATCTAACTTTCCAGTGGCAGTACGCTTGAAGTGGCTGCTATATACGTTACGTATACCTATAGTCTATTGTTAGAATGTGCATTTTTTTCTGTTAATTAAATGCATAAAAAGTTTTTTACCGCATAGTTTTCATTCGACTAATTGAGTATATTAAAATTTAATAGTTTAGCAGTCATTCATTGTGATTTCACTAATAATCTTTTATAGAAATGCGGAATGTATCTTACAAATAGTAGTTGCTTATATAACCTATATATTTCTATAGAACATGCTTTATTGAATTTGAACTAGTCATTCTGAATACATATCCGTATATTAGCACTTTAAAAATGATTTTAGATTTATGTTACAATAGTTTATCCTACTAACATTATAAACGCGAAATTTATTATGGATGTGTGTTTGTTTGTTACTCTTTCACGCAAAAACTACTGAATGGATTTTAATGAAACTTTACAATAATATAGCTCATATATCCGAAATAAAATTAACGCAATATTTTGATGCGAAAGAAATCTCTGTGTAACCTCATTCGATGACAATTCGAAACATCAAACAATACTGCAAGTGATGTCGCAACAGGAACTTAATAAAAAAAACGTGGGTGTTCAACCAACAAACCAAAAAGGTTCAACATAGAAACAAACTGATATCATTTGGAATTGCTGTGAAAAAGTTGCAATGGTGCTTGATAGAAAATTCAGATGAAAATTTCTGAAAATTAATTATTTAGTACATTTACGATCATTCATTTCCTTCAAATTTCACATTAAAATTAGTATTACTCTTTTTAATGACGATGACAGTGCCAATTTGGTGTTTTTTTTTTTTTTTTGATTTTATAAATTAGCTGCACTTTTATAGTTATAGCTTACGTTAAAACCAGTTAAAACCACGTTTTTAAAGAACAGTTTTTTGGCTTATTTCATAATCTTCATTTTGGCATAAGTCCACTCGAATTGATTGCTTTTAACTCGCGACAAAGCTCAAAAGTGCAGCTAATTTCCGGAGAAAATTTAAAAAATTTATACCGAATGCATACAAAATTGTTTAAGGTCATCTTTTAGTTCAGCAGAAAAAAATATATATAAAAAATAATTATTGGAATGCTTGGAATGCACCATACATTTTTAGACCATTCACACACATAATGTCAAATGGTATTATCCGTTTTTCTGAAAGTTTGTAAGGCATTAAAGGAGGCAACGTAGCCCCTATAAAGTTTATATATTCTTGAACTGCTAAAAGAGACGAGTCGATCTAGCCATATCCGTCTGTCTGTATGTCCGTCTGTATGTTGTTGCGCATTTTCCTGGCACCAAGTTGAAATTTGTCACATACACTTCGTTTCATTGCAGTTTAATAGAGTATCAAGATTGACCTTCCACGCCCACTTTTTGGTGTAGCCCCATACAAACCCACCGCCCACTTTTGACTGTTGTATAAAAAACTTTTTGGTTGTAGTCAATATCAACTTAATAATTGATGTGCAAGCTTCTAGTTGACGGAAACTTCACATACATTTTAATGGGTGGGTTCTGCCCACTGTTTGGGGTAGCTCCCATACAAACCCACAGTCCACTTTTGTGTTTTTTAGGAAAAAATTCTTCATTTAAATCAATATTAGCTTGAAATTGATTTTAGTGAATACCAGCTTCATATACATATACAAATGGGCGTGTCTCACCCACTTTTTGAGTTACTCCCATACAAACACACAGCTCACTTTTATGCATTTATATGAAAGACATCATTATCAACTTGAAATTCGATATAGTGGCGTCTTATAGATGGTCGCTTCATACACATCTACTAGTGGGCGTGTACCACCGGCTTTTTGTGGTAACCCCTATTTAAACCCCCACGTTTATGTTTTACAATACGATTTAAAATTTCGTGTGAATGGTATTAGAGCTTCGGTTCAACCGAAGTTTAGGTTTTTTTCTTCTTTTTTATTTCTTATATGTAGACTTGTGTTATTTAGCTGTGCCACTTATACTTTTATAGTGTCTACTTCAAAGTTAGACTTCCTATTATGCTGTTACATAGTTTATACGCCCTGAAGAATGCACAACAAAAAATTTCAACAAATTTCCTATGCATAATTAACAAATCTTAAAACACTGTTCAAATTTTACAATATGTACTACTACAGCAATCTGAGCTACAGCAATCTGAGCAATCTGAGCTGCTGAATTAATTTGATTAGAATAAATTATTATTTTATTAACTTTATTTGCTGCATAATTTATGCAGTATATTTTGCCGGATATATGTCGGATATATTTTGCAAAATTTTAATTTAATTACAGCCACAAATTAGCATAACTAATAAAAATACATAATGCTTATCTATATAAAATTTATTATATGATACGCAATAAAATAAACCCGGTGTACAAAAAAAAGAAAAAAATAAGTGTTGCATCTAGCGCATAAATAATGACAACAACAGCAACACCAACACCAACACCAACAAATGCTAATGATATCGAAATTAATGCAAATTAAATGAAACAAAAATAAATCTACACATAAAATGTAGCAAAAATGTGGTACTAAATATTTTATTTATTATATTAATTTCAATTGAAATAATAATGCCATAAAATTGAAAATAAACGTTTGGAAATTTTATGGCATAAGCAAACAGCTGGCTACGGTCACAGATGCCACGCCTACTCTCACTGCTGTCCATTGTCCGGCGCTGCTAATCGAACAAATAATCAAATGATTGCGCCAAATGTCGCTGTATATTTTATTATTTAGTAGCAATTTATTCTAGTTTGCGGTTGTGTGTAGTAAGTTCAAAAAAAAAAAAAAAATGTAGCCAACTTTTAGGCGCAGTGCTCATTAAATTTCAATTAAAGCAATTTAGACTAACTTAAGTTGCGTATATACCTACCTACCTACGTTAAATATAATCAACTTGCCATTTAAAAAACTTTATCGACTTTGAAGTAACTTGCGCAAAACTCATTAAATTGGCATTGTTTTTTTTATATATACGAGTATATCCGTATATCTTAGCCAACAAAAAGTATCTATATAAAAGTATCTTACAACTTTTAGCAGCAAGTCAGGCTTGCTTATTTCGTTGCTTTATGCTGTTTTAGAGTGCGGAAAAAAGTTGTTCTTTCTTTCTTTCTTTTTTCTTTGCTTACTTTGTTACGCAGTTAACCCTTTTTAAACGTATACAGATAACATACCATTTAACCCGAATACACAGTGAAACTTTTGTTTTTGGTAAGGAGGTGAGGTGTGTGCAACTTCATTGCCATTGAAACTCTGTTGAGTGTATGTTGTCTATATGCGAATCTTGTGCCAACATGTTCTTTTCATTGCAGTGCACGCAAACACTCGAAAAACAGTGTTGTAAAGTGTCGTTTGCATTGAGCAGAAACTTTGTGCGCGTATGCAATCTTCTTGAAACAAATGTCGTCGTCGTCATCGTCGTCATCGTTGTTGTTTTATTTTGCTGTTCAGTTCAGTTCACTTCAACTACTTGTTTCTTGTCGCTTGTTTATTTGTTTGTTTGTTTGTTTGTTTTGTTTGTCTTTTGTTGCAGTTTCCAGCACTGCTTTTATTTTTATTACACTGCACATTTTTGATTTGCTTTAGGGTTGCAAAGTTTTTCAATTGTTTGTAAATTGTGGTTTTTATGCGTCGTGTGCGTCAGCAAGTGTTTCTGCATACACATATTGACAGCATGCGTTTTGTTTTATTGAATTGCTGCGTGTTTGCCTTGATTTGAGTTGCAGTGGAAAAACTTTACGAGGCAGTGGTTTTGTATGTGTTACTAAATCAATATTGCATTTATTGACTGAAAATAGCATACATAGAATTTTATGCAGCGCTTGCAAACTGGAAGCTTTTGATGTTCAATTTAATAATAGAGAAATAGTAGTAGTTGTGTATTTACAACTTTTGAAAAGTTGACTATAATGCAATACTTAATTATACGATTCGTATGTAGTATGTCTATAAAGAATTTCCTAACAGCATTATGTGCCAGCAGTTTAATTGATTAGTTAAATCTAAATTTATAAAAGATAGTTGGCGTAAAATTTAAAAGATTGGTGTTGTGTAGTAGCGCACGTGTTGGAAGTAATGTTTCACTTTTGGCGCCCAACGTGGGGCACAAACAAACAGCAAGGAGATTAAGAGCCTCATGCTTAATAGCTAAAGTAGTACCACCTTTTGAAACAGAATAAGTTATATTACTTCATAATATTCACACCGTTAACACTTAATAATATGTTGAGCATAGCTAATATTTAAACAGTATTTAAAAAGTTAAAACAAAGGACTATTTCTGACTAATATTGTAGTGGTTTATATCGTGCTTGCAAACTAGACGCTCTTAAAGTTAGTTTTATTAACTGGAAATGGAACTCTAAAAAAGTTCAGTAATACAACAGATAATGGTAACAAAATAACATTTTAAAATAAAACTTTTCACAAAATCAAAACGATTGAGGCTGTGTAGTTGCGTAGGTGGTAGTATTAATTTTTAAACTTTGGCGCCCAACGTGGGGCGCGAACTCAAATTAAGTTTTTTGTAAATGTTTCACAATTTAAACACAGCTACTACAGTTTATCATAGCTGAAACATTTCTTAAATCGCACCATACATTTACACCCACACCCACACAAGAAAGCAACACTTCAAACGCCCAAAAGTATGCAGCACAATAAAAGTCAACATCAATTAAAAGTCGCTTTTTGCTTTGCCACTTGTTGAGAATTGTTATTGTCGCTCCATACATTTGTTTGTACATTTTGTCAACTAAATGTAAGATTTTAATTTTTAAATGCAGCATAAAGTCAAACAGCGCAGAGTAGAGCACATGCTCGTAACGTATATTTTTGTCTGCTTGAAAATGTTATGCGCCATGATGATGACAAGTATAATATTACATATAAGTACCAAAGGCAGCCAGTATCTGTCTGTCTATCCGTCCGTCTGTCTGCCTGTGTGTTGAATCGAGTTGATTGCTTGGCTAATGGCACAGCAGCGCAAATGTCAACAATAATTTTTAATTAAGAAGTTTTTTACGCCATTTTACATTTTACATTTCACATACAAACACACTTACCATATTCGTGTATAAGCTCATGGCGCAAGAGTTAATTTGAATTTTAGAGTAGATTCTACTCTATATAGTCACAGCAGAAGCAAAAGCAAAAGCAAGACCAAGGCGTATGCTCTACACATGTTATAGCTTGTCTTGTGGGTGGTCTTGTCGGCAACATGTTCTAATATACTTTAAAGTGCATTATATTTTAGTAGTAGTGCTGCCTATTTTAAGGCGTTGATGCAGCATATGTTCAGCAGTTTATTGAAAAGGCGTAGCATTTTTGCTTTTGCTGCGGCGCTCGTCTAATTTTCTTTATATTCTATGCTGCCTGCACATACACAAAACTTTTTCAATTTCTATGACTGACTTCAGTGCAGCAGTTCTACTGATCTATGCTTGTTGAAACATCTATCTCTCTGTCTGTTGCTGCGAGTCCTTTGTATAGACTATTTGCTGCCAGCCAGCATACCAGCACGCGTTCAAGCAGTCTAAGGCGTTTTCATACAAGTTAATCTTGGCTGTTGCATACAGAAACAAATATACTTTTCCTTTGCTTCTTCTGCTTCTCGACATGTACGCTGTCTTCCGCCACACTTCCGTTTCCGTTTGCTCGTTTTACAAAAGATTTGCAAAAGTTCTCTTCATTTTCTTTGCAATTTTCGCTTTAGGTACGCGCAGCAATGCGCACTGAAATAAAATAAAAAAAAAATAAAACAAACAAAAAAAAATTTAAATAAAAAAAATGTTGCCGCTTGATTTTATTTGCTTGCAACGTTTTTCGTCCTTTTGTCTACTTTTTGCATCACTGCCTGCAGTGCCAATGTCTTGGTATAAAATTTTACTGCGCTGCAAATTATGCAACGAAAAAAAGAAAGCAAAGAAAATATCCTTGCAATGTGTGTGTGTGTGTGCTATTTGCTGCAACGCGTTTTTTATCTCTGTGTGTGTGTGTGTGTATTTTAGTATTTCTTGCAAGTTTCCTTAGTGAAATTACACATGTCGTACTTGTCGAAACATGTGGCACAATTTATGCAGCTGCACCAATTGCTGGGGCTGATTTGGCTGCTGGCATACGTTGCAATATTAAGCTGCATACTTCTTTTCTGACGCTTGTTGAAATTTAAATTTTAAAGAAATTATAAGAGCTTATTAGCTAATAACTACATAAGTGCCATACAGGAGGGAAATATAAACACGCTACAGCTGATCACGATCATTTCGTATAGTTGTGAATCAAGGCTTGTGATCATTTTGCTTGAGCTTGTCATTTACCCTCTTTCTAGAGTGCGCTCGAAATGTCTGAAGATATTTTATATGCAAGATAAATAATATACATGCCGAGACCCGGAATCTCATCCCGGACTTTCAGTTTGGATTTTGTGTTACGGTTGAGCAACTTCACAGATTCACTCAAGCTTTTGATCGTATATGGCACTCCGCTCTTCTCGCAAATGTTAAAAATGTGCTACTGCGTTGCTACGTGGAGAATCAGAACAGAGTTGCCATCAATTCACCCTTTTCTCTTTCCGCAGTTCGGTGCCGACTTGCCTACACCGAATGCTGACGAACTTGGATTGGCACCGCGATCAACGTTGATGTTTGCCTACGCTGACGATGATAAATTTGCGATATCTAACAGACTTCGAAGATTTTGCTCAGGACTACCTAGACTCGATTGTTGTGGGAGCCAGACGCCGGAACGTTAGGCTCAAACCGGCGCAGTCAGTAAGCGTATGCACTCGGCTGTCACATAAAGAGTAAAGTGCACGCTTGTAAAGCAAGATGAGGCATCTTGTCTGCTTGCTGCATAGTCTTAGCAAGTTTCTGCATCCGTGAAGTCCGAAATTCAGTACTTCATACTGGAAATTTATACGTATTTTACGTTTCTTTTCGTTAAACATTTTCTCTGTCATTTATGACAATTGTGTCATTTTAGCTATTATGTATTTGTATAATGCACAAACATTTGTATGCATATCGTACTAATACGCAATTTTTCAAAGGGTTATGAAATGCCAGCAGATTGTTGGTAGGTTGAACACTGTGTGCTTGTAGGTTGAACACCAGCATTTACATTGCGTGTTGCATTGTTTGTTGCTAAGTTAATTTACAATTTAACATACAAGATAATTCCAATAATCAAACAAAGCTCTGTTACCGCATTTCATATGCCTCGATCTTAATGTGCTCACTTCGTATAAGCCAAAAAACTAAGTTCCACAGTAAAAAGACATTACAAATTTATTAAATTCTTAATACAAAATATTCGAAATATTTGCAAGCTTTTCAATAAATCAACTATAACTTCAATAACTTTTTCAAGAACTTTTCCTTCCCTAATTTATTTAAGAATGCACAGCTATGCGCATAAATATGCATAACTCTGAAATGAAGTTTTAAACACACACACACACACACACACACACATGGCAGTGCAGAGATTGAGCTCAAAAGCGCCAGCTAGCTAGCTAGCTACTACATTTGAAATTTGAAATGCCAAGACGTACGCCAAATGCGCACATACTTGAAAGTTTTATAGTAAAACTAGTGAGACCTTACTTGCCTCAGTCACTCATGAAATTAAGCCAACTTTATGTTGTTGATGCAACTTGGGATTTTCCAGCATTTTTCGGGATGCAGATTTACACAGAAATTAAGTTAAGTAAAGAATAACTACAATTTCAAAGAAAAAAGAAAAAAAAAATTGAGCAAAAAAAGGAACAAATATTTAAAGAAGCACATGCAAAGCAAAAGCAAATTGCAGGGCTAAGAAGCACAAGCAAAACTTTGTAGCATAGTTTAAGAATATCATGTGTACATCTGCATCTGTGTGTGTGTGTGTGTATGTGTGTGTGTGAGTGCTTTTCATTGGTATGTGTTCACATATGCATAACTTTTCACAACATTTACGTTGCTGCATGTTAATATAGTTGTAGACACACATAGAGCATTTGCAGCAAAGAACGAGCATGGCTTGCAGTTAAATTGAAAATTTTAATAGTATAGCTACAGGCGCATACACGATATGTACGATATATACAAGTATGTATAATGCTGCTGCATAAATTTCGGCGCAATGACCAAACATTTTTTACACACACTCAATGTGTCTGGCTTCATGCCACTGCTGATGTCGCTTATTAAATTAAACTTCAGTTTATACGGCAAAGTTTTAATATTTAAAATTGGAATTTTCACTGCAGTCAGTCGTAAATTTACAGTATTTGAAAATATTTGCTATTGCATACTTTTGCGACAATTGCAAGAAAAATATATAACTATTAATTGAGCAGCAAGCATCTAGAATATTTCTGGCACTATTACATTTGCAACATTTTCAGCAAAGTTTTCCGTACAAGTAAATTGCAATTATTTCATTTAGGCGCAATTTTACGACGACGCCATTGAGCTGCTTGAGACGTTGCTGGCTTTTTTGGGGCGTTGTGTGCAAAAAGTTTTACTGTCTATAGAAGTTTTGCTATCACAAAAAGAAAAAAAAAATTATAAAAAAAGCACTAAAGACACTCACATTGTTATTAACATAATTGCATAAAGTTGCGCTAAAGCATTTTGCATCACCATGCTCCATTTACAGCTTACTAAAAGCCATTGCATACTTTTAGGCGCAGACGCCGCTTTTCATTAACTTTGTTGACGCAAAAAGAAAACGAAGAAGAAGGCATTTTATCGCTGTCCAAAATGACTTTGAACTCTTAGGCAAAGAAAACGTTTAGCGCTTCATTAATTTTATGTGTTGTGCAAGGAAAAAACTTCACAAAAAAAAAAACAATTTACTTCACTTAAAACGAAGCTTTTATACACTTTACACAACATTAAAATTTGTGGGTACAGCATGAATAGGTAAAAAAAATAAGTTCATCAATAGAAATAAAATTTGTTTTAAATGTACTAAAACAATTTATATTTTTGTCGGTAACGAGCAGTTATTTAATTTAACACTGTGAATGGCAATTCTCTTCTGTAAAGAAAGATCATCTCACAGTAACGAAAATATTACTGAGTCTGTTTGAGATTTGTATACCAGAGTTCTCCATTTTTCTTGGCTTCTTGTAATGCGCTACTGCATAGGCTGAGCATTGTCGTATTCCATTTTAAACTTTTAGGCACCCCTATTGTATAAGGTGTTTCTTAATCAGTATAGAACTTTTAATTGAAATAAAACACATAAAAATACTATAAGGAATGAGTCAATTTTGCTAATGAATGACTGCCATGGTAACAACTGCAGAACTGCATTCTGGAGGTTACATTTTCAAATACTCTTTCAATTATTTGAGGCCATATCTCACGAATAGTGCACTCGATATTGACTTCATAGACCAACATGCTCATAGACCAACGATGTCAAGAATCCACATAGCATATAGTTCAGCGGTGTTGTAAACCAGGCAAATGCTCCGTTCATTATATTGGCATCAAACTATTATCTCAAGAAATCGATGATTGCTTCAAAATTGTGGCATGTGGCGATATTATGTTGAAACCAAAGACCTTCAGGAACTTTATCACGTTAATTTTTGGAGGCACTTGTCGATAGCTGATCGAACACTATTGGATTTTCCTCAAAGCCACTGATTCAGAAGAGAGCTTCATCATTATACAAATTCTTGTGGTAAGACAGTGAAACAATTATCTAAATATATATAAAAATAAATTTTAACATACCATTTTAAGGTGTACAACAAAACAAAATATGCATATTGTTATATAGTGTTGTAAGGTTTAATAAATATATGTCCACAAAACTAATACTTCAGACAATTTTCAACTATTTTGGCTTAAAACTTAATAGTAAACTTCACTTAAAACTTAATAGTACTTATAATTCGCAAATATTTTTTGCACATTCTGTTTGGTTGATTGTTTATTTTGAGTTTGAGAATGACGTAGCAAATAAATGAGCATTTTAATCGTGTATAATACGGTATTAAGTAACGAAATGAAAAGTTCTGTCGGCGCAGATGTTTGAATTTCGACCGATAAGCGGAAATAGTATACGTAAATATGCAATCGGCTTTTCGATAAACGTTAAACTTTTTAAGTGTTGCCACATTAAAAACTGCTAAATGATCTCCTTCAGTAATATTCTGGAATTCGATTAAAAGCAAGCCTGAGAAAATCCACTAAGAAGTATTATAAATAAATTTTTCATAGAAAAAACTAAAAAACGGATTGTTTTTTTTTTGTGTATGGAAACTAAGTTAAAAGTGTATATAATTTTAAATATCCAAAAACTTAGAGTAATATTAAGCATCAAATTCAAATTTTAGTTACATTAAGTGAGTACAGTGCTTAGAATTAGACAGACAGACCGACAGACACACAGACAGAATCATTTGGCTAGTTCGATTTCACTTTTCAAGCTGATCAAGTTTATAGGTATATGTAGATACGTTATGGAATGTCCAATGCATTACAAAGTTGCCGACAAATTAATACTACCCTCAACACACTATGTATGAAGTGTACTATTATAGAAAAGCAGCAACGAAAAATGTTAGCTTCATTTTCGAAGCTTTTTCCGACATGCGGCCAATGGAGCATATGCGCTACATTATGCTATATAGTATATATAAATAAATTCTTTCGTTTAGGGTACGCCGTATACAGTAGAAAAATGCCCCATAATTTGCCTACGGAAAAGCTAAACCAAGTCAAACGAAACTTGTACAAACAGCGTGCACTGTATTACAATATGTACAATGAAATGGCGGCGGCAGCGGAAACGGAAGTGAGTGATTATAAATAATAAATTTCATGTTTTTTTTTTTTTTTTTTTTGCTTTTCGCAAGGCTCTTTGCGCCTTTTCATTTCCATTGCCTCTTCAACTTCTTTGTATTGTACTATGCTGGCTTTATTTGCTTTTCTTTCTTTAGCACGCCTCTATGATTTGTACACGGCTTCCATGGTTTTTGCTTTAAGAATTGTACACACACACACACACACACACACAGTTACACAAAGCAGCAACAACGCAAGTCAAAGGCGCATAATGCTCAATAAATATTGAATAAGCACATTAGGCTTGAGTTACACGCTTGAACGATAATACAACACAGCGCTTAGCTTTAAGCAAAGAATTATTCAATTCGAAACGATTGCTTGTTCACTTCTTTTTGATTCTATCAGATTTCAATGTAGCGTCTCGTTTTACTTGCAAAATGTATCGACTGTAAGCTTGCTTAGTTCAATAGCCAATAGTTCAATAGCCCAAAAGTAGGCAATAGAATTTAATTACCGCAAATTAAAATGATTCGAGCGGTTGTAATTGATTTAAGCAGCGCTGCTTTTCACTTATTTCGTGACACAATAATGGACTGCTCAATGGGATTATCTGTAAGTTAAACATAGGTACACTATGCAACATCATCTCATGTTTCACTGCAACTCGACGGGGAATGCCATAAGACTATAATTACTTGCAACATAAGCACCCACACCGCCAATTTTATTGTCAATTTTTTGTGGATTAATGTAAGAACTCCAAATCTAGCAGCATAGGCCTATGGTTAAGCATAGGCGACAAGAACAAAAACATGAAGCTGTCGCCCAAAATCATTCGAGCGATGGCAGCAAGCACAATTTATGCAAGTCGCACAGTAGTCAGGTGTACGAAAACAAGTGGTTTGTTCCGGTGAGAAAACTGGGCATATTACAAAGGATAAGCAACCAGAATACAAGGTTTCCAGAATTCCAGAAGTTAAGGAGCAGTATAACATGATGCAAGGATCTAAGCGAGTTGGTTTAGTAGAAAATAGATGTAGAAGTATATTAGTAAAATTGTACAACATATTGAAACAGCTATCGTATGTATACGAATTATGACCCTGCTCGTGCGCCAATTTATTGAAATTACTAACCCTATTAATCGCCGATCTCAACAAGCGAAGACTGAAGTATAGTTCTATAATAAACCCATTTATCCTAGATCTCATCAATCGTAGACCGAAGGATAGTTGTACCAGCATCATTCACGATCTCATCAAGCGTTTTGTTAAAATGACATTTCTTTTGAGCGATTTTCCACGATTCTTCTTTTTATTTTAATAGACTTTGATTAAATCTATCGAACTTATTATCTATAAGTTGTATAACTCAATCTTTTAAACACCTACAGTTAAGATTTTGTTCGACTCATATATCAAATCGGCAACATTTTTTGCTACTTCTTTTCATACTGTGTCCTTATACCGCTCAGTAGGCGTTCCGCTTGCCCTAAGCTGAACATACTAAACCCACAAGTCACAACGCACTGCCATGTTTCGATGTTATTAATAAGTTCTAAAAGTGCGTGACGCCTACATGCCCCTACCCCACCCCAGTACTTAGTTGACCTTAGTTTAACAGCAACTTTTACGCTTATTAATGTTACTCGCCTACTGTTTGCTTATATTGCGTGTTTAGTTGCGTTCGCGCCTTGAATTATGCTATAAAAAAAATTTACATATCAATAGACACGCACTTTCTTCACACAGAGACTTTGCGTGTGGCGTTGATACATATGTATATTGTATACAGATATATTTAGATATACAGATATATTTAGATACGGAAGCAATGCCAGCAAGCTTAGTGTTAATAACTTAAACAATGCTGACATAAACGTCATTTCAATGACAATAAGCATTAACATTAAAAATGTAAGAAATTAGAGGGTGCACTATGCGCACCCCAGCGCTGCCGACAGCTAACAAATTACACATCAATCAGCTTAAGTTTCCGTTTCCGCTTTTCATGCTGTCAACAATTTTGATTTGAAAAACGAAATGAAAAGTTTCTGCATTTAACGCCATTCAATAAATACAGCACTTAACTTTGAAAATTAAATATTTAGAGTTGTCAACATTGTCGCTGAGAAATAAAAAAGAAACTTGAAGTACCGTTTTCGTACTGTACAAATAAACTTGAAATGATTTGCGCTTTTTTTTCGCCTTGCTGTAGCACATCAACAATATGGCGCAGTATTTTATATATTTATACACTGTACACACAGACTGTTACGTGTATTATAAGTTCGATTGAAAAGCTTGTAACAAATTGAAGTAGCTATCGTATTTATACGAATCATGTCCCTGCTCGGGCGCCAAATAATTAAAACTGTGCTACAGTTGCATTAATCGAAGGAATACAGCAATTATGCTGTTGAGTGTGAAAATGCAGTGCAGTCGATCTACTAAATACAATTATGCTAAGCGAGGGTAGCTTCTAATGTTTCGGGTAGTAACTTGTTTAACTTTGAACATGTCCGTCTGTCCTTTCATCTCCCAGTGCATTAGTCTGGCATAAAATATGCAACATTGCTGCAGATTTGAATTATATAGATCCTAGACTAGCTAATATCAGTTTCACTGTTTTTATATTGCAAATAAATAACATTAACTCTATGATCAAGAATTCAGTACCGATTTAATTTACAAACAAAATTTTCACTTGACTTATTTTAAAGCGTATTAAAGTTTCGTTAACATCAAATTTCAAACTTTTTCTTATTTTGTATTTTATTTATTCAAGCATTTAGGTGTCAATATGCTATATGTATGCAGCATACAGTAGCAGTCAGTCGTAAATAGCTTGAATAGAGTAGTAAAATACAAAATTGAACAATAGTTGCTCATGTTTTGTGCACAATTTTCACACAAAAAAAATCGAATAGTAAACGAAACGTTGACAAGGGATGACATTGTCAGCCATTGCATATACAGATATGTAACTATAGACAGTCCCTGGCTCAAATACTGCCACACTTCAGTACACTAAAGTAACACAGTACAAAAAAAAAAAAAATAATAAAAAATAAAAAAAAAATCAATCATATGTATCAAGCATTGATTGTATAAAGCTTAAATCGCGCTGTCCGTCCGTCTGACTGACTGTCTGTCTGTCTGTCTGACTGTATGTTCAACTATGCTTAAGCTTTTGAATGTATTGTACAGTATATAGTATGTCGATAGATACACATGTGATATGTATATACATTTTGATAGACATACAGTATTAAAAATATTGACAGCTACAATTTATTATCAAATTTCAATGTATGCTAGACATACTCCCACATTACATTGATCTTTGATGTACGTTATTGTCGAGCTACCACCCTACACATACAAACATACATTCGAGGGCATTTAAAATGACACGTCATTGATGAATTTGCAAAACAATTAGAATTTCAAATGAGCTACATATTGACATTGGCAAACGATACTATAGAAATACATAATATATATACTATATACAATAGTATTAAGCGCAGTAGTATGGAAAGGCAGTCAGACAGACAGACATGCGAGTCAAGGCATTATTTTCCAAGTCAAGGCAAATGATACTTTCACAGCGTAACTTTAAGTCGATTTAAATTATTGTAAGCAGCACAAACTACAAATTCACTTTAAGGCATATATAAATCGTTGTATTTAGCTCACTTGTAAAAGATATATACATATATTTGTTTTAGTTGCTGCAAGTATCGACTGTCTCTTGTAGTATAAATTTATTACATATTTAATGAGTTTAAACAAGCAGCTCGATAGTCAGACAGACGGACTATCAATATAAGATACTGACACAACATGGCGTATAAGTGTTGCAGCGATTTGTGGTCGACAAAATGAGATGGTTGTGTATAAATTCGATTCGATTCGATTGCCTCTGCCTGTCTTTATGCTTGCTTTATACATATCTTAGTGTTTTGCCAAATATAGTCGTATCCTTGTATATATATATATATATATATATATATATATATATATATATATATATATATATATATATATATATATATATATATATATATATATATATATATATATATATATATATATTATATATATATATATATATATATATATATATATATATATATATTATATTTGTTTATGTTTCTATAGTTAAATCTAATATTAATTGTATTTGCAACAAATGATATTGTTTTATTTAGGTTTCGAGGGAAATCAATTTAAAAGGTATTTGCTTTAGCATACTTTGAGCCGCTGTCTGACATTTTACTTTGAAAATGATATTTTATTCTGATGAAGAGCTTTTTAAAAGAGCGCTTCTTTACACTTGCGACAATGCAGAGCTTCATCATCCATTTGGTTTAACAAACAACACTTTTGAACGAAAATTTCCAAAAACTTCTTCTCCGCCATTCATCGTTTTATTAAGTGAACTGAAATAATGACAAATGAAAACATTCAAAATTAAATATTTCATAATTTACTACAATAAAAATTCCAGCAACTTTATATGCACGAAGTTTACAACCAAATATTTATAAAATGCGCGCCAATACAAACAGCTCTCTTGAGCATAAAAAAAAAATAATAATTGCATATATTTCTTCTGACTCTCTATCTGCACTCTGTAAGCAACTCTTAGTTATGTAAAGAGAGAGAGAGAGAGAGAGCAAGAGCGTACGATCAAGAGAGTAAATAAGATTATGCACAAATATGTATTTGAGTTTCATGGTAGTCGGGTGTTTTTTTTTTCTTTTGTGTGAGTGAAGATTGTTAATCCTTTTATTGTTTCGAATATTAAACCGTTTGTGTGCAAATATAGAATGATAGAAGCATCGGAGATGCAACAAATTAGATATATATGAATAGGAATATTTCCAGACATGTTAGTCTGTCCGTCTGTCCGTAATAACGCAATTAACTTTTAAATTAGCTGCCTGTATCAACTTGAAAATATGAATTAATTTAGCCGAATCCCTCTGTTTAATTAACTAATTTTGTTATTGCAAAGGCATTACAACTACAACAAACTTTAGTACAAATTTAATGATCTATGAAGCATCTATTCCACCGTAGTGCTACTTCGCTGGTGTAAGTGGCGCGTAAAGACCGCTACTGCGTCTCAGACTTTCTGTTCATCTCAGCTTATGCATTATAGCTGCTGCCATATCCAATTTTTGCAAATAATCAGCATGTAGACTACTGTATTTTCTGGTATGAATATTTCGCCCAGTAATTTCTTACAGAAAAGAAAGCATGCTCCACATCCTTGACTTGAATCCACATCCACACATTTGACTTGAACAGAAGTCACAGAATGGTTTCGGTTCATATTTCAATTGGTGAAGTAGCCATGACTACACAACAATTAGTTTATATTGGCTATATAGTAATACACGATATATCTGCATCCAGATTTTGATGTCTCCTATGCAACGATGTGTTCACCAAACCTTTGTGGAGCTAGCGCATATCAGCTGCCACACTGCTATGCAGTTTTCCTATGGTGTTGTACGATAAGCACTTCTTTCATTGTCTCTCGTATCAGAATATCGAGAGGAAGCATAGCCGGTAGAACAAGTGCTGCATCCTTTGCAACAGACCTATATACAGAACACGCAGTGCACAAATACTGATGTGGAGCATATGTCTCTAATGTAAGACTTCTGCGGGAGAGCGCTTTGCTAAACTATTGTCCCATGCAGAATATAACTGTTAGAAATTGCCGCTAAGAGATGTTTGCGTAGCTTTTTAGGACCTCTTCCGTCAACATTATGCGTGACGCTGCTGTCTTCGAGACTTACTTATTTATGAACTGTTTCGAGGTGACTTTATGCTGGCTTTATGCTGAAAGATACTGTTTCAACTTTTTTCCTGCTGCATTACCTTCTTCTTGTAATCAGTTAGTTAGACATTTTCAAATAAGGTCTACTGCTTTTTTTAGTCTATGCTGTACATACTCCAGATGTTTCGCTACAATCTGCAACTGCAATATCATGTGCTATGTACATCTCCTCTGATAGCTAGACTATTTGCACACCATCTTAAAAAATGTTCTAAAGGCGTGATCCGAATACATACCGCTGCAGTACTTCACCAAGAACACAGTACTTTCTTGTTCTAAACGATGTAGATGATTGTCGAATAAACTGCGCACTATCTTCCGAAGCTAATACTGTAGACCAAGATCATAGAGATCGTCCAGTTAGCTGAATTGAACGCATTTTTTCTAAGAAGCTTTATAATGAGGCAATAATCTCTTTACTGTTTTTCATATACATATGTCTGTAATCTGTAAGCACAATCAGTATTGCCAAAAACTTTCTATATTATAAGTTAAATTATAATTTTTTTCGTATATACAATACATTGCTTATCGCATATTTCACTGTTGCAACGAACGTAATCATTTTGCGCCATTTTGATTGCAATTCTCAAGCTCATAAATAACCGAAATCACATTAATTTAAAACTCATTTCGTTAAATAAGCACATTTATTCAATGCGCATACACAATCAACAGCAAAGCAGCAAGGATCGACAACAAGGATGCACTTATTTGCTTTTTAAACTCAATGTCTGCCGTACGAGAAAAAAGAAAATGTATTTTAAATTAAAATTTAACAAAAATTAAGTGTGCGTATGTGTGTTCGTATGTGTGTTCGTATGTGTGTGTGTGTGTGTGTGAATGAAAAAGAGCATGCTCATTAACGACGCTGTCGACGAGCTATGTTGTGAAAATTGGCGCACTTTATACGGCTACACTTGATCCTGCTCTGTGCTCTGTGCGTTTGTGTGTATATTAATAATAAATTGCCAAACTGCATTAAAATACGTAATTATTGCACATACGCACATACGCACATACACACACATGTGCAAATATAAATAGCAGATAGACGCTTAAAAGCCGCCATGATCCATCGTTTAAATTGGCAGTAAAGATGCTTATGTGTTAGCCTCGACCAAATTGGCAGGTGCAAAAATCTAAAAACAATTAAATGATTTATACATTGGCATATTTCATATGCAGGCAGGCAGTGCTTATAATTGTGCAGATATTAAATACGAGCACAGATAAACTAACTATACGTATAGGCAGTGTGTATTTGTATTTATTTCATTATTTTCTTTTTTGCGTCCTACAATGCGGCGTATGCGCAATATTATTTAAAATGGCTTTTTAACACCATAAACACAACTGTCTGTCTGTCTGTCTGTCTATCTGTATATGTGTGTGTGTGTGTGTGTGTGTATTGTTGTGTATTATAACTGCACAACATTGTTTTCGCGCACTGCCAAATGCCATTCATGTATTAAAATTACGCATACGCCGCGTTTATAGCACATTATGCGAATTTCTGCTGCATACTTATAGGCGCATTGAAGCCAAATATTTGGCATGAGATTATATAGCCATAAAAAAGCCCAAAATAAACAATTTAAAGCGCTTAATTAAATTTTTAGTCAAAGAGATTTTGTAGTTGATTGATGGCGTCAGGTGTTTTAGTTGTTGTTTTTGTTGTTTTATTGATTTTGTTACAATTTTTCTGTATTTATTTTTGCTGTTCTCAGTGCATTTGATTGATTTTTAATTAAAAATTTATGCTGTTTGTAATGTCAGTTTTAACAGTGTGACTTTTGAACTTAAATGATTTTGTAGCATTAAAATTTGTACAATAAATTCAACAAATCGCAGTAAATAATAAATGCAGTTTAAAATACAATCAATGCAAATGTCACATTATATAATGCTCTTTAATAATAGTTGTGAGTTTTTCGTACATTTCTGACACACTTCTATCGCTTCAAAATCATACAAAGCTATTTTATAAATCACTAGCACTAGAAATACTTAAATATTAGTCAAGCGCAGCTCAACGTTTGTATAACATGTTTCCATAGAGTTTTTATAAAAGATAAAGTCTTTAAATTGGAATATTCAAGCTTTCCTATGCTCTCTTCAAATAAAGTGTCCAAAATGAATGTATCAACCCCTCGGAAAAATCAACGTGTTCTGCGCAAACATAAATTTTGAATCATGTTTGATAATATCGTTTTATAAAAAAAGAACCGAGCTAGAATTTTCTACACATGAAAAACTTAATAACTTCGTGTTCAAGCAATCTGTTTTTGAGCAATTTGCATCATTAACTGAGTATTTGACAGCTATTGAACTAGTACATTAAAGACAGACAGAAGTATGAAACATAAAACCGTTGCAATACATTAGAAGCGTAGCAGTAAGGGTTTCTCTCGCCGGATCAGTGCGACAAGCTACTGATTTCTCTACACCAGACTGCATGAACTCTTCATTCATTGAATCCTTTTGAATATCAAAAGCTATGCACAAAATAAATAGTGCTCTTTACACTCTAAGTAGTATATGTAGTGTATTATCATATTAAATAAAATAAGTAATATTATGTGCCATACAATTTATTGTGTAGGAAAAAATTCAAATTCAATCGATAAACCAACAACTCATTAAACTAATTTTTGCGCATTACTCTTTCTATTCTTTACAGGATGCTGTAGACGAGAGCGAAATACGATGAAAAAGAAATTCCTTTCAATGCGCACATATAAATTATACGCACGCCCAGAAGTATGCAACAATAATCATCATCATCATCAACAACAAGAAACAACAACAATGACTAAACGAAAGGACCGCCTGCCTGCCAGTACTGAGTGACTTGCACTGGACCTGCCAAACGTCAATATTGAGCGTACGTGGTCGCCAAAGGAACACACATGTAGCATATGATTTCAAGAAAATAGTCCTTGGCGCGCAAAACACGTACAACAACATGAAGTCAAGCTGAAGCCAATAAGTGCCCAATAAGAAAATGACTATAAAAGCCAAAATCGCTTCCGGTTGCAAGCTGAAAGCTGATTATATCTGGTAAGCATATGTGTGTGCATGTGGCTGTGTAAGCAAACAAAGCATATTTCTTGCTTGCCCCAGCCGTCCTTCCTGCGTTTTATGCCACTTTAAATCATCATGCAATACAATTTGGCATAGCTTTGATTTTGATTTTCCACTCACGCTTCATTGACGAAATGTATAAATTTTATTTTCATATATTACAAACGTATAGTCCTGCGGCAGCCTAAAAGACAGACACTCAGACATAAAAAGCAGCGCAACATGAAAGTAGTATAGTGTGTAGATACTAGTCCTTTTGGTAGTAATGCAAATAAATATATAAAAAAAAATACGCCAGTCATTAATTTCAATTTTTGTAGCTGCCGGCAGCAACTGCTACTCAGCTGTAAGGACATCAGCATACTTTACTATACCTACATATATACATATGTATATGAAAAGGAATGTATCTCTCTTGGTTTATGCGTGCGGCTTGTTCTGCTTCGAGTGCGTGTAGTGCTACTTTGCCGACTTCTACTACTAAAGCGTGTTTTTTAAGAGGTACAGAACTTTGAATTGAATTAAAATTTTGTTTAGTTTATCTACCGAAGGAGGAATCTTACATAAGATGCAAAAAGTTGCTTCAGTTGAGCAGGTTTAGGAAACATACCCAATCACTGCGTATTTCCATTGAGAGAGAAAATAATGAATGCGAGCATTAGCATTGAAATACAGCGCCAAAGGCATCACTTCCTATTCCGGAAGAACTTTAGCAACGCTACCATGCACTCAGTCATAGGCAGGTAGTGGCTTTGGTGGTTTTTTGATTTGAAAACGTTACTCATCTGGCGTGATAGGGGAGATTTATTGTAACTCAGGTAGTACAGCGTCCAGGAAGCACTTCCTGTCAAGTATATCACTTGGACTTGCTAGCTCAAAAGACTTGAACCAATTTTGCAATTCGTCAGCAAACACTTCAGCATTTTCTGAATCTGAACGACCAAGAAACGCTTGCAGCTCGGCGGAGAGGGATGCCACACTCTCTTAAAATAGAAACTTGAAAAAAGAAACACCCTGTACTATATATGGCACATATCCTTGCGTATACTATTTTGCTAAAGCATGCTGTGGCAAGACAAAAATTATTTATTTACATGTGCACTGAGTCATGTATGCACGCATGTCCTGCTTGTTTGTAGTGCTACTCGTACTGGCAACATACTCACTTTCTAACTAAAAGTGCTCTAAACCATTTTGAAGTAGATATGTACCAAGTATTTGTCTGTCAGTTTGTGTACTTTAGAATTTATGGCAAATAAACAATAAATTAAATTACCACATTTGATTGCAGCAGCTAGCCAGCCAAACAGGCAGGCTGGCAGGCTGCTAGTGTGTATTAATGCATATATAACTTTAGTAGACTAGTTCATTTTATGCCCCTTGTGGCTGTCGAAAATTACATGAAAATGACTACATAAATGAATACATTATGCTTGAGCATTGAAGCATACACATAGCAAACGTAGTAGTATCTATGCATAGCTTAAAACAACTTCATGTCTAAAATATTTCACTTGAATTTTTGTGCAAAATTGAAATTTAAAACATTTCATTACCGCAAAACGTTTGCCAAGAAGTATTTTTCACACGCACGCTGTCCAAGCGGCATGTACTGCATGGCACCACATACTGCTGCCTACTTATTGGCAATGCATTTCATACGCTTTGGCGCTTATTCAGTCGTTATTCTAGCTAGTCGTCCTTTTCTTTTTTTTTTCTTCTTTTTTTTTTGGCATCAAAGTAGCGCCTCAGTCAAACGCGTGGCTTGGCAAGATATATGTTCTGCACATTTTTCATATTGAACGCCATCGAAAACGCATTTCGTTTGTAGTACTGAAGAGTATGTCTGTAATTGAAGTTTTGAGTGTGAAAATTGATAAAAGAAAACATGATATACGATAGTATACTGCATGTACTACAAGGACATGAAACAAAGACACACATGGCACATATAAATTTGCATTTAATTGGCAAAGGATACGAGAACATATTAAAGTTTACTTTTTTACTTTAAGTATAAAATGTCCTAAAAAGTTCGGTTTTAAAGAAAAACGTCTAATAGTTTAGGATCAGTACTTTTACATTGTAGAGTGCACTTCAACTAAAAAACAAAAATGCCACACAACAACGAATTCTGTAATAATAATACCTTCTTCCTTCCACTTCTAATACCTCATTAGTACATTTTCAAATCTTCTTTAGTTTCAACACTCCTAAAAGAAGTGTTGATCGGATGTTTGTTTGATTGTATCTTCTGTTTTTCTAATATAGTTTTTCAAATCTTTTGTCTTAATAGTTGCACTACTATATCGCATCTATTCGATAATTGTCTCACAGTTGCATCTCTACGCTGCTCATTAATTTTCGGTTACACAATTATTTTATCTGAATCATAAATTACATGTTTCTCAAATTTGTGTCTCACTTGTTCGTACCGTCTGCGTTTGTTGCATCTTACTAGTTAGTTTCGTATTCTCATTTTGTAGCTCTCGACGATTGCAACTTGGCAGGTCATTTTACTCGCTAGCCGTCGTATACTGCTGTTTCGTATTACTCGTTGGTTTTACGTTTCATTCGATGTTCCTAGTAATTTAAATGTAATTTTCTTAAATGTTATGCTATTGTATTGCCATTTCGTATTACTCAGTGCTAGTCATTCGCTTGTCTATTTTGTATTCAATTTCGGAGTATTCGTTGGTTGCGGCATTTATTTCGTATTGTCTATTTTCGTATCCACTGGCTTGCTTTGTGCTGAAGTTAAACTCTTGTTGTGCATCTCTAATAGACCCACTAAACTCTAACAGATATTACCGAGCTTATAAATAGCTAACGATTCAGATCTTTTTATGCAAATGTGCTGCCCAAGCAGGGCTACAGAGCTAATAAATCCAACAAATTCATTTTACACTTAACAATTCAAGTTGCTAAGTACTTTTAAGAGTAGAGCATCCAACACAATATGCCTTCATATGTTATTTTTCTACAAGTTGAACGCTTAAAAATGCATCAAATAAATTCCACATGACACACAACAAAAGTACTCATTTATCAAAAAATGAAGCAGCTGCTAAACCAACTACTAAACACATTTTATAGCCAAATTTAATGGCATTCCAAGTGCACGCAAGCTTCATGCTACATTAAATCGAAGTACAGAATAATAAAAAAAAAAAAAGATTATATGAAAATCGAAATAAAATGAAGAAATGCTAAAAATGCACAAAATTAAATTGCAATAAAATCAACTGCATTATAAAAAATTGGAGCAAAAATGGAAAAACAAAAGGAGCAAAAAGAAATATATTAAAATGGCAGCCAGGAGCTGCAACAACTTCAATTCAAGCACTGAAAATAGTTGCCAAAAGCATAAGTAGAATATATAGTATCTGTATACGAGTATGTATATAATTTGCGAGATTTTACTTTAATCGAATTAGATGAATACTGCAAGAGCAGACAGACAGACAGACAGACAGACAGACCGACAGACAGACAGACTGACAGTCAGACAGACAAAATGCAGGACTAACATGTAATAAAAAAAAACAGTTTAATAAATAAAAATTCAAAGAGCATTATTCAGAAAAATGCATAATGTAAATGTTTTGCAGCTGGTTCAAGTAGAAATTTTTTGAACATTTGCCAGCGCAGCAGCATAAAGGCTTTTAACAAAAATAGAACAAGTATAAAACTTCTTTCTTAAGTTAACTTCAATGAAACTGCAGCTTTAATACGCTGCACATGATCTATTGTCAAGCAGCAGCAATCACTTAAGTAACAAATTTGGTATCTTTGCTTTAATATACAGATAAGTTGCCTATATTAGAGCAGAACATCTATCTAAAGCAGAGATTTGCGTACGAATTTTAATATATATATATATATATATATATATATATATTAGTGATCAATATCAAATCAATAGTTCAAAATTTTTGAAATAAAATTGTATTTCTTAGAGAAACTCGAAAATATGCGTTTTAGATGTAAGTTTCTCAACACCTTTTCGAATTTCTCGTTGCCTTTCGATTGACCAGTTTTTTTTACTCGTCAGCGTCTCTGCACTAATTTGTATTACTCGTTGGTATCTACACGATCATTTTAGTATACGCGTTAGTATTTCATTTTCAAATGTTTCAACAACACTCGTTGGTTTCGAAAGTAACATTTTATTTTACGCATTAGTGTTTAATCTTCTACATTACTCGTTGCTTTTAAAGTGTTATTGTTTACTAATTACTAATTACTCGTTGTGGAGCATAGTGGACATGGCACAAAATTTCGCATACTCTTTCTGCTTACAATAATAAGAAGTCTCCCTACCGAGTTTTAGCTCAAATCTAACTATAAAACTGAGTGATCAAAATGCAAAGTAATAACTGGACAGACGGACGGGCGGACAGACGGACATGTCAAAATCTTCTCGTTACTAGTACATTGTATGGTCTCTGATATACCTCCTTTCATATGTTACAAACCTGCCGACTTACTGTTAAAACCCTTTACATTACGTGTGCAGTGTATAAAAAGAGAGAAAGAGCTAAGCAAGAACTGCAGCAGTGCAAAAATTTAATAAACTTAAACAAAACGCGCCTTTTGACTTGTGCTGCATATATTTATATAAAATATACAGAAGCACGCAGAAGTCTACACAAGGATACAACTAAAACCGACAAGCATAGAAAATTGTCAACTGCATTTCAGTGCATTTTTATTATACTATACAATACCTACTAGTACACAGCAAACTCCCTGTAGAGGGCAACGATAAGGAGTGTGCTGAGTACAATTTTTATGTATTGCCATAAACGTGCTCTAAGCGTGGAAAGCTGCAATTCAAAAACCAGACAAACAAAAATACTTTATAATAAAAAATAAAAAAAAGAAATAATAATAGAAGCCAGCACAAGTTCGAGCAAGCGAAAATAGTAAATTGTCATAAATTCCAGGCAATAAATTTCTATTTGTTTTATTTGCATTTTTTTTATTTTTTTTTTTTTTATTTTAGAAATTTGCTCGCTGCGCATTGCAGGCAGCCAGTAGCAAACAATATCCTTGCGTATCCTTTTGTTGCATTTTTTTATTGTATAGTTTTTTTTTCTATTTTTTTTTTTTGTTTTTTTTTTGTAGCATAATTTTTGCAGCAAACTTTTGCATGCTGCATAAACCGCAATTGTGTCTACAGCGTAGTATGAAGCTACGAGCAGTTGAAGTATAAAAAAGGACACAAAAAAAAAATGGCGCAAAGGAAGCAACTGGGACTGCCAGTTGTAATAAGTAGTTATAGATTTATCTCATTACTCAACACATTCATGCACATAAAAGTTAAATTAGGTTTGTGTCAGGCAAGGCAAAGCAAAACAAAACAAAGCGAAACAACGCATTACGTACACGCAGTATGTACGAGAGTAGAGTGTTAAGTTATCGGCAACACACGCTTAGTAGCTTGGTCTCTGATGATACAATTAATCAGAGTTCTTTCAACAAAACAATTCGAAAAAGTTTCTTTTGTCTTCAATACGGGTATTCAAGCGAAATGTTTCTAACTCATTGCTCTGTTATGATAAATGCTCCAATTCCAAATATAATATCTAGGTGTAAATGAACGCTCCAAACGTTGTCATCATAGCGAAGGGCTACTCAATTTTTTTTTAAATATTCTTCGCTGTTGGTCAAAGCTCACAAATCACGATTTGATATTGTAACTAGCCAGAAGATTCGACATACAAAACGTAACCAATTGTTTAGTAAAGTCTGCATTTTTTCATATGGGATTCTGCGTCCTATAATAGGATCGTCTTCATGCAAATATTAAATATCTGTAGACTTGTCTTCAGTGAAAGCTCACACGATCGCCAGATTTTTCACTTCCTTGGGATTTATTGATTTGAGCTGCCACTTCTGCTGTTACTCCTTTGTCATTGAAGATACTGCAGCCAAGATATATGAATGATATCCTCAACGCATTAGTTTCAATATTTTGAAATTGAAGTTCAGCCCAATCTCTTTAAAGTTTTCGATGTGTCAGACGAGCTGAAACCTTGTATTATTTAGATGCCATTCTATAACCTCCGGAGCTATGTTGTTTGTCGGTGGCATAACACCATCTGGAACCGTAATGTTTATTTATAAATCGGCACTTCGCATCTGTATACAGTGTTGCGGTCATATGAATCATTTCGTCTAGTGTTCTACAATTTCTGGCATCTCTACAAATAAAAGAAAGTGGAGCGAACTGAACGCAACAGACTGCTCTACAATGATGCATAGAGAGTCGATGTAGTCGATATATGTACTTTGCGTCCTAAATCCGTTCTGCGAATTTAGGTGAAGAATAAGAAAAGCAAGTACTTTTTGAAGAGTATTAAGTAAAGTAATGCCTCCGCAATTCGTACAACGCCCTGAATCGCCCATTTTGGAGATGGTAATGTAGACCATTACAGTCCATTATTTTGCTATAACACCCTCAATTTAGGCAGCTTTAAAAGTGAGACATAGTGCTGCTGCAATTACTGCACTTCCATACTTGACTAACGCTGGTTATAGGTTGTGCGGTCCAACTGATTTGTTGCTTTTGAGCTTCAGCACTTCTATATATCTGCCTTAGTCGGAGTGTCTGTGGCAATGTTTGTATTTTGTTAGCGACGTCTGACGATGCGCTGTACTCCTGGCCTTTATCTCCAGACTGTTGGATGGATAGACTGTTTAAAGCTGGCTATGAAACAATTTCTGTGTAGAAATTTACGCCAATTCTATGTTTTATTTAATTATCAACCACAACTAATGCTGCAAACGGCGCAAACATGCGCAAGAACTATTAATACCATATTATAATTTACATTTTAATAGATATTTAAGCATTAACAATTCGAGTAATTCGAAGTACAATGCTTTAAAATTATGTTTTTCGCAAAAAAAAAAATATGATAACTTTCAATTAGAAACATAAAAATGTATCTTACAAATACTTCTCAACGCACACTCGCAGGCGGCATAGAAAATGGCGAAAATGGCATAAATGACTTGCTGTTAAATTTAATAAATCACAAAAACACAACACAGATACACGGACACTTAATTGAATGACATACTAGCGAAATAAATATGAGCAGAAGCTAAACAAATAAAGTCAGAACTAATTTAGCTAATTTGTTATTTCATTTTATGATTTCCTCCTGTTCAGACCTGAGCAGCTACAGCTGAAATTAATATGCAAGTAAGATACATATGGCATAATGGCATAAAGCAGATCAAAGCGGTCAGGTATTCGTAGTTATAAAAAGAAAAGCACTGAAACACTTTGCTGCATGTGAAATAAAATATTTTATAGGTGTGTGTGTGTGTGTGTGTATAGCAGCTAAAAAAGAAAAAAAAATATGACACAAATCCAATTTTGATGTGTGCTAAGTTATTTTGTTTTATTTTCTGTTGAAACACACACATCCTTTGTCTCAGGATGTGTGCTGTAGCAGAAATTTATACACGTGCCGCTTATAAAATGAAATGCTTTAAGTTAAGTTATAATATATTGCTGTTGGAAACATTATTTTCATGCGTTGCTTTTGGTTTTAATTAAATTATTGCAGCATATATTTAGATACTTTTATTTTAATACATATAAACCAAGAGCCAAGTGTTAATTTTTGCCGTTTTTCGGCATTTTTGTCAAAAATTTTAACGATGTCTGACACTAATTAAATGAAAATCAGCTAAAGTGCTGCTTAGTTTCTGGCAGCGAAAGTTTTCGACACAGCTCGGGTAGTTAAAAGTGTCTTCGAATTTTAATTTCATTTAAAAAGAATTTAAATATCGCTTTTAAGAAATCTAGCAGCAGTTTCTAACCTAAGAACGTTTTACGTGTATAAACTCTGATTTATAGAAATTTTTAGTCGCACTCAATGCTTTTCGTATATGCATGCACTCATTTAAGACAAACAATAATAAATTGACGGTTTATAAACTGAGCATAACTTATACTATTTAATTTAATTGTTTTTCTGCTCGCACTCAATGATTCTCAATAGCGCGTCCAATTGGCAAGTGTAGATGAATAATTGAAATTGTTTAAAAGTTTCAAATGTTTGACAAAAATATTACATGTATCCGGCTCGAAGGACCATTAATTGCTATGCTGCTTCTTAAGCACAATTTAAAAAAAATGTTGCATACTTTTAGAGTGACATATTATTATATTGTTTTTCATAAGTTTTTTTGTTTGCATTTAATTCTTTTTTTTTACAAATATGCTTGCAGGTTTGTAACTTCAAAATAATAAAGAAATTATTTATCAAGAAGTCGTCGAACGTTTTCAAGTCAAATTAAAACTTATTAGATTTGATCAAACGTTTACCACATAAAGAGAGAGAGAGAGAGAGAGAGAGAGAGAGAGAGAGAGCGAAAAAATAAAAGTTTGAAATAAAGGTACTACTTAGAATATTGCATTAAATAAAATGTTGTCTTAAAAGTGTTCTTCACAAAAAAAAAATGGCAACTCTCCCAATAGTGGCACACAAGCACCATATATTTAAAACCATTTCGCTGGTACACACAGCTTAATGTCGTTCTTCCTTACATGTTATTTATATCCATTCCGTAGCCACACATTGCTTCTTGTAGCACCGTCTTACACACACGCTTCATCAGGTTGATTCAGATTGTTTCTTTCTTTGTTATGAGTATCCGTCTCGAAAGAACATTATACACAACTAAATATTTGACAGCGCTAAGTAATTGAAATCGACTAATAGTTTAATTTTAAAGCATGTTTAACATAAATATTATTTGTATCCGGCTCGAAGCATCACTAACTGGTATGCTGCTGCTTAAGCACAACTAAAAAACTGCTGGTACTATGTAGTATTTTAAAGGAAGCTGAAATAAAATTAGACAAATTCAAAATTTAAAGTTCAAACTTCGAAGTGTCAGCTTCACTGGAAAAACTATAAGAACAATAAATTTGTTTCAATTGGGTTTCAAGCTAAATTTTTCTGTACAATAAAAGCAATTTCGTACAAACGTGCAAACATTTTCTTATAGTTTTAAAAATACTTCAGTATGTATCTACTATAGCTACTATGGTGCACAGCTCGTCTGCAATTAATGTCACGCTTCAAACGCTTAATGCTAATAACTTTTGGCTGGCAGCTTTGTCGTTGTTAAAATTAAAAGCATTTACAGCGTAAAAGGAAGAAATCAATATGCATGAGTATGAGTAGTGCGGCAAGAACGACGGAAATTTGTCGCCTTTGCCTTAATACAAATGATTGGTTTGACAGCAGCGCCACTGATAAAAGACTGAGTGAGTGGGTAAGTGTTAGGCTTTAGCTGACTGGCAGTCTATCTAGCTATCTATCTACATATCATATATATAACTGACAGTATAACGCTCTATATACCGAATAGTCTGTATATATGTGCACAAATCTACTCTTAAGATACGCGTGACATAAATGAGCCTGAGTAGCTTAAGCAAAAGCAACCAACTACTTGACAACTCATCGGTTTTTGTTTTTTTTTTTTTTTTTTTTTGTCCTGTAAGGCATCAAGAAAGACACTTCACTTAAGCATTATTTACAGCTAAGTAGTAGTTTGAGTAGTAGTCAAAACGAAAAAAAAACATATGGTTTAGTAGCACACTTGCTAATAGACTTAATGCTTAAGACATTAAATAGACATTCGTTAAAATAAAAAAAAAATAAAAAAAAGTATGCCTTAAGCTACTTTAAGTTACTATTTGCTGGAAAATAATACAAGAAACACTTGAAAAACAAATCATTGTTTTTTGTGGTAATTTTCAACTCATTTTCCATTGAAAATGTCGTCAAATTTTATCAACTAAATCGCATAGCCTGAAAGTATGCAATGCTATTTTGCGTGTTGCTTGACAGGACGAACCACTTGCAACAATGGCGACATGCAAACGTTGCATTATAAATGTTATTATAAATACAAATACAAGCGCAAATGCACACATACATATGCAATGCAAATATGCGCGCTACATTTTATATAATAAAGGATGTGTTTTTCTTTTTAAGCTGTAAAACTTTATATTGAATTAAAAAATGCTGAAATTACATAATTTCAAACTGAAAATTGGCTGTATTAGAAAGATATAATTATATATTTACCAAAGTATATAATTGATGCCTCGAGAATCTCTCGTGCATTTTCTTCACTCGCATTGAGCCAAAAATGAGCCTCATTGCTGAACAGAATATTGCGTTAAAACAGTGTCTTGACTGCCAGTTGATTTTCAACCCATTGACGCAACGTTCTTATAACTAAAATCGTGGGCCGAGAAAATGTTCCATAAAGTGGATGCGCACAGCTCCAATTGCTGCGCGCGTTAGCGGATTGATTTATTTTCAATGGAACCACGATTTTCGAAATAAATTTTCACAGTTTGCAAATATTGTTCTCGTGTTAGTCTATTCATGATACATTTTCGAAGCAAACTAATCACAAATGAGAACAGCATTGCCAGTTCTGAACAATTTACAACAGTTTCATTCCTGTCTGAAAATGGAACCTCTTAAAAACAAACACCCTGTATATGCATACGTTTGTATGCGTTTAAACGACTCTATTTACCACACAATATAATAACAAATACAACAACAACAACAACAACATAATATTCCAAACATTGTTTTTGCGCTGTTGTTAATACACGCCAGAATGCATAAAATGGCAAAAATTTAAACATATTTTCTGTGGCTGCCAGTTTCTGTATATAGTATATTTATATTCTACATTTAAGTATGTATACCATATACATATATGTATATGTATACATTTAGGTTTGTGCATATGCAAGCCGACTATTTAAAATTTAAATAATAGCTCCATACAACAACAACAACAAAACCACACGCGTATAAAGTAGCAACTGTAGAAGAAAAAAACCTCTAGATGAGCGTAAAGCATTATAATAATACTAACCATAAATCATATGCGAAATATGTATTTTTATGCCAAGTACAACATATACAAAATTTAAAGACTTGAAAAAAGGTAGTTGTGCTTTTTTTCACGAAATTTTTGGTGTGTTGAATTGAGCAAATCTTTAGTAAACATTTCACATTTTATAGTATTCGCAAAAGTACAAAATTCAGACACGTTATACCAACACAATACACAATACCTATAGGTATATTTAAAGTGCCAAAAATTACATTTTGGAAACTGCAGAAGTTCAATTGACAGTCCTACACAGTCATGTAATGTTCTATAGAATTGAAGCATTCGACGTATTGTTCATTTTTGATTCTCAAAAATAATAACGAAGCGCATACAAAGTAAAACACTAAATCACAATACAAACAATACAAGTCAGAAGAACATTCTCCCTATCTCTTTCGCGCTTACAGTTACTTATCAACTGGTAACTGGCTGCACGCATGCTATCGCTTTCTATTAGTTCACCATGGCTCTCACCCAGTGAGTAGCATTCGTTGAGTGTTGCGAGAGCGATAAAAGTAAGGCTGAAGTTAAATATTTGTGTGTGTGCTTTTTACTTCATGTAAAACGCATGCATGTTATTTTTGTTTCGTTGTGCGAGTGGCGATTGCTAAAACCAACAACATTCAACCGTTTTTGCTAAAATTGTGCAGAGCTAGCAATGAACACCTTTCAAATGGTATTGTATATATATATATATATATATATATATATATATATATATATATATATATATATATATATATATATATATATATATATATATATATATATATATATATATATATATATATATATATATATATATATATATATATATATATATTTTGTAAACTATGTGCGTAGAAGCCGTGCCAAAAAAATGGCTTGCCTATTATTATATAAGATTATATACGTCTGTCTTGCATAACTCCTACAGTTTTTAAGAAACTTGCAACTAGAAACTTTAAAAGATACTTCGATTTATGCTCTTATTTTGTGTAAGTAATGTAACATTGTATCTACTATCTACGCCTATTGAAGAACATAGAACTTAATTTACCCAACAATCTTTCAGTCGCTAGTTGAAAATCCAAAGTCAATGTTCGTTCTCTTTGATATTGTCTAACACTTTAGCTTAAAAATCTGAACAAAATTGTATACTGTCAGCTGTTATAGGTAAATTTTTATGTCGATAAAAATCTGCTACATAAAACTTTACATTTTTGTTTAATATCAATCAATAATCATGCTAAATAATAAATGATTATATTTATACTTTACAGATTGAAGACTAAAAAGATCTATGGAAATTGTTTGATTATTGAGGTAACTATATCCCATCTACTGAAATCTAAGACATGAATTTAATAAACGATAATTAATTGCAACTAACAAAAGTAAGCCTATACACAGAGATGTCTCTGAGCCAACAGATGAATGGCCCATTACTGGAATGAGAAACAGTACATCACTTCTTATGGAAACAGAAATTAATTCAATGTGCGGCTTACTCTAAAGTTTGTAAATAACTCAGTTAAAACTGATCACTAACAATTTATTTGAAATATTAATTTGTATAAAGTAAAGTCGGTTGATTTGTGCCACGTTTCGTTTATTCAACATAAAATTTCACTGTATGAAGATATCAAGAAGTTTGATATATGTACTTCGCTTCGGAAATGTTGCCTCAGTGCTTGCTTTTGAATTTATGAAGAAGCACTAACAAAAAATTACCATTTTCCAAAAGTACAACTTTTTGACGAAAAAAAAATGTTGTAGCGTGAATTGAGCCAACTTAGGAAATTTATCTTTGTCAACTGCGTAATTTTTGAACAATTTTATAAATGAATAAAATATGCTAATTGCATTATATTCATTTCGAATGAATAAAAAAGGTGTACACATTTCGTAACGAATTGAATTCATACGAATATTCGATGGAGTTTATGCAACACACGCATTTTGAATGGATTCAAGCTAAGTTTCAATATAACTGGGAATAGTGTTAATTGAAGTCTGCTTTGAATGCTACCAAAAAATAAACTATCTAAATTAAAAGTAGGTCAAAGAAAGCACTCAATTGCAATTACTTAAAATATCAACAAGTTCGATATAAAGAAAATGTCTTTGAACATAATTCAAATAAAAACATGTACAAGTACTGCTTTCAAAGTGATTACTTCAATTATTCCAACGAAATGCTAAAAGTAAATTAGAAAAAACTGCACAACTGAAAATACGAATCTAGATTTGTATATATGCAGAGCAGTAGTAGCACATTCCTTTGCTTATATTCGAATAATATAGCATGTACTCATTCATGCATTCATTCATTCATTCATTTATTCATTCATTCATTCATTCATTCATTCATCCATTCATTCATTTATTCATTTATTCATTCATTCATTCATTCATTCATTCATTCATTCATTCATTCATTTATTCATTCATTCATTCAGTCCGGCAACACTTGCTGTATGCTATCTAATACGTATTAGATTTTTGTATACGAGTATTTAGAAGAAAAAAGCACCAGGCAAGGCGTTGTAAACGGCGTCTTACTCGTAGTAGCTATCCTTTGAACTAGGTGTTGATGATGATGATGATGATGGTGGTACGAGTAGCCAGCAGCGGCAGCAGTTGGCAAGCATAACAAATCCAAAAAAAAAATTGCTGCATTGCGACGCTATTTCGCTTTTGGCTGTGTTTTTACATGTTGCCGACGTTTCATGTTGCAACATTTACTTCAAGGCAAAGAAGGCACAAGAAAAGCACTACTATAATAAAACTAAATAAAAGCAAACGAATCGTTGCAGAAATACACAAATCACGTGTGCCGCATGGCATAGAATGGCGTTGAATTTGGATTTGGAAATGCTTGGCATAGCACACTATCCGTAACCGTATTTTACAATATTACGAGTACGGCTGAGATTGGCTCTGGGCGCTGCTGCTGATGTCGAGTGTCGTCGTGCTTATCTGCAACTGTCTTTAATATTAGTTATGGCCTAGCTGAAATTGAACTTTACTACTATAGTACGTCCTAGCGAAGCATACATTTTCATTTCAACAACATGCGACCAGAGAAGGAAAAGGAAAATGGCCTGAATTTCCAAAAACACAGACAAGAAGGTCATTCTTTACGGCCTATCTGGAATGCACATGTACTACTACCACTACAACTGAGTCACAGTTCAACTGTCATTAAAAACGCCAAAAAGCCAAAACGCCTTTTGGCCTGTTTATTTTCGCTTGTGCTAGTTTAGCGTTGATATTGATTTCGGCTGGCTGGCTGGCAATGACAATCGAAATGTTGATAAATTTTGTTAAAAGTTTTGCACAACTTTAAAATGCCAACCAATTTGTAGCGTCTGACAGAAAGCTGGCAGTTTAATGTTTAATTTTGCAGCTTCATTATCGCAAAATGTACGTGACAACGCTGCTAAAGTAAAAATTAAACATTTTGCTAGTTAGTCGGAATGTTGCAGCTGCAGAAAATCAAGGCAATGAAACGTATACCAAAGACAATCAAAATAAATAGAGCCAACGCGCCGCAAAGCGGGCAACACTTATCAAAGTAAACGCCCACACAAGCATTTCCTGTATTGTCTGTTGGTTGACTGTACTTCTGTCTTTCGGTCTAACAGCTTAAACAACTATCAAGATACACACCCACGCATATACGACGCCCACAATGTGGCATCGAAGTGCAGAGAAAGACAATGTTCAATAAAGAAAATGAACACCGAAGCTGGAATACACTACTACAAATTGAATAAACATTTTGTTTTTTTTTTTTTTTAATAATATGCAATCATGATAGAAAACTTTACCAAAACACTCTATTTAAAACTAAAAAACTGAACAGTAGCATTCTGGTTACAGCCACTAAATCTCATCAGCAGTTTTTGCTTGCTACCATTTCTCAGCTTTGATTTCATTACATTCCATTACATTTCAGCATAAACATAATGTGAAGCAATTAAAATCGAAATCAAAAATGAAGGAACTTACATAATAGTCTTTTGTTTAAAAAATTTAGAGAGAATTCTCAATAGTTTCAAGTTCTTGGTTCCGGTTCCATTAAACCATCTTAAAAAATACGAAATCGTCTATCTTTTATATGCAATTTTTCTCTACTTGAGCACACGTACATGCAGCCGTACAAGAATTCACACTCTCACACTTTTTTTCTGCTTTGTTTTGGTACGGCGTCGCATATAGGTAAAAGTGCGCATAGCGAAAAAACAACAAAACCAAAGAAGGAAAAAACACGCTACAATCAACAAGGAAACAAATGACACGCTCTATTCAATATAGTACAGCAACAACAAATAATGCTTTGTGGCTTTAACTCTTTAATTCAGTGCGAATTGCTTGCTTTTCCGACCACTTTGCATTTCACTTGCAGTAGAAGTGTATAGAGTTCAACTGCAGCGTCTATAATATCGACGAATCTATGTTATTTATCTCTATAAAATGCATATACTTTTATTAAAAGCACAACACTGCGTTCGTTGATCTGACAGAGCTCAAGAGATATGAGCCAATCGTTCAAAGGAACTTCGTGGTTAACTCATTTATTTTAAAACTGAGTTATAGAGAGAAAGAGAGAGGGAGAGAGAGAGGGAGAGAGAGAGAGAAAGAGAGAGAGAGAGAAAGAGAGAGAAATAGAGTAAGAGTTATACTGAGTATGTGACATCACTTGAATTTACCAAATCAAATAGTGCGAAACAGTGCGACAAGTGAGCACGAGAATACTACTTGTATTTCAACACATGGTGAAATTGCAGAACTCTGAATACAGCAACAACTAAAACGATCTTTGCATATAGTCAGTTGAGCAATGCTTGATGAAATGCTTAAGCTTGGGAATAAAGCATATGTATACAAAACCTTCCAACTAACGGTCAATACCCAATTCAACAACATATAAAAAGCGTACAAGAAATTGTCTCAAAAAAAAAAAAATACTCAAAGTGGCAACTCGAACTTGCACATGCGGCAGTCTTAAGTACTTAGATGCTATGAAACTGCGTCTGAAAGAGCATTCAATGTACTACGTGCATCAAGTATGCTACAAATGTACTTGAGCAGAGGTAGACAAATGCACAGACAGCAAATCACAAATACACTCTTTATACACACACTCATGCCAAAAGACTAAAGCCCACTTAGTCTATGAGTAAATCAAACTCAGCAAATGAAATACTTCATAGAATAAAAGCAACTTTTGTAAGAAAAAAAAAAAAAACAAATATAGAAAAAAAAAAAACGAAGACAAACATCAAAAAGCAGCTACTTGAGAGTTGCTTCTACTCTGTGACGTTTCTAATAGACGAAAATACACACAGTCACATATCTGCCAACTGCTTACAGACTTCCATGTTCCATCAATTGCCTAAAGTAGTTTGTGTAAAATGAGATAAAGTTGCAGTAAACTTGGATTTGCGCAACGGATTTCGACGCTTTGCGATTTCTAATGAAAAAGTAAAATCTTTACACAACGCGCATTGCTATTTTTCTTTGAATTTCAGCTTTCGTCCTGCAGCCTGCAGCCTGCAGCCTTTGTACTTCTCGTTGTCCTCATCGATGCGCTTGATTCGTGCAAAGATTTGTGCGCATTTTTCTTGAATCGAAATGTAGTCTTAGGTATATACTAGGGAGACGACTATACACAGACATCATATGTTTATCTTATATCTGCATTTTTTTTTTTTTTTTGTTTGTTTTGTTTGTTCTTTATTTTTCTACAGGATTTTATTTTATTTTTGCTGACTGCACTGCAGTCATTTTGTATTGCTTTTTATTTGTTGACTGCCTGCGTTGCCAAGTCCCGCAGCGTCATTTTAAAGTCTTATTTTCTTTTGGTTCTTTTTTTTTTTTTTTTTGTAGAATTCATCTTCGTCTTTGCTGTTCTGCCTCTAAGTTAAATCAGCTAAACCAGCCAAGCCAAGCAAATCTTTCAAAATACACACACAGAGCGCATAAATAAAAATCAACTACATACAACGTGTGTGTGTGTGCGTGTGTGTGTAAATACATGTTTCTTGTTTATGGCTGCAAATGTCGTTGCTAATGTGTCTGAAATTGATTTTGTATGTGGCTGCTTAAATAAACAACATGTTTTTTGGGCGAATTTTTTGTGTACTTAGCAAATTTCTGCTCAAATAAAGTTAAATATGGAATATGTTGTTAATGGCAACTTTAAAAATTGTACGTTTTTTAAAACATTCACCCTAAATGTACGCTACAAAATTTACATTGTTGGTAATAACTGTTCTCGTCGGGGTCACCAATGTTTGCATAGGTTACAATAAGGTGTCAGTTGAAAATATTTTAGAAAGAGCGAGAAGAAGCGAATGAGTCGGATTAGGTAATTAGCATATCGAGATAAGTTAGATCTAACAATTCGTAGTAGATCTAATTGCTTAAATTTAAACGTCAGCAGTAAATATGAACTACTATATCTAAACCTTTGGAAACCACGTTTCAATATATACAATGCCGTGTGAGTTTTGGATGAAGTACTGAATAATTTTTCGTCATAAGAAGCCACTATATCAAATATCATGCTGATATTGTCCTAAATAATGAAGATTTTCTTACAAAAAGTCAAAAAATTAAGAGTGGTTTCCAAGGGGACTACCTCAAAAGGCGTGGGGATCACACGTATTGTGAAGCTTTCGTCCATAAGAAGTCAAGATGTCCATTTTTAAGTTGATACTGATTGCAATAAAAAAGTTTTATATACAAAAAGTCAAAACTGGGTGGTTGGTTTGTACGCGGTCTACCCTAAAAAGTGAGCGTGGCATGCCAATATGGATGCTCTATATAACTGCAATAAAAATAAGACATGGCGCCGTGTTACAGCTGGATTTCTTAAAAATTTATAACTAAAAAATGCGCAACAACTACCTCACAGACGGACATAGCTAGACGATGTACACTTTAATAACTTTCAGACAAACTGATAGTACCACATTAACTGTAGAAGTTAAATAAAGTCGAGCAATATCAACGAAAACAAACGACAAGTAACCTGTTTGACAATATAGTATGTGAGGCTTATACAATCGATGTTAAATGACCATGCGGCTGGCTGAAGTTTCAGATCTACGATTTAATAACTACGGAAATGGCACAAATCATTCGACTCTTCTGACACAAGTCACATGAATGGCGCGACATTCTATATACAATACATTTTCTGTCGTAAAGTATATTTTACACACACTGAACATAACCTAGCCTTTCTGTCGTCGTTGCAGTGGCGCCCGAGCAGGGACCAACACACAATGCACTGCCTACTTTGCGCTGGAACTTACTATATTTAACAATTTTCAATATAATATATAGATTTGTTAGGCAGACATTATGAGTAAATTATAATAATATATACATTACGTATGCAGAGTATAAACACAGAATTCGCAAGCAGCAGCATAAAACACCATAAAACGCTTCATAGAGCAATTCAACTTAAGCAAGTAAGTCATAAGTCATGCACATTTCTACTTGTACAAAGCCACAAAATGCGTTGCTTATACTCCAGAAGAATATATTGTATAAAATAGTAATAAAAAAAATAAGAAAGAAACCACCAAAAGTCTAAAAGTTTTTTATGTGCATTTGACAAATGCACTTCTAAATCAATAAAGCAAAAGCAGTTACAAGTTTTAGACGTTTTATATATAGCTATACTTATGTTTAGTGCCCATACTCATCGATTACTATGGCATTGACTGTCATGAGGCATCATGCAATGCAATGCCTATGAAGGACGTCCTCGTCGTTATTGTCGTCGTTGGCATTTTTTTGCAATCAGCGTAGCAAACGAATTGACTAACTAACTAACTAGCCGACAAACTCCACTTGTAAAGCAACATTTTTTATTGCAATTGTTGCGATTTCTTTACGAGCTAATACATAATATAGTGGAGAATAACAAAGTTTTGCTGCTTATAAAAAAACTTTCTTTTCGGAGAGTGCCAAAAAATGCATTTAACTTTTGTTAGTATATTGTAGTGTGCTTTTAGGCGCTGCTTCCCTTTACCTTCATTTTGGTTTTTCTTTTTCTTTTTGATTTTTTTTTTTTTTTTGCTTTATTTGGAAATACAAATGAGATTTATTTGGCATTTCCGTGCCATTAAAGGAAGTGTGCTGTAGCACATACAAACTATATTCGCATGTAGTCAACTGTGAAGCCATAAAAATCGACATTAAAATGCAAGTAGTTACTATAAATACTCGGCTATATGTATAGATGAGCGTACAGTCTAAACAAAAACTATTTGCCACAAATTATTTATAAGACAAAACAAGAAAAAGAAAATGTACTAAAAAATACATACATATGCTAAAACTTACTTTATGTTCTTTTTCTCTTCCAAAAACACTCACCACACACAGCTTTATAAATTATCAGCCGAAAAAGTATGCTGAAAAAGGACACTGCTTGTCAACGCAAATGTTGCAGAAATGGCAAATGATGATGTTGCCACATGGACGATGACGACGCACTAATGCATTTTTGATAAGAAGTTACGGCAGCAGACTTAGTATACTTTGGCGGAGGAGCAGCAGCAGCAGCAATTGATAAATTATTTTAACTACTGTCAGGTGCAGCAGCAGCAGCCGAAGCAGCAGCAGCCGAAAAAAATAAAACAAAGAAAAAAAACCATATTCTTTTTACAGTATCTAACTAGGTATTCCTGTATGTACGAGTATGTGCAACTGTATTAGTATGCTGCATGCCACATGCTGCATGCTACATACTGTTGTTGCAGTTTTATTATCCAGCGTTGCTGATTTGTATTAATGCATTTTAAATGTTAATGGTTCGGTGCGACCGGATGATGGTCCACAACGACCGTACCTATTTTCAACACTGGTCGGTGGGACTTTCGTCCGTTTGTAACGCCATTTGTCAACCAAAAAAAAAAAACAGTAATAACAAGAAAAAATACAAAATTGATTAGCGTTTTATTAATGATTGCACGATAATGTTATAAATATTTGTGACTTTTTTTTTCTATATAATATCGCGTGTGATTTGTGTACTAATGATAATATAAATGAGTGATAATTTATTAGTGTTTAAAATGATAATTTAATTATTGTGCAAAATAATTTAAGCTCACGTGATTTGCTTGCTTAATAAAAAATATTTAATAAGCAAAAATTTATTCCGCTTTGAAATTGATACATTAAAAACTGATATAATAAATTTCGAGCGACTTCTAACTAGATTGATATATAAAACGCTTACAAATCGCGTTAAAGCTGCTTGGAATTTGCATGCAAACAGCGAGAGTTTCGCATGTTCGCACTCATCATTTGAGATATATGTGTAGAAGTTCTGTAAGATATTTGACTGCTGATGAATCAAGTGAATTTATGCTCCAGTGAGTAATTTTTCAAATACAAATTGCGCCGACCAACGCAGGAGATTAACGTATAGACAGAGGCATCAGGCAATTCATTAAATTCAGTATACGGAATACTATTTTTGTATAACGTAACTCCACTTTTACAACTTGGATCAATTCGTACTCGACGAGACGAATCGATCTAGCCATGTCCGTCTGTCAGTCTGTATGTTGTTGCTCACTTTTTGGGGACCAATTTGTATACTACTTCTTTTTATTGTAGTTTAATAGAGTATCAAGATTGACCTGCCACACCCACTATTTGGGGTAGCTCCCATACAAACCTAATGCCAACTTTTGAATTTTTGTAAGAAAAGTTCTTTATTAAAGTCTATATTAGGTTGAAATGCAATGTGGTGCCTTTTTATGGTCAGCCGCTTGACATACATAGACTAACGGGCGTGGCCCACCCACTATTTGGGGTAGCTTCCATACAAACCTATGGTCAACATTTGGCTTTTTGTAAGAAAAACTTTTTTATTAAAGTCAATATTAGGTTGAAATGCGATATGGTGCCTTTTAAGAGACAGCCGCTACACATACATAGACAATTGGGCGTGGCCCGCCCACTTTTTGAGGTAGCCCCCATACAAACCCAACGTGCAATTTTGTTTTTTATGAAAAAATCCTTCATTTAGATCAATATTAGCTTGTAATATGATTTTGTGGATTTTAATGGACAACCGCTTTATATACATATACAAAGGAGCATGTCCCGCCCACTTTTTGAGGTAGTCCCATATAAACCCACAGTTCACTTTTATGCATTTGTATGGAACACGTCAATATCAACTTGAAATTCGATATGGCGCCATCTTACACATCTACTACATCGCTTCATACACATATACTAGTGAGCGTGTACCACCACCTATTTAAACCACCAATTTTATGTATTACAATACTATTTAAAGTTTCGTGTGAATGGTATTAGAGCTTCGGTTCAACCAAAGTTAACGTTTTTTCTTGTTTTGTTGACAAAAACTTTAAAGCAGCAAAGTTTTACTAAGGCTGGTGTTTCAACTTTTGTAGCGAAAAGAAAAAATATAATTTTTTGAAATAAAATAAAAAATTAAGAGTTCTATGAATTTTTTGTTTTTAACAATTCGTAAGTCTCAGCAAATTTTTTACCGAGTTTAAAACAAAATTTAATATTTGGTCTTTGTTCCATTATGTTTTTACGATATAACTGCTACGTGTGCTATGATTTAAGGTAAAAGTACTGTTATTTTTAGATCACAACGTGTATGTTTAATGATTTCCACTTACACTTCAAAACTTTATCTAATTAACTTTTTACTCCACAGAGATTAACGTTCTCCACTGAAAATAAAAATTCCAATGGACAATAGTCAAGAAGATTTTTAATACAATATTATATAATAAATTATTGAAAATATATAAAAGAAATTATAAATCTAACAAAAAAAAAAAACAATTTGTTCTTCAATTTATTTATTTAAATAATAACTTTATTTATAAAAAAACAATTGTGTAATATCATTTTGCATAACAATTTAAATGCTAAGTTTTTGTTTGTATAGTATAAATAATTTGTCACACATAAATTTTGTCTAGAATTGTGTAGTTTTAATAGTTATAGATAAACGAGTATAATTATAAAATATTTTTTTTTTCATACGCGATAACATATCAAAAAATTTAACAAACATTTTAAACAATTTTGTGTAATTTGTTTCTAAACAATTTTAGAGTAAGAAAAAAAATGCATGCATTAAAGAAAATCATTGGCTTTATTATATTATAAGAATTACTTCTCGTTTATTTATTAAAATTGTTTATCATATTTTATATTGTATATTTTAAAAAATAAGCATATATTTTTTATAAAAATATAGGTAAATTTTCATATAAATAATTTTACTATTGACTAGGGATAAATTTGTTGTTTTTTTTTAGTTTCTGTAGTATATGTATAAGCAATAAACTATAATAATTATAAAATATATTTTGTTTATAACATCATTTTTTTCTACAATATATATTTATATAAAATTGCACTGGTTTGCTACTTAGTTGACTAAATTTGTATGAATTTAAATAAATTTTATATGTCATAAAGTATTATTATTTTTATGTATGTGTTTATGAAGGTAACTCTGCATGTTTTGCAACGCTGTTTTTGTGAAAAATAAAAAAAATTTGCTGACAAATAAAAAATTTAAACATGAAAAATACAAGAAGACTTTTATTTCACATACAGCTGTTAGCTGTTGTTAGGCTACGGTGAAATTTTAAGCAAACTGCATCATTAAGTATGTGTTTGACAGCCAAAGTCAAAGTAGATATGTAAAGCAGACAGGCGAACAGAAATCAGAAGGCTGCCAAACCAATTAGACCAAAGAAAACTACTGTTTCAACTGCTGCTTATACGCTGATATGCTGCAATGAATTCATATTCATGAAACGTTGCAAGAACTTGACTATATTGCGGTTAACCAAAGTCAAACAATACATCGAAACACTAGCTCTCGTGTTCAAACTTTATTTGGCAAAGATGACTCTTCCTCCTGTCTGTACAAAATTGGTGACCTATGCAGATATTTGTTCCATTTTATCCTCGGGCGTGAACGTCAATGAAATTTGTGCGAGAATTAATATTTATTTGTAGAAATTTTATTAATTTTTTTCAATGCTCGCAACCTCAAGCTTTCAACGCACAAGTCATCTGCCTCCATTTTCACCTACCTGAACTAAAGAGGTGAGCATGGAACTAGACGTCTTTGTTGCAGGTTTGCGAATTCCGATGGTTCAATATCCAACGATAATTGAGACATTTGATCCTTTACTTAGATTCTCGACTCATGCCAGCAAGACAAACAATTGTCTCAAGTCGAGAAATAAAGTGTTGAAAGCGCTTGCTCTGATGACTGCCACTGGTTGTCTGCAAATTACCCATGAAGACCATTTGTATGAAGAAGCGATGGTGCTACCTTTCACCAACATAATAAACTACTTTCGAAGCAATTCTTGTTAGGTGCGTACAGGAGCAAACATCCAAACCATGGCACCCTAACGAGAACATCCCCTACTCGATTAAGAAAGGATATTAGAAGATACAAAACGAGTATTGATCGTTTTATGCCTGAGAATCGTATAGAGGCGTATTATTAAACTACAGGGACAATTGAGAGTGAAAAACGTCTCCCTCGTAGCATCAGTACTAAACTTGCGCAGTTGAGATCCGGATGAAGCAATATGCTCGAGTGCTACAGGGAACGGTTTGGGATAAGCAATAATGATTGCTGCCGCAAATGCGGTCAGTCACCGCACGACACAATACAACTACCCGACCCATCCGACTCAATTGAGTCGTTTAGGCCTTTGGTTACGACCAACAGTAGTAGCTTCCTTCCTGTGACTTGACACCTAGGGTTACATTTCGGTCAGTCTTTCTCTCACATCCAAATTTATAATATATTTCCTGATACAGCCCAAACCAAGTTGTTACAACAACAACAACAACAACTGCGAAGTTATAAATTTCAGCAACTACCCGCTTTCTGTCCATCTGTCTGTCTTTCATGTATGCTTTCAATGGTTGTCAAACACAAATTTATTGATGCAGATGGAATACTTCAGGGACTACCCTCAAATCAATATATTGTAAAAGTAACTGGCTTATCAAATTTTTCTCTCGTATATGGTAGTTTAAACAAAAACTTTTGGAGCTACCCTCGTATGACATATATGCTTAATTTTTGTTGCAATAAATTCCAAGCGAGTTCGTTTTTTCAGTTTCTACTACATTTCATGCAATAAAGAGAGACATTCGAGTGAGATTTAAGTTTGTGGTTTGTGTCTGGACTCATGCAAGAAAAAACAATAATAACGGTTTGAATTTGAGTACATACGCATGCAAAATAATAATGGGAATTTCTTTGCGACTTTGTTAGAAATGGTTCTGAGCTTAGCTGCATACAAAAACTAAATTGGCAAGATTTGTTTCGCTTTTTTTGTTTGTTTTTCAACTTACATCTAATAAATGTGTTTTAAATAGAATTAAATAAATTAATAGAAGAATTTAGCTATTTAAAATAGCAGTAGAGTGCATATAGTATAGTTATATAAAGAGTTAGGGCGAAAAAGAAAATGAGAGAGAGAGTATCATTTACGAGATATATAGCTCTACGCATTGCGTTGCATTTGCCACAATTGTTGCCGCCGCCGCCGTCGCCGCAGCCTGTCCACCTACACTGCCAGCATTCGTTGCGCTGCTGACCTTGGTCAAAGTTTTCAGCGCTGCACGTTCTGCATGCACGCTGGTGTCTATGGTCAATAGCGTTTGTGGCGGTACAGATGCAACAATTGGCTGCGTTGTACTAGCTGAAGGTGTGACTATAGCGACAGCAGGAACAGCACTTGGTCCATTATTGATAGCTGGCGTTATAGTTAAAGCGGATGTTGTCGCTTGCTGCTGTTGCTGCTGTTGCTGCTGTTGCTGTTGCTGCGTATAATTATGATAATTAATCGCTGCCATTTTGTTCGTTTGCATATTAGTATTGTTGTTGTTGTTGTTGTTGTGTGTTGTTGTTGTTGTTGTGGTTGTTGTTGTTGTTAGTATTAGTTACTGTTCCGCCAGTTACTCCTGCAACTGGCAGCGGCGAGAATTGCTTTGGTGGCACAAATGTCATTGATGTTGTTAGCGTTTTATTTGGTGAGGTTATTATTAAGCCGGCAGTCGTATGCGGTATGGCAACACTTGGTGGTGAAAGTGGTGTACCCGTGTGAGGCGCATAATTCGTGGGCAAAAAGTCCAGTGGATACTGTAATAATAAATAACGTTATGAAATATATTAACAAATGTTCAATAATTAAGATTTTATTCAACAAATTTTATTAATAATTGCATATAGATATCATCTCGCTTAATACGAAAATCACTATAAAAAATGCTTCTGTAGATTAGAACCATAGTAGGTTGATGTAAGCTCACTTCTAACAGCTGGGCTCAAAGTATTGAAACAAAAAACTGTTCCACAAACGAAAAAAAAATTTCTGACTAAAAGCCCAATACTGAGATCGATGAAAATGTTTGCTACCGAAATTGTAAATTATTACTGCTATGTCAAACAAACAAAAAACAATGTCCCTTAATCTACATGAAACACTAAAAACGGTTATTTATTAGGTGAAAAGTCCATTTTGATTTTTCTTTGATTTTTCTGACTTAAATGCAAAAGTTCACAAGCAAACATTTATGTTATCTGAGTACTCGATTAAAAACAGTTATATTAAATCCGACTCACACTTCAAGAGCATCGATGACTGTTTTCCGTCTGTTTCCCGTAGCGCCTCATCTCAATAAGGGGCGATTTGAAGTGGCTGCTTCCCCTATTGGGGCTCGTTCGATTATATCTCTTTTCTTTTTGGTTTTTTGAAATCGCGCGTTTATGTTAACCGCCCAAGGAACCTAAAAGGTCTGAGGGTCATCATCAGTGCAGAAATTGCCAACATACCTGCTAATATGCTGGCAAGGGTCATTATAAACGGAAATGTTAGTACACAGAAATAACCCTACATTCTATATTAACGACTATTAACGAAAATTGTTAGAAGTTAAACAATATACCCTAGTGGCATGTCTCGATACAGAGCGTTCCTCCTGCAGCTAACACCAATGCTTAGATAGATGTTGGGGTTAATGTCTCCCTCTACTTCTATGACCATCAGTTAATAATAATAATACACAAGTGTCGTATTTAGTGGCATAGAGAGCTAAACAGAAATGGAAACGTAAAAGAAAGAAGAAGAAAAAAGAACAATAAAGTTATCTTAACGTATAAAACAGTCATTTGGAGAAGATGGTGATGCTTTTCTTATATTGTTCACTAGTTATACACAGCCATGGTTAGACCGATTCTGATTTGCGGAGTATGCGTATGTTGACCGGCATTAGAAAGGTCATCAACACTCAAACATATAAAAGTGGAGACTTCAGAAAAGTGAAAAACTCATTATAAGTCATGTCCTACATCACACATCGACGGAAGCTCTAAATTCGTACTCTGTTTACCATTTACAAAAGAGAAAGCTAAGGCTTAGACTAACATCTTTTTGCAGATGTACTCCAACTCCAAGAGAACCTTACATCCAGCACGGATTATTGTAACTCTCTTGCCAGTCAATTACTACGTACCAAAAACACTTCACTGAGTGTCGCAGATCTGTACCAATGATTTGGCAGAACACAGTGAAATATACCTAATCTGTATACTTGCACATCGGGATATTACGTGCAGCTCTAACGCGAATAAGATAGCTAGAGGCAATAACGTTGAAGTAACATAAACACTTGTAGAACCTTAAAACACACGTGGCCTAGTCTAACTATAAGCGAACAACCGCTTTATTACCGTACTCCCTATATTGGTTGTATCCCTTAGGGTTCATTGCCTTATACAATTAGTGAAAATGTTGAAAAAGGAGAGCAGTTAAGCAGTGTCCAGGTTTCACAAGGGATAGAGACACGCTCTTCACGGAAGCTACTTCTTAGACAAACGAAATATCTACTATGAACCATAAGCAGGCGAACAAGTTCGTGCAAGGAGAGATTTTGTAGACGGCGATCGATCATAATATGGTTACTTAATAGGCCTCATATCGACCAACGCAACATAACATAGTAGGATCTTCACCATACCATTTAATATACAACATAAGAATGAAAACAAAGTTAATTACTGCCTTACCATTGCCTGATGTTGCGCTGCTGCCATATTGCCCGGCACATGTGGCGGTGAGTGTCCTGGCTGACTGAAATATGTTGTCGGCGAAACCGGCGGACTTGGGTATGGCCAATAGACCAACGGATGCGTATAGAATGCAGCTGGCGGTGGTGCATGATGCGCGCCGACATGTGGGCCACCCGGATGATGTGTATGATGTGCACGATGCGGTGAGGTCATAAGCGTCGGTGGATGTCCAAAATGCGTAAACGGTGCAAAGGGTGTGCCAATAACCGAAGCACCTGTGAACGAATAAATTAAAATAAATTATTAAGTTATGAAAAATTATGAAAATAAAATAAATAAACTTAATTTTATACTGTAAAAAAAAAAACAAAGAAAAAACGTTAGAAATCGTTAGAATTTAGCAATACATTTTTGTTTCTATCAATTTTTTTTTTGTATATATATATATTTTTTTTCTTTTTTTTGTGTTGTGTAGAAGAGCAATTACAAGACAAATTCAAATAGTTCATTAAATATGTCAATTAGGACAAAATAGACTCAGGAAAATGTTAATATATAAGGAAAGTAATTAAAGATAGTGTAAGTTTTTAATAGTAGTAGTATTAGTAGTAGTTGTATTAGTTGTATTAGAAAGTGTACGTTATAATTATGTTCAAATAAAACACTCACCGTTTTAGACAATTGCAAATGATTTTTTGGTATTTTTTGTTGATTTATATATATATATATATATATATATATATATATATATATATATATATATATATATATATATATATATATATATATATATATATATATATATATATATATATATATATATATATATATATAGAGTAGAAACATATAATAAAAAGTAATACATATTTACCATTTCACCCAACCATGAATAGTTTGCTCAATTTATTTAATTTTTATATTTTTTAATGCAATTTTTTGCATAGTTATTTTTTTGCTTTTTTAAACAAATCCAAGCACCAACTTCGAGAGTATAAATATAAATCATAATGCCACTGACAAACTGACCAGAGAGAAAAAAAATTAAATAGAGTATATAATAGACATACGACGATGAGAGTTTTCGAGATCTTTTAACTTTGCACAATAAAACAGATATTATGTATAACTAATTAAGATAGTAGGTAGGTTGCTTTTTCACGTACTAGAAGCAGCGCCAAGTGCTAAATATATATATATATATATATATATATATATATATATATATATATATATATATATATATATATATATATATATATATATATATATAATATATATATATATATATATATATATATATATATATATATATATATATATATATATATATATATATATATATATATATATATATATGTATATTGAATTAAGTATAAATTATTATATAGTAGTATGTACGAGTAGTTTTAACCAATTTGTTGTAGTTTCTTTTTAGATGTAGTTTTACGTCCCAGTACAGAGTTACATACAAAATTATTCAAATAGTAGATGCGTTTTTGTAGTGCATAACTGCGCAAGTGTTACATGGCGCGAAAATTTCGTTATCAGTGGTAATGACACAGATATCTCTTGCCACTCAAAATCTTCAAAATTCCTACATAAAATTTAGTTTTATGCATGAAATTTGAAAATTTCAAAGCGATTTGGTCACAGCAAAATTTTTTTCAAATGAAAACTTTAAATCTGATTTCTCGTTACAATAAATGATAATTCGTTTGTTCACATTTATCAAAAGAAAATTTCTTAGCACATTTAGTAGCCTTGTAACACTTGCAAATATACATATCCAGGCAGTTTATGTTACGCCAAACTAAAGCGTAGTTATGACCCAAAAAAAAAAAAAAAAATAGATAAATTAAATGCGCTGAAATAAAGCCAAGTACCCGTAGACAACATTTTTTATATACTTAAGCTAAGTATCTAAAAACCGCGCTAAACATTGACACGTAAAATTGGTCACTTTATATTAGCAATCTAACATCCAGTGATATGAAGTCTGATTAGTATGCCTGCTAAAAAAAAAAAAACCACAAAAACAAAAGAGAAATATTTTCTATGCTAATGCCCAAACATTTATCAATGACAAGAGCCAGCGAGTTTTTTTTTTGCCATATAGAAACCGAAAAAATGCGCACCTTTTCACACACAAATTATATTCTAAAAGGATTAAGGAAAGTGTAATAAAGTGTATATAGAGTTTATATATTTATTTAGAAAAATTACTCTAAAAAAAATTCGTTTATAAAGAAATGGAATATCAAAAAAAATTTCGCAAATTATTAACTAATAAAGTAAAATAATGGAATATACGTTATATTAGATATTATTTGCTTTTTAATAATGCACTTGCAAGGCAAATGTGTATGCAACACATAAGACCCCAGCCATTGAACTAAACAACTAAATTATTGCTATGTTTTTATTGACGCATATTGAAAGCGATTCCTGTGTTTGGAACTTAGGTGCTTGAGAACTGAATTGCTAGTCGTACAATCGTAGTATATAGTAGTTTAAGCTGTCATAAACGTTTCGATCGTATACAAAAAAAAAAAAACCCGAAAAATGTTTGCATTTAAATCGTACTTGTGTGTTTTGAGTTAAATTTGGGTTTTCGTTGATTATTCGTTACCGATTACTTTTCTCAAATCTGCATAAAAAAACACATATATAAAACACAATTAAAAAGACACATGTGCCTTTAGCATATTTAACGCATTTAAGATTTTACGTTGATTATTCGTTACTGATTACTGCTGTAAAAATTGCACATAATTACAAAATTTAATTTAAAAAATAATATTAGACATTTAAAGTATTTGCTATAAGTCAATATACCACTTTAGATACATACATCGTAGGTGCTTACGTAAAAAATTTTGTGCTTATGAAATACATAGTATATATGTACATACTTGTGTATACGGATTTGTGCTTATAGATACACAGAAGACACATTTTCGAATTAAAATCAAATTATATATTTTACGTTTAGCACAGAAAAAATTCCGCCCTCCATTGCTTGAAAAAGCTTATAGACATTGAAATCAGCTTTTTGGCATATTCGTTGATTATTCGTTACTGGTTACTTTTGCTAAAAACTGCATATAATTGCACAATATTGACGAAACGCGCATTGAAATTGAAAATTCATACATTTTTCGTTACTGGTTACTTCTGTAAAAGTTTCATAAAACTATTGCTCAAACTTTTGCTGCAGAGCATTCTTCTTTACTGAAAATCGATTTGGCCACAGCAACAATTTTTTTCAAATGAAAACTTTAAAACTGATTCCTTGTTACATTAAATGATTATTCGTTTGTTTCTGCGTATTCGTTACTTTAAATGATTGTATTTGTTACTGAAAATCGATTTTGCCACAGAAAGTTTGTAGCAAAACTAAACTTGAAAATTTCAAATTGAATTAAATGTTTGAATTAATTTGAATCGTTACTTTAAACTACAGTATAAATAGATTTGGGCAAAGAAACGCTTTACTGTAAACAGATATTCGTTATTTAAGGAAAAATTTCAAATATGTTGAATTATATTACTTTATATGATTATTCGTTACTTTAACAATTAATTGTAACTCTAACGATTCTTCTTTACTGAAAATAGCTTGAAATAGCTTTGAAATCAGAAAATCTGTAAAAAAAATTATGAACTAGATCTCCATTATATTAAACGATTATGCTTTAAACATTTATGCGCTACTTTTGAACAATTATTCGTTATTTTGAACGATTATTCGTTACTTTCGAATTACTTTCGTTACTCTAACGAATATTGTATTAGATTTTGAGAATTACGCCCTGTGCAGACGGTTTTTGTCATATGCGGTTTTAACTGACACATTTCTATTTCATTGGTGACAAAGCTAATAAAAACGAAAATTATTAAAAACTGATTCCTGCCAGACATATCTCAGTCTGAACAAGCTTTTACGGTTTTAAGTAATGACAAAACAATTTGCTTTGACTTTATACTCTTTGATCTTTATACTCTACACGCGTATTGTGAATAGTATTATAATTTTGTTCTGGAGTTTGTAACATATTAAAGTAAGCATCGGAGATGCCTTAAAATATCGATCAGGCGAGTCGATCAAGTCATGTCCATCAGTCTGTCTGTCTGTT